>BLFP01003200.1:691725-702558 GCA_014634505.1 Montipora efflorescens | reverse complement strand
TTATGTCTCGGTGTATGTTCGATTTGTTCCCTGCACACCCTTGGTTTCTATTTGAAGACAAAACCATTTGCAAACAATTGTTGTTTTAATCCTCAATAGTCAACTCAAATCTGGCAAGTACATGTCATATACACTAACCTGAAAAAACGGAAACGACAAATACAAGAGGAATAATGCAGTTACAAGAAATCCTTTGATTCTAAAGATTGTCCCATACGTAGTCTTTCATAGCATTTCTCATATCACTTGTAGGTTCAAAGTCTCCACCATCATCGTTTGAATTGTCCCCGTCAGAATAACTTTGCTGTTCAAGAGCAATCATGATAACTCTTCTCGGTTTAATAAGTTGCTGTTTTGGAACTCGCCCCAGTCCTTTCGCGGAAAATGATCATTTTGAAGCCGAAATTGCCACTTGCCATACATTTATCATCGTGTTGCGAAGAAACGAGCACGGTGACCCCCCATTTTTACTGGTTTTATTCACTCGCAATAGGTACACGGAAAACATATTTTAAGGAGAAAAAAAGTTGGATAGTAGAAGTTGCCGTATTTACATGTAAATCACGTGAAACTGCATTTGGAATCCGACACTGAGTGCAAGGTGATGACTGTATCGGTCCAATTTGCTTACACTTTTTGCAAGATTGAGCCATTTAAAATCACTTTACTTAAAGATTATAGCCCGGTAGAACAAGTAGGTTCAAGTTTTCAGTAATATTCAGTAGCTTTTGCTACATAACAACAATTTTTCCGATTGATCTAGTTTCGAACGATTCTCAAGTAATTCGGCAAAAAACACTTAGAATAAAGGGCATACAGCGCGAAAACAAGCACGCTGACCCCATCTTTCCATTGCATTTTTTGTTATGTCCTGTGTATGAATATCAATTGTGCCAATTTTTAGAACAATTATCTGTACTCTTTTGGGCATAAAGAAAAAGTTGATTTGTTTGTTTGTTTGTTTTGCTCTAAAATACGATCGAACAAGTACTTTTAATTCGTTTGCCAAACTGGTTTTCGATTTGAATGAAGGGGTAGTTTCTAAAGAAACTGTGGTGCTGCGTCGGTGGGAAAGTAGTATACAAAAATTTTTGGTTTTATCAACGGAGTTGATAATGTAAATTTGCCACCGTACAGAGATTCTAAAAGCTGACGTTTCGACCGTTAGCCCTTCGTCAGAGCGAATCCAGCGAAGCTTTTAGAATCTCTGTACGGTGGCCAATTTACATTATCAACTCCGTTGATAAAACCAAAAATTTTTGGTTTTCGATTTGCCTTGACAGTGCGCCTCACAGACAACACACGGCATTTAGGGTCTCCGTAATTTTTCACTTTTATCTCCTCTACCTTGAGTTCTAGCGCAGCTATATATTTATTTGGAATACACTTCTGATGGCGCTCACTTACTCAAGATCGCCACTGTGTAGTGTTTTGTCGTTGGATTCTCTAACCAAACCGCTAAACTCGACTCTGTGGCGAACACTGAATGAGATTGGTCAAGCCCGTGGTGAATATTACACCAGTCACATTCAAGAAAAGAACTTTAACCAGAGGAAGCTATTCCAAGAATCTACTAAGGCCTTGCTGTGTGATGCTAAGGACGTTTCTTTCCCTCCGGGCGCCCCTGACCAGCTTGGCAACTTCTTTATCCAGAAGATTGAGAGGATAAATAGGTCTCTAGCTGACCTGTCAGCGCACTCTCAATCGCCTCCTCACGCGGATGAGCATAGCGCATGCGCCGATGGACGGTTTATCAGCTTCAAGTCCCTGACGCAAGATCAAGTGCGCATGCTCATTGACAAGGCGCCTATAAAATCGTGCCAGCTTGACCCGGTCCCAGCGTCGATTGTTGTTCAGTCGCTGGATATTTTGCTGCCAGTAATAACCAAGTTAGTCAATCTTTCTTTTGAGACTGGCCAGTTTGCTGGGACCTGGAAAAAGGCGCTTGTCTTGCCATCTCTTAAGAAGCATGACTTGGACATTGTCTATAAGAATTTACGTCCAGTGAGCAATCTCGCCTATATATCAAGCTCTCAGAAAGGGCGAGTGTCCATCAGTTCACTGAGCATCTGACAGTCACCGAGCGCCATTCCCTACTGCAATCTGCGTACAAGTCTCTACACAGCACGGAAAGAACTTTACTCAAAGTAAAGAACGACATCCTGATGTCAATGAATCAGCAAAATGTCACCCTGCTTGTTTCATTGGATTTAAGTGCAGAATTTGACACGATACACCATGATAAGTTGATTCAGTGTCTCGAGTCTGACTGCGGTGTAACGGACAATGCGCTTTCTTGGTTCAGGTCGTATTTATCTGACCGGTTCCAGCGAGTGTCTGTCAATGGTGGTCTTTTCAAGAAATTCCTCCTGTGTCAAGGATCTTGCTTAGACCCGCTGCTCTTCATCATATATACGCCCAAGCTATTTGACATCGTGAAGCGTCACCTGCCACAAGTCCATTGCTATGCTGATGATACGCAGCTGTATGTTTCCTTCCGCCCAAACCAATCTGCGGAAGCGGACGCTGCTCTAAAGTCTATGACTGACTGCATCAGTGATGTCAGGAGCTGGATGATATCGGACAATCTAATGTTAAATGACGACAAAACAGAGTTTCTTATACTAGGCACAAAGCAACAGCTAGCCAAAGTTAATATTGATAATATTAAGCTGGGCTGTGCTAATGTGAGGCCTGTTCGATTCGATTCACAGCTCAATATGTCTAGCCACATCAGTAAGCTTTGTTCTGTTGCATTTTACCACCTGTGTAACATTCGACGCATACGCAAGTATTTATCTCAAGAAACTACGGGGACGTTAGCCCATGCTTTCACGTCGTCCCGCATCGATTATTGTAATAGCCTATTGTATGGGTTGCCAAACAACCAGCTTGCGAAATCCAGAGAGTTCTGAATGCTTCTGCTACGCTGGTATGTAATGCGCCTAGGTTTTGTCACATTACAACAATAATGCGCGATTTGCATTGGTTACCTATCAGGGCACGTATCAATTTCAAAGTACTTCTCCTCACGTATAAGGCGTTACACGGCCTCGCTCCTCAGTATCTACAGTCCCTAGTAAGTGTCAAGGCATCATGCTATAATCTCAGGGGTTTAAATGCTTTACTCCTAGCTATGCCATCAGTGAAATCTAAGGCCATTCGCCGTTGCAGCGCCGTCATTGTGGAACTCTCTGCCTAATGAGCTTCGCTCAATCACGTGTGTAAATAGTTTTAAAGCTCATCTTAAGACCTTTCTTTTTAGACATGCATACACTTGACAGAGATTTTAATAATACTTTCGCTAATTATTTATCAACTAGTTTTTACCATATTGTACATATATATTTTTAATTTAGTGGTCCTTGCCATATATTTAGTTAGATATTTATCTATTATTTCTCGTATTTATCACTTAATAATTCGCATCTGATCATAGTCATGTAAAGATGCGCTCCACAAATGAATAAATTATTTATTGAATTATTATTATTATTATTATTATTTATTGAATTATTATTATTATTATTATTATTATATATTACAGTGACAAGAAAGTTTTGCCCTTATGTTATAAAAACGTAATTGCAATGAGTTCTTGTATACTTAGGGGGAAATTTCACTAGCTTGTATTTTCATTATGCTTAAAACGTTATTTAAACGTTAACGTTATTTAATTGTTGGAGCAGATCTTGTTTGAAGTTCGTCCTTTTTTGGTTGCATTCATTTTCCGTATTTTGCCGATTGTTGTTCCAAGCCAACCTGGCGTGTTTCATTGAAATATATCAAAATGTGAATGATCTCGTTTCATAAAGTGGAATAAAGTACATCAGTAAAACTCTTTTTTGGCCTTGAACTGACAAAGTTTTTTTATGGCTTCTACTTTTAGCGTGATTCCTATTCGCTGGCTGTTGACAGTTGACTCTGAAATGGCTTTTTTTCTCTTTTCCATTCGCTCGCTGAGGATATGCTTGTTTTCTTTTAAAACACATGCGGTTCAAGAAAAGCTCATTGCCAAACTTGTGAATTCCAAAGTAAATTTCACTCGAAAAACCGATATCGTACTCATGGCTTCGTGATTCATGCGATATCGGTTTTTAGCGTAAAATGTACCGTGGAATTCATTAGTTAGGCAATGAATTTTTCTATGGAAGAAAGCAAAGAAAGTGATTTAATTATTAAAGCAGCAACCGGAAACATCAAAACGCGGACAATTCGAATCCTTTTACTTTCACTAACCCTACAGGCAGTAAGAATAAATAACTAGGGAGCTCCGCTTTTAGACTTGGCTAAATCTATATATTATAATTATCTTCGTGTATTAGCTACGTTCTGCTTTATGATCGGCCAAGCCACCTCAGGGAGCAGAAAAACCGTATTTTTCAGTTCAGGAACTGCCATGGGAACTTCTTTGTGTGTTCTTTTTGATGTATCCATGGAAATAACCCTGGGGCAGTTTCGGTCTACGGAAAGCGATTCAGGCACACAAAAACGTCCTTGCCCGTGGGCAAACGCTATTTACCCATGGGTAAACGGGCTAGTGTAACCACAACTATTGTAGGGTGTTTTTGGACGGCCTTTTTTGGTTCTTTTGCCGGACTTATTACGACTTTAAATAATGGTCGAATCTTGTTAATAATAATAATACAATCAAGGTGTTTTTTTTTATGGTACCATAATAATATTAGGTCATATAACAAATTGTTAATCGAGAAGCTCTGCTTTTTACCTCTATTATCACTCACCCAACGTCTTCGTTTTATGTTCTACAGATTTCAAGATCATCTCACAAGGAAACTTGTCGCAACGCTGGCTCAAACGTTAGTCTGCGGTAAGTGTAAATTTAGATTACTATGTCATGTAGACTACCATGTGTGTATTTTCAATATGGCGGATTACTTTAAACACAATCTATAAGTGCAAATCGTACCTCTTTTCTTAAAATGGTCCTTCGTCTGTAAGAATGTGGTTTCAGACACTAAAGACAAAGCACACGGTGCGTAGTTTTTCTACACAAAATGGCCAAGGACAAATGGCAGGACTGGAATATACAGATAAAAAATCTGAAGTACATGCTCTGAAGGTGTGTTTTCATGTTGAGTTTATGGAAGCCACTGAATATAATAGCTACCCTTGTATACAACGAAAGTATCGTCGTTTAAGTTTACTTTTTAAAGACAAATTTAAGCTTAAAGATTACAGACACACTACACGCGTGTAGCAATGCTATAAATCGACGCGCGTAGTGTAATTAATTATGACCGTCTTTGATACACCGAATCCGAGCTTGAGCTTGACTGAGGCTCCAGCACTTGGCTAAGTAGCCAGACTTCTGGCTGTTATACACAATTGTGGTCTCATTCACACAGAAGCCCTTCCAGCTAATCCTGCCAAGCCGACCACATGCTGGAAAGGTCAGACCACAACACCGGGAACACTGTCCCCTACTCTTTTCGAATAGTGTGTGGGATCTTTAACGTCCCACAGAGTTAATGAACAAGGGTTGTGAGACGGGACCTCCGGCTTATCGTCCTTATCCGAGAAGACTAGAGAGTCTAACCATTTGCCGATGTAATTACAAAGGCAGCACTTTCTCCTCAGCCGTGACAGCCCGGTGCTCAACCAACTGAGCCACCGGTGCACGGTAATGTCCACAAAACAAAAGAACAAAGCAAACATAACAATACCTAATTAGTAAGGCCTAATCGGAATAACAGTGGTTCTTTCGCCCTCTGCCGTTTTTGTCCGGTATATATGAAAGTCTTCCGAACGTTTCGCCCACCAGTGAGTTCGACCCATCCAAGTTTGCCCCATGCATTTCAGGTTCGACCCTTGTACCTAACCACAGTCCCAACAAATCGAGGGTTTTTTCGACTCTCTAGTGTCTGACTTTAAAGAATACCACTTGAAATGGTGGATTTTCCTTTGGCTTTCTTAATTGAAATGCAAAGATGTTGTTAAGTTATCATTCAAAGTATCTAGTAAATATGCAACCACGCTTGATATCCTGAATTTGAATTGGTTGCCTGTGACTGAACAACATCAATGGCATATTCTTAAGAGTACACACAAGAGTCTACACAGTTTGGACTGGCCAAATTATGTAAGACTACTCTGGTCCCAGAGGTTTTTCTTGAACCACAAGAGAGCTGCAAAGTGGTGAAGATGAGTCTCGAAGCAGCAAGAAAGAGGAAAAACTCTTTCTCGCCACTTCGCGACTCATCTTTACAGCTTCAAAGCTTTCTTGTGGCTCAAGGAAAATCTCTGGGACCATAGTAAAATAACTGAAACTTGCACTCCAGCAAGGGCATACAACTTCAGAGATTGATGACTGCCATCACGTTTCAAGATGAAACTGTCACCATTCAGCAGCCTGCCACTTTATTTAAGAAAATGCACATGCTGACCCAGCCTTATCGAGACAGAAACTGTTACAACCTAAAGCAAGCTCTAGAGTGTAGTTTTATCTCTCTTGATCCTTTCTTTTTATTTTTGTTCACCAATTTTGATTACTTAATTCTCTTCTCCACACACCATGCACTGTGATTTATGAACATACGTGTACATGTAGCTGATTAGTGTCTTTTAATTGTAATTAATTTAGTTAGATTTTAGCAGATGAAGAGCCACCTGGTGGAAATACTGTTAATAAATCATCATCATTATTATTATTTGAGGTGTCTGCAGTTTGTCACATTCTAGTCAATCTACATATACTTGTAAGATTTTATTTTGCCCCTGCTTCCTATTCGTCAGATATACCCAAAGTACAGCAACTCAGTAATATGTGACAATTTTCCCACTTCAGAACTGAAAAGCAATCACTTAAAGGTCAGAGTTGAAGTAAAGAGTAAATGAGATGATTCTGCTTGGAGAGATTTATCCAGATTAATGCGTACTGTGTAAGCCAGTTTTTTAGTTGTAGTCAGTATAAATTTAAAGGCAAACTTGTTTCCGGTTGCGTGAAGCAGTTCATATGCTTTACTTATTATGCTTCAAGGAAACGAGCTGGCGTTTATTCTTCAAACTTACATGTATGGATAGGGAGATTGCAGTTATGGACTCTGTGGGTCAAATTTGAAATGTGGGTGGGGGGGGGGGGAGTTGGGTGGGGTTGAACTCGCTGGAGGGGGAGCAAAATGTTTGTAATTCGTATCTTGTAAACATATCTTGCTTATAAGTTGAATAAATCAAATGGAATCATTTATTCAACTTACAGCTAAGATAGATCATCTTCTCTGCTTACCTTGAAATTGTCGGCTTTACTAGAGAGAAATGGCACCTTTGATGCTCGAGGAAGGAGTGGCTGCTGCTTACTTGACGCTTGAAAATGGAGGCATATGTGTACTTGGAATTTCACAGCCTGGGAAAGGAAAGTATTTGGAGATCAGAGCTTGGGATGTAATGAGCTCACTAGGGTTTACTGCGAAGGAGATTACTGTACAAGATCTTCAAAGAAATGTTACAAACGATGGCAAGTTTAAGTGAGTAAAATTTTGTTAGATAAATCACAGGCAGACAACCCTAGGGATGGGAAAGCACGACTTCACTTTATTTGAAACACTTGTAATGGCCGATTCAACTAATCGAGGAACCTGATTTGATGGGTTTTTGGGAGGCGTTGTTTTTCCCTTCAGATCTGACGCGTCGTCAACTACAATAAAACTTGACAAGGCGTGGAGCTTCCACATCGGTTTCCACATTCGTTTCTCCATGTTCCAAAGGTTGCTTGCCTCCCAGCCTTGGGCACGTGAAAAGTCGATAATTTTTCTAGTATCATGCCAAAAATCATAGGATTTACCCAGCTCTGCAACTGCAAAGTCCTTCTAGATTTTCAAGCTTTGCTCAGGTTTTTGTCATCACCATATGACTGGGACACAAGTGGTCGTCACCATTGGAATGTGATCAAAATCAAATTAACCAATCAAAGAGCTCAGATTTCCCCCAAGGCTGAAGAGAGTCAAAATTATCAATCTGAGAAACTTGGAATTGGCCAATCGTGTTGTGCATGATATCTGAGTAACTAACCCTCAATAAATTATTATAATTGACTTTGTTTCTGTATCTAACATGATTACAATGCGTTTGTCCATCAGGGCTGTCATAAACCTTCCTGAATCTCTAGGAACACCTTTCTCGTCAAAGATTGCTTCTTTTAAGGATTTTGTGTCTGTAGCTGTAACATCAGGATTGATTATCGTATGGAAATGCAGAAAGGTACTATAATAATAATAATAATAATAATAATAATAATAATAATAATAATAATAATAATAATAATAATAATAATAATAACCATCAGATAGGAACATTGCATTGAAGGAAATCGAAAAGAAAAGCAAGTATAAAGATTTAGAAGTTGAAATACAGAGAATGTGGCAGATGAAACCATAGTGCTCCCCGTAGTTATTGGTGTGCTTGGCACAGTAAAAAAAGGAATGGTAGAAAACATTGAGAAAGTAGCAAAGAGTGCTTCTGTGACAGTCTAGATTCAAAAGATCTGCATGCTGAGATCAGCGCGAATCCTCAGAAAGGTGACTTGAGTGACTGAATGCCCCAGGTGCATGGTGTAGATGTTGTTGGTAAAATTAAATCCGTTCTCAGGTTGAATCCGTTTTTACCTAGGTTGAATATGCACTCCCCCACCCCCAAAAAGGATTGAAAACGCTATACCTTCCCTCAAACTCTCATTGCCTTACGCATCTCAACATATCTTCTTACTGTTTTGTATCATCTTATCCGGCGGTTTCTGTATTCATGCACTTATCTCTTTAGTTACGTGAGTTACATGTACATAAACTGATAGACGTACATTTTTTATGGCACTAAGATCCAAATGGAACTTTTTTTTCAAATACAAGTATCTCATATTTTGATTTATTTTTATCTCTTACTTTACAGGTAGAGAACATTGCAGTCAGTCTTGAATTAATATCTGTGCTGAAATCCTCTATGACTGTACAAGAAATTGCATTCATCGAGAACCAGAATGTGCAAAAGAAAGGTATAATAATATGATTGCTTCATCTTTAGAGCGGTTTTCAATTGAGTGTCGAAAGTAATTAGCGAATTGCTTTGGTTCTGCACTACTTCACTCAGTGATTGGTTCAAAGTTCTTGCGCCATTTTTTCAACCAATTAGAAGTGAAACCAAAAGCAATCGTGGCTAATGCCTGTGCACATTTTCCCCACGCTTTGTGTGGGCTACGTGCAATTACTTTGCGTTTTGAATGGTTTACTGGATTGTCTCCCTCCCTTTTGATTGGCCAAAGTAATACTGTACTTTGGTTTTGGTTTTAAGACACTTGATTGAAACTTGCTCTATTATTTAGAGGCTGGAGTAATCCCTTACAGCACAGGGTATTTATAAATATACCTACATGTACATGTAGTAACAATTAAGGCAATTTTACTGTCATGCAAGTAAAATGTAGTTAATGGATCGTGACAATATTATCTGTACCCCTTTCATGGCGGCTCTGTTTTCAATGAAGCGTTTGTGCCGTCTAGTTGCCAAAGTCAGCAAACACTAAGGATTTATTGTATTCTTGCTTCAAACTTCGCAGCTTTGTGTCGCTAGCAGGCTAGTATGATCCACGGCATTGGCGCTTTTTTCAAAGCTCTATTCACGGCTAAGAGTTGGCACGTGTAACACTAAGTTCTCTGGTAGTACAGCTCTTCTGACTGGCTATGCCAGCAGACGTTTGTCTAGCTATAAAAGCATGTGAAAACTATTTAGAGATCACTTAAGCCGCGACTACACGAGCGATTTTTGTCTCGCGCCGGTCGCATCGCCTGCATGCCAGGATGGCTACACTTGTGACAAATTTTGGTGACAAATTGAAGGCCGCGCAAATTGCGTACTTCGAAAGACCTAGGAACTATAAGCAGACATTCCTACTTTAATTTCATTGGCTAAATACTCTTTAGTTGCCTCGTAAGTGCGGGCAAAAAGTTGTAGGGAGGCTACACGAGCAACTATCTCTGTGATTTTTTCATGAAAGTTTCAAATATTTGATGGCAACATTTAAGTAAACGAAATAGGGTATGCCTATGCCATCTTGTAAATGTCGAAAATATGTGATGCTTTCATTTATCCATAGGTCCTCCATCTGTTGTAGTTGGTGAGTCTGGAGGAGTCCGAGTTTACACAGCTGCCCAACAAACTGGTATTGATAACCTACCCTACTCTTTTCATTCCATGATGCTTTCTTTGATAGAAAACTGTTGGTGGGGATGGCTTTGAAGAAACTCACATGTCAAACATTACTTTTTCGTGTTAAGGGATCCCATACATGTCGAGATGTGAGAAATGGATGACATTCATGACATTTAATTGTTAATAGTGAAGTTATATACATATAACTTTTATACCTTTCTTCATTGATCCACTGACAACCTTGAAAAAATTGTTACTAACTTAAAAGCTCCTACTTGTTTTATTCCTGCATAAGTTTTTTTGTTTGTTTGTTTTGCCTATATTTTTTTTATTTTTTATTTTGGTAAACAGAGCTACATGTAATTAAGGGATGGGACAGGTGTATTTTTAAAATTCAGTTTATTTAAGCCATGACATAATAAGGATGTACTTTGAAGGACCTCTTACATTTTGGTTCCGTCAATTTTGTGTTTCAGATGTGAATGGTGTGGCCACTGACTTGAAGTTTGTCCCTGGTCACATTCCATTCCCTGCGTGTGATATTGGAAATATTGTTCAAGGTTGGTTAATGTTGATCAAAAGTAATATTTTTCACTAGTCCCTGACCAGTGGCAGCCATAATCTCTTCCTTGTTTCACCATGAAGTATCTACCTTTTTTACCTCAATTTGTTTGC
>BLFP01003200.1:684225-686725 GCA_014634505.1 Montipora efflorescens | reverse complement strand
AAGCCTCAAAGGATCGCGCCTAAAGCTCTGTGCATCTGACGGAAGGGCTATTTAACCAACAGTGACCTGATGGCCCTCCATCAGACATTTAGATGAGCGAATCTTGCAAACGAAGAACACCCAAGCGGGGGTCAGAAACGTTAGGTCTGGAGAAAATGTGGTTTGATACACGTCGGAGACCGAAATGACTATTAAACTCTTAATATCATGGGTGACAAATTACTCCTTAATTTAGGCGCGAAATTTCAGCGTTAATTTATAATTTCACATGTGAAATTACAAAATTGCCATGGTAACATCTCTTGCATCTCGATCAGAGCCAAGATGGCGTCTAGATTTAAGACAGTGACCATTGAAGAAGTTACGAAATTAAAAGAAGCGGCAGAAAATTTAATACGTGAAAGAGCACAATTAACTGGGTGAGAGTTTTTGAGAAGTGGTGTGACGAAAATAGCCTTGAGAAAAACCTGGAGATGATTCTTCCCGAGCAGTTGGATAAAGTACTCGAGCGATTTTACAATTACGGTTGTGAGCGTAATTTGTCACCCACGACATTAAAAGGTAATCAAATGGTTTCTCGTGAAATTAGGAAATAATTTCACTTGCGTTTTGTCAAAATTCTGATAATTTCCTCGCCTAAAGGCTCGGGAAATTATCAGAATTTTGATAAAACGCGCGTGAAATTATTTCCTAATTTTCACTCGTCGCCATTTGATTACACATACTAATTCGTTTCTGTCAATAAAGTCGCATCAGGCTGTAATCGCTTTATCCCCAGGCTACTCTGTTTCTGGTAGCCACGTTGACCTCATCCCAAGACTCAGGGGCACCCAACGTCAATTTTCGGAAAAGATCTGTTCGGAAGACGATTTGAGATCTAGAATTTTCGGAACATTTGTTGTAAAATGTCTTGCTTGCCTACCTCTCCTAGGATTTTCGAACATCTGGAAAATGGAATAATTGCCCATTTTTAACGGATTTTTACCCCAAAAAGTTCACCTAGAATTTTCGGGAGCCTTTTTTCTGGCTGAAATTTTCGAAAAGGTAAGTTTTGATCCTTATAATTTTCGGATCACTAGACTTTCAGCTAGGAAATCCGAACAGATGAAAAATTGTTAGGGGTTAAAAATTTGCCTATATCTACCGTTTAAATACTAAAATACGTTTAACAATGCTATATTTAAGTGGTTTTGAAGTATATTCTCGTTGGGTTCCCCTGACAAAAAAAGGCTTTAGAAAGCCTGCGTCAGATCCTCCGCGACAAGTAGATTTCATGCTTTCTTTCAAAATCTTACTTGAATGTATGGAAACGAAATACTTCTGCCAACCCCACCGCTGACCAGTTGGCTCAGTTGGTTGAGCATCGAACCATTGTCCGGGAGGGTACGGGACCAAAACTCCTGCTGGAATAACACTCAGGGTCTTTAATTAAATAACTGAGGAGAAAGTGATGCCACTTTAATGATATCTGCAAGTGGTTAGACTTTCTAGTCCTCTCGGATAATTAGGACGATAAACCGTAGGCCTCGTCTCACCACCTTCCATGATATCCATAACCCTGTGTGACGTAAGAACTCACACACTCACTATTCGCAAAGTGAAAGGCATGGAGTTTCCCGATATTGTGGTCTGTTCTCTCTAGTATATCATGGTTCGGAATGCAAATGCTTAGGGATACTAGCTACACCAAGCTACTCTAAAATCCGACGGTAAACAAAGATATGACGATGGTGACATATGACCAAATTTATTTCCGGTTTTCGCGTTTTTGAACACAATTTATTTCCGGTCACCTGTTGATTGACAACATGTCCTCTACCTCTGAAATGACGATTATCGACAATTCCTAATTTTCTCTGGATTTCGTTAATAGGCCATTTCCGAGCTCACGTCTGTCTTCTCTTCAAAGCGTGTCTAAGTGTTAAGTTTTGTGATGGTAATTAGTTCTTCTTTAAAAATGAATAAAAACTTATTTTCATAAGGAAAACTTCGCACTTAGACTCACATTGAAGAGGAGGAAGACATGAACTCGAAAATGGCCTATTTAGATTAATCTGTCGCAGGACTTGTGGTAGCAGATAAAAAGAAAAAAAAGGAAAAGTTGCCATCCTGGATAGGATTGGAACCCATAGTACCCACTTTGAAGAAATTGTTTTTATCCACTTAACCACGAAAGATCAACTGGCTGACAATTGTACCGGTTATTTACCAACACTAATTAGTTTATATAAAATAGTGGTTGAATCTCGTGCTTGATTTTAATATTTTCAGCTTTCTATTGAGGCCAGTGGTAACCGACATTTTCTCTTGTTTAAACTTGATTCTTAGCGGGTGATAATACACGTTTACAGCGGCACTCGGAGGAAAAAATATTGACAAATTAAAAAATAATAATATTCGGTTAGTTAGCGATGTGGTGTGAAAGGGTTATAAATTGGACATTCCCAGGTTCGAGTCCTGCTAGTTCAGGCATTAATGTACTAGTCAATTCCAAGTGCGC
>BLFP01003200.1:666365-684197 GCA_014634505.1 Montipora efflorescens | reverse complement strand
GAAACAAAAGCCGTACGGGCGGGCATTTGACGACCTTTTCTTTTGTAACTGTAAAACATTTCCGCGGGTTTGCACGGGAAAAGGGGGAAGGGGGGGGGGGGGGGGTGCGATGGGTGCTCTTGGAATCAACTAATACATCATATAATATTTCCCATGATTCCTATCAAGTGCCAAGCGTCCCAGCGATCCTTTTATCCAGCGCTGACCAAAGCGCTGACCAAAGGGATCACAGCTCTGGGAGCGAGAATTGGGTCAAATGTTGGGTGTGGATCTTGGGTGTGTAGCTTTACGCGCGAACGCTCAGCTAAACTGCGACTCCTAATGCGTAACGTGCGACATCGTAGCCACAAGCTGCCAGCGAGTGTCCGCCTGCTTTCCTGCTAATGGGCCATTTCCGAGTTGCTGTTTGTCTCGGTTTCGAAGTCTTGGTGTTCAACTATATTGTGAGGGAAGGGGTAGTTTCTAAAGAAACTATGGTGCTGCGTCGGTGGGGAAGTAGTATACAAAAATTTGGTTTATCAACGGAGTTGATAATGTAAATTGACCACCGTACAGAGAATCTCTGTACGGTGGTCAATTTACATTATCAACTCCGTTGATAAACCAAATTTTTGTATATTGTGAGGGAAATGAGTTTGATTTGCATAAGAATACGCAACTCATTTTCATTTGAATGGTTGTGAACCAGGACTCGCTTTGAAACTGAGGCATGCAGCAACTCGGAAAAAGGCTATTGATTTGCATCCCACTAGGGTTAACCAAGGAACCAAGGAAAAAAGTACGGGTGCTTGAGTCCAACGATCAGCGAATGAAGCCCTATCGAACACCACTTCCTTGCGCGGTAACCGGCAGGCAACCAACCATCACAGGCCCACGCTCAGCCAATAAATGTTATGGTGTCAAGATGGACTTGTATAAGGGACAGGGCATTGAATTACGTTTGAACGTTCCTCGTGATCGCCATGAGGACGCTGCCTGACAGCTATTCAGGGCACTCAATACAATAGTCCACGTGATAGCTCGGCGCGCATTGGCTGAGATTTAAATGAACTTTGTCCGCCAAAGTGAACAGCGTGGTATTCATTACAATATGGTGGCTGTGTGATTTGATTGATTTTATAGTAAAGTTTATACTTCCATGATGTGATCTTTAGCTTATGACAATAAGACATATCACTGAAAGAGAAAAATGGCAACAACAGGACCATATATTATATACAAATCGTCACTATTCTGCGCTGCTGTACGATCAAATGTTGACTTAGAAAAAACTCTCCGTAAACGTCTAGGGAAAGTCACGTTTTCCTTCGACGGTGTGGACAAATTATCAACTCGGTTAAATTTTAAGCGTCTGACGAGCGCTATAAATGTCGTTTGCCAACAAGTGAGGGAGAAGAGAGGGATGTTCTTAATGAACGGACGAGAATTGAGTCGCAGGAGCGAAGGACTTCGTGAACAGTATTACTCCGACGAGACAGATAACAATCAGGGAACTTGCTGTGACTTGATGACAGGGACGTCTGCTTCAGATGTTTGCGTTTTAAACCCAACTGGATTTGTGTGGGACAAGGAGAGAATTACGGATTATGAATTATACAGGTTAGGAAAAGCGAAGGGAAAACGCCAAGAGCAACTGATACATGCGTTATCATGATCAAACAATGTTCATGTCGCTTCAGGTTAGAGTGTCGGTCTGAAAGTTTCGATTTGCCAAAAATGGAAGAAACTCGTTTTGTATTTGCGCATTTCTTGCCTTTAAGCTCCAGATTAAACAGCAACTCAGAGGATCAAGAGAAGGTCGAAGAAGATCGATATCTTTCACACTTTAGTGACAAGCAGCAAAGCAGCCTGGCGTTTCCTGTTCCCCGTTTTACGTAAAATCCCTATAGATTTTATTGCTTACAAGATTACCTTGAAACTTGCAGGCCAACTTGCAGGTGTATAGTGTAGCAGCTCTCGTAATTAGCTATTGTTTGGTATTGTTAGCAGCTTCTATTGTTCCCTATTTCTTTCCTGTTCTGTAGAGTTCTTAATATGAAAGGAAGGGTTGGTTTTCATGCATTATCTTATACAATATCAAAGAAAATCTGTCAGCTCCAGGGGTTTCATCGAATATACATGAGTACATGTAGTGTCAATCAGAGATTCATCAAACAGTTTAGCTATCTTTGGTGTCTGCCAAACGCAGACTGTAGATTACTTACTACCCACAACACCGACGAGTATACCCCGAAAATGGAGATTTTGCAGCAATGTCATCAAAAATTCTTGCACTTCTTGACTTTCACCTCGTACTCAGATTTTCAAGTAAAATCATTTCTTTGGTTTCCTTGGCTTATAACTAATTTAATAACAAGGAAAAGTGCCATCATGTCTTGGCAAACCTCTAGCATGATAACCAAAAAGGCTTTAATTGACAGTGGTCAACCTCCTGTGTTGACACCTTTAACAACATGATCACATACACTGTAATTTGCTATCCACTGGATAAATCACTATCCACTGGATAACTCAATCGGTCTAATTTTGCTGTGGATTTATCCGAGCACCTTCCACCTTTTGAACAACCGAGGCCAGGTTGTTAATTTTGCTGTTATGTGGCTTTCAAATCGCGCATTTGCCACTGGTAACATGCAGTCCTTCATTAAGGGTAGGTTCGATTGACCCTGTTCCGGAATAAGAATACGGAGAGTGATGATTTAAAATGGATATGTTTGGCGTTTTGAAGCAACAAGGATAATAAGGATATGTTTAAAACATCATTTTAGCAGGTGTTCGACAATCTTAATGTGAATCTCCGTAAACACGGTCAATCGAACGCGCCCTAAGTATTCCTTGTCCCACCCCACGGCCCTCTTATCAGGTGCCAAGTAAACTTAAATGAATTTGGAACAAATTTACAGGTTGCAACTTACAGTATCTCCAAAGTCTTCACTTTGCATTAAGACCAGAAAATTAATTCTTTGTTAAATGTTATAAGCTACAGTATCACACGTATTTGATATTAATTTTTCACCAGGTGCAAAAAGGACATAAGAGTAGGAAAAAAGAAGAGAAAGAAAGGAGACAAATTATTTCAAGAAGAGTGGGAACAATTTATAAACCAAAAATTCTTGGAGGTCTGGAGAAGGCCTGTGGATTCTACTGGTCTATATGAATACAAAGGTACATGTACACTGTATACACAGGTAGAAATGTGGGTTCAGAAAATAATAGTTCAAATTAGTAATGGTAATAGGACTGAATGGAGTACAATTCAGGGAGTAATCAACTGAACACACATGTGACGCCAAGTCTGAGAATCTAATGTGGGCCACATTGGTGGGTGGCCAGTGCTCTCGCCACTGTGCCATCCCTGCTTCATGCATTCCTTAATTTTGTGGCATTTATATTTCTAATAATACCATGAAAATTGTGTTAGATTCATTTGACACAATGTACTTGCTAGTACTGTACTGTACGGTGGTGTTAAGCAAAGGCAGAGCTAGGGGTGGTACTCAATGGCTCCAGGCTAGTGCTGTTCAAATGGTGGGTAGTACACTTGCTGTCCACCTCTTGAAACAACAATCACCAGGGCTCCAACCGTTAGTCAGGGTGTTGCTTTTTCACCCAGACATTCAATTTTAGTCAGGTACATTGTAACTTCTGTTTGAAGCTTTCACCCTATTGCAAACTTAAGAGCTTTTAATAACAATAATTGTTATCCTCAGAGTGTTTTGATTGTGTTGTTTGAATTTATTATTCGAGTCGTAAAAAGTAATAAAAATATTTATTATTTCTCTCAGATAGTACGCGCGCTGTAATTGGCTAAATTAGCGGGCGATATTCTACAGTATGTCCCGCTGTACAGCCCGCTAAATTTAAAATTTCGACAAAACATCATCTAGCGAGTTTTTCATGTCATTTCTGTTGCATAAACTTGTACTGTTTGAATCTTGCAAGCAACTATTTCAAACTTAACAGCCAAGTAGATTTAGTTTTTGGGATTTTGGCATGGCATTCTTTGTGGCAGTTGAACCTTCCGCTTCACTTTGACTAGTTTCCTTGCCCGCGCGCCGGTTAACCTCAGAGATATAATAAATATCTTACTAACCTCGTTTTCTCGGTCCGTACTGTAAGTTACGGATCCTCGTTTTTTCCCGTTGATTTATGGCCCACATGCTTCGCGCTTGGGCCATAAATCAACGGGAAAAAACTTGGTCCGTAACTTACAGTACGGACCTCGAACTCAGTTAGTAAGAGGTATATAATAATATCCTTTGAAAGTCCAACTTTATTGCTACCACTGTTTGAAAAAAACAATGATATTAATAAAATTTATTAACAACATTAACATTAATTTTATTTACTTTTAATGTGCTTTTATCTATTTCTAGTGTTTGGCACTTTCCTTGACATCAATGCTATTTCATTTTACAGAATACAGGTTTGCATTTAATTTTCAACATTATAAAGGTTATAAAGGTTTATTATTTATGCAATGTACATGTGTGGTTGCTTTTCCCTTGACCAAAGATGCCAAATATGAAGGAACAGGTAAAAGGCCCATTAACATTCGACCTTACAAATCTCGAAAGTGAATAGAGCGATCACAAGAAAGGACAGTAAAATTGACTACACACTTCTGTGACTGCGTGCCTCCGTATTAGGCAAGCAGTTCACGAGTCTGCACTTCTGGCCCCAGTTGTTCAAAGGATGGAGAGTGCTATCCACCAGATAAATCACTATCCAGTGGATAAACATTAGTTGTTGGATGTAGTGATTTATCCGGCGGATAGCTCTATCCATTGTTTGAACAACTGGGGCCTGGTTAGCAAAATTGTACTGCTGTGCATTGGTAATAGCAACTGGTCAGCAATGGGGTAGTAAATGGTCAGCTTGATAAAGTCAACAACAACTGAGAAATGCACACGTGAGAGAGGTCGTTCTGTGCATCTACATGTACTGTACAGTATAATTAACTGTGAACTACATGAACCTCAATCCCTTTGTGCAGTTTTGCTTAACATGTACAATAGCTGATTAGCATTATGCTTTACAGTGTTTGATGTACACAGAAAAAATCCTTTTTGTTTGTTGATTGGTTCAGGGTAAGATTTATTTTGTCATACACATGTATTGTACTATGCTAAAACTCCTTTTCAATATTTTACACAACTGTACAGTTCATGTATTTTGATATTGTTTCAAAGCACTCTGAGATACGTGGGTATGAATAATTATAGTACATGTGTATATTTTTATATTTTTTTGTACGTGGTTCAGTAATTTTGAGTGAGTACAAGGTCGTGCATAATTTGTCATTTACAATACACCTTATTTCAAAATGGCCTTATGGCCTCGTTTGAGGTTAAATATTCTTTTGAATTTTACATTTGAAAGGGAGGCCACAAGGGCCTATTTCCATGAAAACAAAATAAATTAATAATTACTAAAATGGCGGCCATTTTGGAATAAGTTTTATTATTATTGTGAAAAGTATGCATTGCTGGTTACATGTACAGTTTTAAGTACTCACTTTGCATGGGAGCAGTATTTTTTCCTTTAATTTAATAGTAAACATAGTTCTGTTGATTCTTTTCTTATGCAGGTTGATGACGAATATCGTTTAATTTGGGACCCATTTGTTTTAAAGCTGGATGTTGTTGATTCTGATCCTGTAAGCGGTAGTGAAGTGTTGCATTGGGTGACAAAATTTCCGGTAAATACATTCAAAGAAAGCCTCTTTATATAATTATTTTATTTTCTCTCACTCCCAGGAGTCAATGGGTTAATGATTATCATACTGCTGGACTAGTCTACTTTATAATATTAAGTATCACCCAGCTAGTGGACTAATGCAAATCCTGCATTTTGATTGGCTACACTACTAGAGGACTGGACTATTAGTAATAGTCCTCAAGTAGCGAAAAGCTTGACGCTTTCTTTCGTTTTATTCCCAAATAAATATTTTTTCAACCTGCATTTGCTAACTTTATTGTTGCGTTTTATGTCCGACTACATGTAGTTGGGAGATATACATGTACTAAAAAAGTAATTAGATCCTTCGCCCTCAAGGGCCATGGGTCAATAGCCCTTTCGGCTTCGCCTAATGGACTTCACGGCTCAGTAAATATCCACCACTAGCCACCTCTCCTTCGGTAATAGTTGTTATTTATCAAGATAAATTTAATTTTTTACCCTTTTTAATTTTTAGTACCCTTTGAGAAGCAGAGACTACGTGTTTGTGAGGAGAGGGAAGGTACGTAATAAGCCAATCAAATGTGTGAGCATGCTGAATTAATGTCTTGAGCTTTGTCAGAAAGCAGAAATAATTTTTAAAAGCAAGTGAACACTTCAGGAAAGCACATATGAATTTCTTTTTTATTCCCTCACTTGTTTACCGCTTGGACTGCAAACCTTGTTTTCTTGTTTGGGATGGACATTAAATTTTGTACTTACAGTATTCTAAGTCCCTGTTTTGGGGGCTTTTTTTTGTGAAATTCTGATGTTTTTAAACTGACATATACACCAGATGATTTTTTTCTGCAATGGGAAACCCCTTAAATTCTTTTGCTCCTTGATTCCCTATTGATAAATAAAAAATTTAGTCTGCTTGTTTACAGTGTACATGCATGTAAGACAGTAAAATCTATAAGTGGCTGTTCTGCAGGTGGGAAAGGGAAAAGGGGAATAACATTTTTTTTTCCAGCTCTAATGAGATTCAGCAGACTTACAAGTGTAAGAAATTGTAAAGCTTACATGTATGGGTGGAGTGCTTTGTTATAATGCCTGTGTGTGACATAGGTTGCAATAAAATTATGATGCTTGATGGAGTTATAATGAACTGTTTGACCAATTAAATTTCAGGCTAACTTTGAATACATGTACCTGGATTTTTTTTTTATCCTAGAGTTCATAAAATGGCAGAACGATTAAATTTTACTAACGTGCCTTCTGTTTTTCAGGTTGATTACAACTCAATGACCATGGTTCTGATTTCGAGGTGGGTTACCGGTTTGTTACATTATTATTGACCTTTTTCTGTTCACAGCTACATGTAGTAAGTGTTTTTTCATTGCTGTGATGCCACAATTAGACCCGGCCCGTCTGTGCAGCTTGTTCAAAGAGCAGACGTTCGTACAGCTTTTGCAGTGCATGAGCATGTGTTGTTTAATATCCATCTCGGATGTTGTTTGTAACAGCACATCTCCCACAAGCTGACAAACTGGTGACAGGGAGCAAAATTTCCAAGTATCCAAACATTCAGAATTTATCACAATTGCGTAAAAACAATAATATTCTATTCACTCCTGTTGCGTATAAGATTAAGTGATTGCTGACTTAGTGCAACACAGTTTCACTATGACTTATCCACTAGATAGTGACTTATCCGGCGGATAACGCTATCCATCGTGTGAACAAATGGGGCCAGAGCATGGAAACAAATCAATTCTATACAAGACAGTCTCTCAAAACAGACTTGGAGAACAATTCAGAATGTTTTACGTACCAAATGAGGCCTCAAACTTGGTCCTTGATCTCTTAGCTACATGTATCTGAGACGTTTTTTGCCATAATGCACTTTAAATTAAAAACTATTATCAAGAGAAGTCTATAGTGCTAGACAAGTATTAAAGCAGTGCAGGGCTTCTGATATTTCCCGCTGTCGCGGAGCCGCGAAATTCAGGTAAATCCGGAAAATACCGCGAAATTCGCTCGAAATATCAAAGGCATGTCGGTAAAACATATTCGAAACTAATCTTGGCTGTTTGAGCTGTTTACTTGCCGTAAACTTGCAAATTTATTTTGAAAATTCGTGACTGCAACGAGAAAACACAACATCCCAAAACTACCAGGCATTCTTAGAGTAGATTAATGTTGCGAAAAACGGGCAGCGGCCAAGCTTTGCCATTGGCACATTTCTTGAGCGCATTGTTGTTGAAATGTCTCGTGGAACCTCATGGTCGCCCGTAAGTAGTTGGTGTTTCTGTTGCTTTTATTATTGCATAGGCTAACGCTCATCATTAAAAGAAAAAACTGTCAAAACTGCCATCTTTTTTCATTAAAAACATTCGTCAAATCAGCGCAAAACCAATCGCTCTCCAGCGAAACTTTCCCAGAAAATTCCAGCGAAATCGGCCGTTTTTTACCGATCGCTTTTCGGCGAAATTTGGCCCGAAAATTCTCGCAAAATCGACCATTTTTTCCCGCGAATTTGTCTCTGAAAATCCCGCGAAATTTGACTTTTTCCCGCGACCTTCATGTATCAGAAGCCTTGGCCCTGGCAGCAGACAAACAGCATCGGCTACTTTACTCAGGAAAAAAAAAGAAAACGGCTAGCATTTCCCTAGTAACCTAAGATTTAAAAAAATATATTTTGACAATGACAAAACTCGGTTAGTCTACTCAAACTGACTGCCATCTTCAGATTTTATTAAAACCCCTGGTCACAGTTCCAATTGAAAGTAGACTTTTCAACATTATCATTGTTAGTTTGTGGTTTCGTGTCGCTTCAGATCGGTTGCTGCACAATGGGAATTGTTAAAATGGAATGAAGGTGTTCACGGTTTTCGGATTCACACAGTAATAACTCTTTGACTGGCTTGTTTTCAGGGCCACCACACACCCTCTCTGTCCAGATAATGATGATTATGTCAGAGTGCCAAGTTATAATTCCACCATGGTTATCTTGCCACACAGTGGTTTTGATGAGGTGAGGAAAGAATTTAATGAATATACATTTGAGTGATCCTTCTTTAGGAAAAGGCCAGCCTGGGCCATCGTGGCAGGTACAGGCATATGTACAGTGTAATCCATTGTGTTGACCTTTCTGATACGTAGGACGATGCATGTGCACAGTGTCGGAGTTTCAAGAAACGAATGTGTGCGTCTGGATAAAAACAAGCATATACAGCTGTAATTGTCTCTTTTCTTGTGTTAAATAGCCGCAAGAATATGATTAGGAATCTTTCGTTTTTTTAAAATATATGGTTGCCTTTATCTCGACGCGCACACGTTTTTTGAAACTCTGAACTCGCTTATTATGTATCAATGAAACAATAAACTTCCACCTTGATTTTACGGTTTTCCTTCCTTGATTTTAATTGTTTGTATTTACATTGTAAGTGTTTCACTGATGCATTCAAATAGCAGTGGTGTTGAAGCTCTGCTCAGTTTCTATGATTTGCCCGTGTGGGCTGTTAGCCCCATGGTCTCAAGTTGTAATTATTGACACCTGATTTTGTAGTCCAATGTTGATTTGTGTGGAGAGTTCTTTGAATGTCTAGGTTTATGTGGTTAAAGTATGTTGATACATGCAGTATCTTATAATTTATATTTATTAGTATAAATACACAGGTGATTATAAAAAATCGCGCGCTCTCATTGGCTCGCTATCTCGGGTTATCAGCCGATAATCACCTCGACGGAGAAAATGGCTGTCAGTAGTCGTTTTGCCACTGTTAAGTGAAGAAGATTTGGCGTTGAATTGTTTTTTTTTTCCCTCTTTTTTGAAATAATCACCTGTTTATTTATATACTAACACAATTATTCGCCTCAGGCTCAGTGACTTCGTCTCGGTAAATATTCACCGTTATAGTTCACCACTAAATTTTCTCCGATTCTTATTGGTTTAAATTGATCACGTGACGCGATAGTGTTCGTCCGCGGAGAGACACTATCAGCCCATAGTTCCCGTCCGAGGAAAATACCCGGATGGATAGTAGTCGTCCGCTGAAAAAACAGTTGACAGTTGTACGCTATTCTTTAGCCAATGTACGCTGCGAATTATTGACATTTGTGACAGCCTGTACGCATGAATAAACATTTGATTGATCTGCATTAAGTGAGTTTTGACTGTTTTTCAACCGGCGCGCGGAAGAAAATTTAGTGGTGAACAATAAAGACAATAGGGTGTTTATGTCTCGGAACTATCGGTCTGATAGTTGCCCCTTGGAAATTTGATGTTCTTAAAACTAGCATATTAGCCCTCGAAGCTTCGCTTCTCGGGCAAATATTTGTTTTAAGAACGTCAAATTTCCGCGGGGCAACTATCAGCCGATAGTTACTCGACAGAAACACTCTATTGTTTAAATAGTCACTGAGCCTGAGGCGAATAATTGTTAATTATTTCACTATTACGACATTTTACCATATTTGGTCAACAGAGCACTATATATACATGTAATGAGACGGTAATACACTGTAGTGCTCCAGTTTGACTGGTTTACAACAGAGCGGAACAGGCGTCTTTTAATGAAAGAAATTGTTTTCAATACGATGCAAAGCCCAAGAATTAAGCTTGACATTGCTTGCCAATCAAAGAAAGAACATTTGAATGGTTTGGTCTGTGTTGTTTTTGTCATTCTCATGCACCTAATTATGCAATCGATACGATTCTCAGTCACTGCAGGAGGAAGCCATCATACTAGAAAACGGCGTAATAGTAGAATAATAAATCCCTAATTGAAAGGTTTAACATAGCACATGCGAAAATGTTGCTTGTTGCTCATAAATTATTATATGTTAACCCATTCAATATGGTACATGTATATGTATGTCGCACTCTACTAATATGACTGGAGATTGGGTGTTGAGTGCACCCAGATACTATCGGCAAAATAATGCTGACCGATAAACAGTTTCATTGTCAAAACAGCGCATTTACATCATCCCTTCCATTGCCGCCTCTTTTACATTGATTGGACCAGAGATGCTGTCAAGCTATCAATGGACATTAACTAAAGGGAGGGCTGCTTGCAAATACCTGTCTCCTTTTTCTCTTCTGTGAAACTGACCTTCCAGTTGCGTAGATGGTATGTGCGAAGAGGTTTACGTTATAAATGTACTGTAAGCTAGGTCCGAGATGCAGATTGATCTGGCCAAAGTACACTGTACATGCAGTTTTTACTCATTAGGACTTCAATAATGATTGTGATCTCTTGTTGTTCAAACTAGGTTGGATTTGATTTTGTGTTGTCCTACTTCGATGACCCCAAGACTAACTTTCCATCTTACTGCATGAATGTCTTGACAAGCACAAGTATGTGATCACTGCATGTATTCTTTTTAACTGTACAATTTTTACTATACTACTAAACGTGTTGGGCACTTAGACTACTAGATAGCTGTAGGGTTAGTCTAGTTTCCACTTCACCGACTGGTAAAACCGATCCATGAAAAAAAACAACCTACAAGGAGGATTATTTTTTTGAACCTCGCTTGGATTAGTTCACATTTTTCTGCTGTTATTTCGTTTGGGGCGTGGCGAACGCTTTACAAAGGTGCTCCTTTTACTTAATTCTGCGGTCTTGGCAAGTTCGTACTTCCCTCCGTCCCATAACCATAAGGATTGCGATGGGAGGAAGAGTTATCGAGGGAATGAATAAGAAACATTGTCCAGCATCTGTTTGGCACTAGCTCTTTTGGAAATCTGAATTTGGAAAGTACAAATTGGGGATGTACAATCACGCGAGCGTGACCAAAGTGATACTTGGGACTCATTAGTGGAACCAGTTTTGAATGCTGGAATGTGGAAGAGCCAGCTCGAGTGGTCTATGTTAAGTAACCGTGTTTATGAAAACCTTGGACAACTTTGAACGTGAAGTATGTTTTACATTAATTTGGTTTTATCAAAGGAGTTGATAATGTAAATTGGCCATCGTACAGAGATTCTAAAAGCTGACGTTTCGAGCGTTAGCCCTTCGTCAGAGCGAATCGAAGAATTGTGGGTGACGTGTAGTTTTTTTATAGTAGAGTGGGAGCTACGCTATTGGTGGTAACATGGCAACGTGAAGAATAGGAATATATAGTTAAATGAACAGCATTCATTGATTCCGTGAGGATTAAGGGTGCCGATTTGGAAGATGAATTTTTGTTCCAGATTCTTGCGGCTTTCCGTCGTACCTAGATGTAGGCAAAGGCCGCAGATAGCCATGTGTATTTTCGAAACGTCAGCTTCTAGAATCTCTGTACGGTGGCCAATTTACATTATATCAACTCCGTTGATAAAACCAAATTTTTGTATACTACTTCCCCACCGACGCAGCACCATGCACAATTTCTTTAGAAACTTACCCCTTCATTCATATCTGTTACATTCTCGATCGGGATCTTGGGTTATCCACTGGATAGAGTTATGCAACCTTTGAACAAATGGGGCCTGGTATGTATCCTCATTTGAGGGGTCAAAAGTTGAAAAAAAAAAACATGTTGAAGGAATGATCACTTTATCTTGAAACCAACAACGACATACACTTTTCCTCGGCACATACCAATATTGCTAATGGTGGAAGCAACTTAATTCAGCCCCTCACCGCTATCATATTGAGAGCGAGTATCCGAAAAATACTCGTTCAGAATCCTTAAGGTTTTAATCAGATGTTCATTAGTTCATTTTTTTAACAATGGATTTTTATGCCTCTTTAGATCTTCCAACTTTTATCAGTACAATGCACAATGCAGCAGCTGGGTTAAGCCAACAAAATGAAAGACGATTGTAACTTGGTTGATGTTTGGACTTAAGACCCCTGGAATCAACGTCAAACGTGCAAGATATGATCCACAATTGAATAGTGCATCGGTAACAAGATAGAATGGTTCTGAAGAGCCCACTTGCAAATCACGAAGTTAGAAAATCCCAAAGACATTCTACATCTCGAAGCATTTTTGTAGTGGACTAACATTTCTACGGTACAGCGCCGTGTAACCCGTTCGTCAACAGTGTACGCACTTATTCGCCGTAAGAGTACATCCGCATCAAAAAATAAAGTCTGATGTGCGTGTAGGTTTTAAAATTAGCCCTAGAGTAATATCGATTTTTCAGCAGTTTGTGACGTGCTGTTAAATGTCTACAGTTCTTCGGTTATGGCAGGAAGATATATAGGCAAGGCTTTAAGGCTTCGATCCGCAAAATAGTGTATCTGGAAGTTGTATTGTTTGCTAAATCCTGGTTTTTACTAGCGACACAAGAACAAGGGCCAGGACAAGCATGTAGGTAATGCTAGTGAAAAAGAACGTCGACATAAGCATCAAAATCCATCAACCACGGCGTCCGCCATTTTGTTCAAATGCTCAGACGCGGCGAATCTGGAACCAGTGCTTTAATTGGCCAGAGGTAGCAAAGGAAATTGTGCTTATGCTGCGTTTCGTTTTTACACGACGCATGCGAACGTAAGCAACGGAGCTGTTCAGAGACGTAGACTGACAGCCGAATAAGTTCATTAAATTGCTGCAAATAAAACAGTTTCTCATTCGAGTTGGTTATGTACACAGTATTAACAATTTCGTTTTCACGGTTTTCTTTATTTCTTTTGCCAATTCCTGTGCCTGTGTTTTCACATGTAGCCTTGGGTTTGATTTCACTTGATAACCTGATAAGGGTATTCTCTTAAACCACAGAGGCACCCAATAACCATATGTCTTAAATTTTGTCAGAATTGCCTAAGCTAGTTTCCACAATGCTGTAATTAAAAGTTTGTTTAGTGAGTTTGTAGCTGCCGTACAAAATATTTAGCGGCAGGTCTGTAGAAATTTCTATGGCTTTTTTGCCTCGTCCGAAAGTTCTAGCAATGGTGAGAAGGCTGATAAAAAAAAAAAAAAAACTTTACATACGTATAGTTGTCCTTTTCAGTTTCTTCCCGTAAAGTTTTAGGGGACGTTGCTTTAAAGTATACTTCTAAAATAAACTCTGACGAAAATGACAGAAAAGAGGTGGTGCGTGGAGTTATGTGCTCGTATCTATGTGACTGCGTCGGAACTGAACGCCGGCGTTTTCTACCACCGGAAACAGCCTAGGCGCTGTTGAGATGGGGCAAGCGGCGTACTCCGTATACAAAATGGTCAGCTTACGACACAAATTGAGAGGTGCTGGAAAATGTGGCTGGTTGTAAATGGAAATATCAAGTACAGGGGCACATTCGTAGAAATAGGTGCTATAGATCAATTAGTGCTGGCCGTTTAATTGGAAATAAAAAGGTCTGAAGAAATTACACTTTCTGATTAGTTACACATCAATTACAGTTGTTGTTGTTCTTTGACTGATTAACAGCTGGTACTTTGTTAACTTTGCAAACAATTGTTAAATCCACGCTATGAAATATTTCTTACGATTTTCCGTTAGTCGGATCGTGCGCACCTGTGGTGTCACAGTAGTAGGATTGGAGCTCGTTTAAATAGGGAGCTTTAGCAAGGACAACGACAACAGATACGAGGAACGCCACAAAATGATAGGTTTAATACTAATGATTAGACCATTTTACAGTTGGCCTAAGAATGGAAACGAGGCTGCCGGTGACCCTTCTTTGATACAAACCTTCGTGCTTTTGTAATGTTAATACGGACTAATTCGAATTACAACAACACAATTTACATGATAAAAGCATTGGGGGCTGTATCAGTAAAAGGTGACCGGCAGCCGCGCAGCCATTCATAGGCTACAATCTTCGACAAAAACCTTGAAACACTTTGAACATTTTCGCACCGTATTCGTCCCCCACCCTTTTTCAATGTTGTTGCAGCGCAGGGGAAGGGGGTGTTTCAAGGATTTTTGGCGAGGATTGTAGGTCGCTGAGAAAAGAACTGTAAAATGGCCTGTTGGGAAAAACAGTAGCTCTGCAAGCCGTACACGTGCGTTTTACATTTTGATGCATTTCTTTGCTGTTCTCGTCTTGACAACGACGTGAAATGATCAAATTTGAGGTCATGTGGAGGACGCGAGCGCCTGACGACGAATTTTCAATTTTCTATCGCAATATCCACACCGTTCTCACCAATTTTATTCTTGGAATGTGGACTCACCTTCCATGCCGAGCAAAAAAAAAGAAAAGAAGAAGAGCGTGTTTGCCATTCTCATGTGTGTCAGCAAGGCCAAGTAAATCCAAGGAGCACAGTTGTTTGTAATCTGTAGTGCCTGATTGAGTTAATAGGATAGGGGTTCCGGTTCCCTCTCTCCCTGGCGACATTAGCGTCCACCTAACCAGGATTTTTTCAGAAAGACGTTCTCCAAGTTTTCCTACTCTCTGTGAGGTTGTCGTCTTGGTGGTTGCGTATTCACTCGCTCCCAAAACCACGTGTATTGAAGTGTGTTTTTATTCCATCAATGTCGACTAAGATAATTGGATAAATGACGTCTTTGTTTTCGTGGTCAAGTGCTGTCAACATTCCCTCTGTTCTTTGACCCCTTGACAAGTTGCATATTGAAGTGTGGTGTCGTTTCCCACAGTTTTGACAATTCGAAACGCTTCGACATTCAGGCGATTAGTGTGGCCCTGTACAATTGAAACAGAGCCATTTTGCAGCTAGAAACTCCTTGCGCTTTTCAGGTGAATTGAGAGAAGTGGAGTCAGACGGCTTGTGGTCTTCTGAATCACAGTAAAAGCACATTCGTGAGGTTCCCTTGCGCTGCTGGGTTTGGCACACTCGAGTCGGCTTTCCCCTTTTCTTGAACGTTTCTTTTGACTTGAAGCTCTCAACTTGGTTTCTTCGCGTCCAAAGCCGGGGGGAATGCGTTGGTGAATTGATTGGGTTCCGACTTCTCCTACACGGGATCATTCTGAACAAGATCTGCTCTGATGTACGGCAATTTCTCTAAGGTCAATGACACCATTCCGTCGACTTAATTAATCTGGTTTAGAGTATCCAATGGTCGTACGTTGTATGAAATAATAAAAATTTCAAAATTGTCTTCGGATTTGCGGTAGGAGTATAAGGGAGGTCGATGATTTCTTTCATATACGCTTTGACGATCTCACGTTCCTTGCCATATGTCTCCTTTAAAATTGCTTTGACTCTATTGAGGCGTGCTCTTGCTCGGCCATAGTAGTAGTAGTTGTAGTAGCAGTAGTAGTAGTAGTAGTAGCAGCAGCAGCAGCAGCAGTAGTAGTAGTAGTAGTAGCAGCTCGATTATATCCGTCTGACGAGTGCGGAAGAGCGTCTATTGTTTTCCTCACCTTTTCATCATCCAAAAGCTCACACAGATACGTGAACTTTGTCACGAGTTTTACTAATGTGCGAGCCAGCAAGCCATGCGAGCCATGCGAGCCAAGGGGCGAGCCATGCGAGCCATGGCTGCGAGCCATGCGAGCCATGAATGCGAGTCAGCATGCGAGTCACACAGTTATTGAAAGCTAACCGTTTTAAAATAGGTGCTTAGACTTAATAACTGTTTATCAGCGCTATTTGAAATGGGTGCTTAGACTTAAATGCGAATTTCTCATGGCTCGCACATTAGGCAGACCCCTTTGTCACCGGTGGCACGTTGAGTTTGTCATTGGATTCTGTGGATTGACTCCAAAATCTTGGCCAGTCGGTAAAAAACCATTAAACGTCGAGATTACGAGTTTGGAAAGTTTGTCTTGGCTGATAGGGGCTCGGGGATTTCGGCTTTTGCTGTCCGTTTTTTTCTGGTATTCCTCTTGTAACTTTAGCCGTGTCTCCTGCAACTTTATTTCAAATCGCAATGTCTTCCCCATTCCTCTGATTTTCGTTCCGCGAGCCCTTTTTCTAAAGATTCGACTTCATTTTCGGCTTCTTCTAGTTTTGTCATTCACGGCGTCATTCCACGGGCAGGTTTCTTCATCATCGAGCTTAGCGGGATGTTTTTTGGCTTCAAGCGCTCTTCGCTCGTTGTCAACCTCTGTTAATTAGATTTCCTTAAGATTTGGGGTTGTCTCTCATATACGGGGCTCTGAAATCGTTAATCATTACACATATACCGGGAAATGAAATCGTTAATCATTACATGAGAGCAGTGAGGAATAGAGGGATGAGGAATAGTAGACACAAATAGAGGAACACTGGGCACAGAGGAACGGTGGGCACAGAAGAACTGTAGGTACAGACGAACACTGGGCACTGAGGAACAGTATGCACAGTATATCTCGGATCAAAGAAGCGTCAAAGAAGCGAAAATGAATCAGAAGACAAAAAACAGCAGTTCTATACACCTTATTTACAAATGGCCACCAACCTGAGACGAGCGCGCGGCCAAACATGGAATCGATGCGTTTTGGGATAAAAATTTGTTTTCGTGCAAACTTTGGCCAACTTACGTTGAAATTATCGGTCATCTAAAAGCGATTTCTTTAATGCGACAGTTTCCTGACTGCCAATTTCATTGGGGATGAGTTCTAGTTCAAATATTAATTGCTGTGTTCCTCTTTGCAGCCAGAGAGGAACCGTAGACGCCAACGGAAAGAGAGTCGGCTTCTTCAATTTTCCGAAAGATCCAAACCTTCGAGCTCAATGGCTGCAGAAGATTCGAAGAGACGTTGGAACGAAATTCAAACGGACGGAAATTACAAAAGTTTGCTCACTGCATTTTCGTGAAAGCGAAATAAAAAAAGGCCTTAGAGGAAAGAAGATGAGTGTAGACATCACCGCAGATCCTTCGAAATTTGCATGGCGCACTTCACCGCGAAAGAGACCGCCGCCGTCTGCAAGATTTTCACCGAAAAAGGGCAAGCATCGACTGGAAGAATCATTCACGGAAGAATCATTCAAAGTAAGCAGCGACATAACATCCGAAGCGGACGATACAGTTTCTCTCGAAACAGCTGAAATTGTAAATGCTTAATCACAAGATTCATGCGAGTCATTACGATTCCAGTTGTTGCAAGTTCAAGAGGAAACTGCGTGGTTAGATGAGGAAGTATCAGTTTTAAAAGAGAAACTAGGAAATACAGAAGCCCAATTGAGAAATGCCCAGGCAGAAATTAAGCGTCAACTCGAGGAGAACGAAGAATTAAAGTCACGCATGTTTTGCATAGATAATCTGTCTGGAGATGAATCTATTTCGTTTTACACTGGGTTTCCAAACTTGCAGACATTCCAGGCTACGCTGGTATACTTAAA
>BLFP01003200.1:654168-659168 GCA_014634505.1 Montipora efflorescens | reverse complement strand
AGGAGGCGTACAATTTGGCACCTCAACCAAAACGGGAGGTAAGAACAATGCAAACGAACAAAACAAAATACCTAAAAATTGAACGACAACTATATCGTTACCGCAAAATGCAGAGCCAACACCTCAACCAAAATGGGAGGGAAAATAATACAAACGAACAAAAAATATCTAAAAACTGAACGACAACCAAATCGTTACCACAAAATGCGAGGCCAACACCTCAACCAAAATGGGAGGTAAAATAACACAAACGAACCCAAAAATACTAAAACTGAACGACAACTATAACGTACCGCAAAATGCGGAGCCAACCCTCAACCAAAATGGGGGGTATACAAATCTGCACGCTTCAAACAAAATTACAATAAACACTACAACCACGAAATATGGTACAAGAACTTAAACTGCGCGATCGGCTCAGAAAAAAAACATACAAATCGATACCAACTTAAAAAAACTAAGAGATCAACACTAACGTGGCAAATTAGCAAAAATCAAGGCGGAGAGCCAACATATTGAACGACGGACATCCACGAACACGGAAGGTTTCTTGCGGTACGCACTCTCGAGCTTTCCCAAAACTGATTCGGCATGCTCAACCTGCTGCTCGTTTCCTTTGCTCTGGAAAACAAAACGAGCGCTCTTCGCACGTTTAACGGCTGCCTCACCCGACGAAGACTTTTCCTCCGTAAACTGCTTCTTAAAGCTGTCGAGTGGGGTGTCGATTAAAGACGATATCTGCCTGGTAACTGAAGCCATGGAATCAGCTACAGCCTTCTGCACTAAAAAATGAAAACTAACAGAACCAGTGCTAGAAGAACCTTCTTCTCGCAAATCGGGAGCATCTTGTTCTGGAACGGTTATCTTGAGCCTTCTTGTGCCCAACAAATAATTGTCTGCCTGGTACAGCGTACTGGAGCGAGAGTGACAAACAGCATACATTAACAAACATATATAGCTACACAGGACAATAGATAATGAACTAACACCAGTAAGAGGTGATAATACCAACATGCCCAAGAAATAACACGTAGAAAGTCATTATCTCCTATACTTCGTACCGGAGATAATTTGCATTACGGGTGGTTGGTGCTGCAGGCCAGGATGTGCCATTTCTTGGATACGTCGTTGTTGAAGTTGAATTCCCTGTGGAAGAGGTTGGTTTGTGTAGTTGTTTGCAGGCTCTTGTACTGGTAGTCCCAGACAATGCGTACAACCAGCGAGTACCACTTGTTATAGGAACAAAAATTGTGAGGGAATACAAAGACCGTTGCGAAGAGCAGGGAGGGGCTGGTTTTCTGCAAAGGACACACACCTCATCTGCATGGAAAAGAGCATATCAATCAATGCGGGTTCGGGATCGTCTTGTGAGTGGCCACCAGAGGGTTTTAACGAAGGGTCAGGGACTAACAATGGGAGCCCATAAGCGGGTAGTTGTGTGGCGTCAGACGCTTGCATCCCAGAAAGTCCATCTAAAGCTGTTATTGAACCTTGTGAAGACCTAGAATCTCATATATCAGTGACACCTGGGCTGGTTACCTTGAGTTCTTGCTGTAAAAGATGTCTAGTCCCATTAGAAGTCACCAACATGTCAAACAAATCAGTGACACTTCCCCCTACGTCTGCACTAGTTAGTGTACATCTGGCGTTCACCGTCCTTGAAAGGTTTGACCAGGACAAGACCCCTGTTGACAAAGAAGTAGTCTTCGAAAGCTGAACGCTAGAATTAACTGTGAAAGACACGTATCCAATTCCTCGCATTTCAGAAACACTGCAAGCTTTGAGTGGTGCTAAATGGTTTTGCTCGCTGGACTTGCAGAGTGGCTACCTTCAGGTGAAAATTGCTTGTGAGGACATGGCTAAGACAGGCATGACCACACCCTTAGGGTTGTACGAATTTAATAGGATGCCGTTTGGCTTGACTTCGTCTTCGGCGGTCCATAGCAGGCGATGACGACTGTTAATGTTAGGTGAGGCAGAATCTCTGGTGGGCAGTCAGGCCCGCCCGTGAGCGGCAGATCTTGTTGCAGCGACTACATCTACGTCCTGATGTTGCAGTGGAATGCCTTCTTTCATGAGCACGCTGTTATTCCAGCTGTCGCTTCTCCTCTATGCTTTTCACTGACTGTTTGACAATGGCTCTCCAGAATCTTCTGTCCAAAGCATCTTGCTCCCAGGTTAAAGACTTGACATTGGCATTTTTCATGTGCCGCTTCAGCACGTCCTTGAAGCGTAGCTTCTGTCCACCTTGCTTTCTTTTCCATTCACTGAGCTCGCTTGCAGTGTTTCTCGTCATTGTTGCCGTTGGCAGCTTTGAGTCTGGCATTCGCCGTACATGTCACCATTGACAAGCACCTCTTGGCGCTCAAAAGGTTCATCAGGAGGAGGCTGGTAGAGGAGTTCTGTTTTGGAGACATTGATCTTGAGACCAAACAGAGTTTCTGCAGCAGAGAAACGGTCCACTATCTCTTGTATGTCTTGAGTTTTGGTAGCGACCAAAGTCTCCTGCATGTAGCAGTTCCCTCACACAGAGCTCTCTGGTCTTGCTTGAGGCTTTCAGTCTGGACAGATTGAACAACTTCCCATCTGATCTAGTCTTCATGAAGACTACTTTGTTGACGTTGGTTCCCATTGTCTCCAGTACTGCAGCAAGGTAAAGAGTGAACAGGGTAGGGGCAAGCACACATCCTTGTTTGACACCATGGTTGACGGCGAAGGCCTCACTGATGTCTCCTGCCAAGGAGACTTTTCCAAGCATTCCTTCATGAAAGAGTTTGATAATCTTCACCACTTTCTCAGGACAGCCGTACATTTTCAGAAGTTTCCAGAGTGTTTCCCGGTCTACAGTGTCGAAAGACTCGGAGAAGTCAACAAAGACTCTGTAGAGAGGCTGGCGTTGTTCAATGGCTTTCTCTTGGAGCTGGCGAAGAGTGAATATCATATCTGTTGTTGACCTACTAGCCCTGAAACCACATTGGCTTTCAGGGAGGACTTCTTCCGAAATAGTCTTGATTCGGTTCAGAATGATCTTGGCCAATATCTTCCCAGCGGTAGCCAACATAGAAATGCCGCAGTGATTGCCACATTCGTTCCTCTGCCCTTTCTTCTTGTACACAGTAACAATTACTGCATCCGTGAAGTCTTGGGGGAGGCATTCCGTGTCCCAGCATGCATTGAACAGCTCCAAGAGCCCAGTTTTGAGGCGGGCTCCCCCCATCCTCCACACATCAGCAGGAATACTGTCCTGCCCTGGTGCTTTGCCACATCTTGTTGTCTTCAGTGCTTTATCAATCTCTTCTTGAGTGATTGGCACAGTGAGGTCTTCTCTTGTTTGCCTTTTCCTGATCCCATGACTAGCGCCTGGATCTTCTGTGCCCTGCTGGGTTAGCAGGTTGCAGAAATGCTCTTTGCACCGAGCTTTGATGTCTTCCAGATCTGTGTGGAGCTGGCTACCATCAGCGCTCTTACCAGGTTTCACTGCATTGCTTCTTGGGCCATAAATGGCCTTTAGACCTTCACATAAGCCGTGAGAATCATTCTTGTCTGCCATCTCTTGCAGCTCTTCTGCCTTTTCATTCCACCACTTGTCTTTCATTGCCCGGATCTTTCTCTATGTTGGTCGCAGCAGAGTTTTCACGCAGGTGTCTGTTGTAGATCCCCGTCTTTTCATCAAGTAGTGGCTGGAATCTCTCTTCATTCTCGAGAAACCAATCAGGGGTCTTTCGTGATGCTCGACCAAGGACTCCATCAGCAGCAGAGAGCACAGTTTCTTTCATGTGGGTCCACATTTGCTCCACTTCTCTTGCTTCTCCTCCAATGTTGTCCACAGACTCCAGAGCAGCAGTAATGGCTGCTGCCAGTGCCTGCTGATGTTCCTCGCTCTTCAGCTTCCCTGTGTTCAATTTCTTTGATGATGTCTTTGAAGGCTCCTTCCTCCTGGGGAATATCAGTTACAGTCTGAGCTGGGACAGGACCATGAAGTGGTCTGTCGAACACTCTGCGCCTCTCATTGCTTTTGTTGATGGAATCTCAGGCATAAAGGTCTTTCTGGTAAAAACATAGTCAAGCAGGTGTGAGTGCTTTGATCGAGGGTGTCTCCAAGTGAAGAAATTCTTGTCTGGCTGCTGGAAGAAGGATTCGTTGTGTGCAAATTGTCTTTGCCAAATTTGCCCAGAGTACCATCATACGTTGTATGGTCATTGCCTACTCTTGCATTAAAGTCACCAAGGATGAGCAGTTTGTCTTCCTTAGGGACTCTGTCGACAACTTCTCCTAGCTTCTCATAGAAAGCTTCTTTCTCCTCATCTGGGTACACCATAGTGGGAGCATACACATTGATGACAGAAAGGTAGCGGTCATTGCCTGTTGGGGCACGCAGAAGAAAAATCTTTTCTGACAGTCCAGTTGGCAGGGATGTCCGTTTGATAGCAAACTTGTTGGAGATGGCAAAAGCAACACCTACCTCTCCTCTTCCGTCCACTCTCCCACTCCAAAAGAAAGTGTATTCCTTCTCTTGCACTTGTCCCTGTCCTTCCAGCCTCGTTTCCCGCAGGGCAGCAATGTCTATGTTGTAGCGATGCAGTTGCAATCAGTACTGTACGTCTCTCAGGTCGTCATTGTCCTTGTCGAACATAGTTCGTACATTCCATGTTGCAACATTCATCTTCATTTTCTTACATTTCTTACCGCTGAAATGAAGACCCGCTGGCCGCGGTGAACCAGCCAGAATAGCTTCTAGGTAAGCTTTGTTTACCCCACCTTTTCTAGGGACTTCTCTTTCCAGGGCAGGCTGTGCTCTCCCTAAATAGGGCAGCCTGGACGCTCATAATGCTGCCTCAGCCTGCTGTTGTCCAGATCTTCAACAAGGCTACGACCATCAGAAATGAGCCGCCTGCTAGCAGCTTCCAGCTTCTTAGGCCTGTCACCGTCGCATTCATCCCATCGCCACAGGGCTTCCTTCCCACCCAACACAAACGCCTTGCACAGTAATAAAGACAGAC
>BLFP01003200.1:641668-649168 GCA_014634505.1 Montipora efflorescens | reverse complement strand
ATGTCTATTCTGGTAACAGAATCATCATCGTATGATGAAGCAAGAACCAATCAGCTGTAGGGCTGATAATGCATTAGCAGCCCACTGTCAGTCTTTTGCGGCCCGCTGAGCGTGTGTTTTGAAGAGGCCGATTTTCTATTTGGCCGCGTATATTGATAATAATAGTGCTTGTCCACTTCGTCCCAAGAGCCTTTAAATCATGATGTGGGCGGAACATTCTTCTACTTTGACACATCACGTGTTTCTGCGTTAGGGCTTTTGCACTGCCATACCCGCTCGATAATTCTCGACTAATTTAATGTAAGTTTTAAAAGGATTTATCTGATAAAATATATAATATCACAAACATTTAATCAGAATTTGAAATACCTACATGCAAGTGATGCAACGTGTTTTAGCACGAAAGTAGAAAATTGCTTAGTAGTTTTCCACTTATCGGTCGAAAAAAAAACGACTTTTACTGACTGTAAGCCATGATTTTTGAAAACCATAATTTTTTATGCCTTAGTTTTAGACAATTTTAAAGCCAATATCAATGTCGTGATTACTGAGCGGTTTCGACATTCGTTGCTTTGTGTAATTTGTAAAAGTAGTTCATCGACTTACGGGTGTGATTTGGCGTTTCTTTTGGGCTATTGATTCATTGACTTCTGTCCCCTGCCTCATTCAAAACTGACGTTTTCAAGGAATTCAGTTGGAAATAACTTAAAATTGTAAGTGTTAATAATGATCTTCGAGGTAATTTACTAAAATTAGAACAATTTTGTTATTAAAGAAATTCTTCTAATGATTTATTTGCTGCATCAAAGATCGAATTAATTGACCTATTCCAAATTCCACGAACTTCCATGCCAGTGAAAATGTTGTATACGACCAAAAACAAAAGCAGTTAGATTGAGAAGCGAATACCGTTCATTTTGGGTTGACGTATCTTCCCAGTTGTCAAAAGTGATCTCAACGCATGTTATGCCAAAATGTGAAACAATCCGGTAGAATAAAACGCCAACAACTAAACAGATTACATTTCAGATCTTCAACAAACATAAATTTTGTAGGAGACAATAAACAACTGTGTTATACATGAATAATTCTTATAAATAAATAGCTTGAAGTCTTTTCTTAACAGTAGGCAAGAGACCGTTAACAGAAACAATATCGCAGTTAGGAGAATTGTAAAACTCATGACCTTGATAAAAAGCGCGGAGAATTGTTTAGTATCAGTTCTGCATTAAAGTAATTGGAACGTCGTACAATTTCTTGTGTAATGGGAATGTATTTGAATTTTTCAGTAAAACAATTTTGTCTGCTAACTGTTACAGTTAACTGGAATGAACTGTTGTAGATATGATAGCATACCATTGCCCAATGCCCGTAAAATACGTTCTCAGGTTGAGCCCATTTTTCTCTGGGTTAAATTGGTATTCTCATTTTACTTAGGTTGAATATGCAAGCAGATGAATTGAGGAAACTTGTTTGAAGCCTAAATTAAAGCTAGGTAAAAATAGGGTCAGGTTAGGATTAGTTTTGGTCATTATATACGATATCAATTATGACCTATCAGTATGCAAAGGTAAACAATGAAAAGAACAGTGTTGGGTTAATCATATTCGTCGCTAAAGAGTAGTGGTGAATACACAGGACTATAGATCTGGGGGGTCCGAGTTCGAGCATATTACATTTATTAAGTGGCACTCCATCTTGGCACAACCTCAGGAACTCATATTTTCGTATCTCCAGAATTCTGTCCACTATGGCAAACATTCCCTAAGATATTTCTAACCATATTTGGGGTCAAAACGTGGACATAGCGACAGACAAATGCCAACTTTTAACATCATTTGTCAAAAACATCCGCAGAAAAGACCTCGCGAACCTATATACGTTTGTATATAGTTAAATAGGTAGAAATTATTATATTTCAGTCTGTATTTTAAAATATAAAAGAAATTCTAGATATGTTTATATATTGTAACAAGTGATAGCTAATATTAACTTAACTTAATTTATCAGTAATTTTATTGGGAGTGTCCCCGATTAGTCGGCCTCCGGGCTGACTAGAATTTTTAGACACTTAAATAAAGTTTATTGATTGATTGATTGATTGAGTACAGGTAATTGCATAGTACCGTTCTTTGTTCCCCAATAATGTTGCAATGTTAAGACTGATTTGATTACGGCTTATGAATACTGAAAGCTATTAGAGAGCTGCCTCGAAGTTGCGGCAGCAAAAGGCTTGAGTTTGCCATGCAAATGACTTGCTTTACATTGGAGGCTATCGTGAAAGTCGCCGGTAGATAGTCACTATGATCAATGTACCTAAGTTCTACATGTAGCTTTGTAAGTACTTCCTGTCGTGTATCTCAAGGACTCCTTGGACCAATTCTCTTTGCACTGACTCACTAATTTGTCCTTTCCTAACCTATGACACACTTGACGTCTGAGGTAATATTTCAACACGGTTCATTCCTTCGGTTGTTGCTAAATGTTAAATGTTTCACTCAAGTATTGTAAATTTACAAATAGAATACCAGAAGCGGCACTAGATAAGTCACAAATTAAGGTTATTAAACATTCCTATTCAAAATAACATAAACTTATCAAGCTTCTTAAAGAAATTCTAAGTGTTAAAAATGATCTTCGAAGTAAATAAAAAAAAGTTGAACAATTTTGTTATTAACTTAATTTTTCTCATGATGTATTTATTGCAACAAGGAAATTGATTTTCGTTTTCCACGTGCTTACTTGCAGATAGGCTCTTTGTGCTTGACGTGTGGGTCTCTCTAAGTGCAACCGGGGTTTGCTTTGGCACCCTTTTCCTTTTGGGTTACACATTTTTTTTAAAGGGGACCAACACCCATTGTATCTTTCCATGGCTTAAATATGACAAGCATTCAAAGTTACTTTTGTGGCATGAATCTAACAAATTCCAACACGCACTCGGATCCATTAATTGAATGGGTGTCAGTGAAGAGGTCAGTCACTACGGTGTGTCAACAATATCAACTTCCAACATAAAACGGGTGAAAGAAAGGAAAACAAATCCTGTTTCTTTTTTGCAACAATTGTCGAACGATAATTGGCAGGCTCTCCATAGTTGGAGGTATATGAGGACATTGATATTAGCTTAAAAATAAAGCTTAAAAATCTATGGTTCTTAAAAATCATGGCTTAAAAGTCTTATTTTTTCCAATGAGAAAGAAAACGAACTAAACAAATTTCTATTTTCGCAATAAAACACGTTGCATGTAAGTACTTCGAATGCTAATTTACCTATACCGCTGGATGTTTGTGATATTATTTATTGCTCGGATAAACCGTTAATTAAAGGTACTTAAAATTCTTCGAGAATTATCGAGCGGGTGTAGCAATACAAAAGCCCATAACGCGGAATCACTGGGCCTGTCAAAGTAAAAGAATGTTCCTCCCACATCCTGATTTGAAGACTCTTGAGATCAAGTCGATAAGCGTTATTAATACTGCAGTTCATTTGTTAAAAAACAAAGTACCCATTGAAAATCACGGAGCAAAGGAGATAGGTAGGTTTTTAGAAAAGTGTAGCTTTAGGGTTTATCGCACACTTTTTGTTTTGTGATCATAAAAAAAATTCTAACAAACAATTCTTATTCCAATTCTTGATCCAATTTAAGGAAGAGAAAGTGAATGAATCGTATGTCCTGGCTCCGTGCGCACTTGTAAAAGTCATTAGAATAGAAAAAAAAACCAAATGAAACTTTAACGCACGACTGTATTTGATGAAAAACTTGAACCTTCGTACCGACTTCAATACTATAGGCGACGATAAGTGGTGGGGTATTTAGCAGATCAGTTTTTTTTTTTCCTTTTCTGTCTGCACTTTTAGTGGAACAAATTTCATTCTCACTGATTTTAGTCTTTAAAAATCTATATTTGTTACTACAGCTATGGAACTTTGCATGGAAGCTGTCAGAAACTGAATGTTCAGAAATAGGCCACTCTTGAATGAAGATAAAACCGATTTTTTGCTGATTGGGACACGTCAACAACTTGCTAAGATTAACTTTAGTAGTGTAAGAGTTGGGGCTGAGAATATTGAGACAAAGTCTCTTGTAAAAGTTCTGGGAGTCTGGTTTGACTCTAATTTGTCCATGCATGAGCACATTACTAGAGTCAGCTCAACAGCGTTCTACCATTTGTATAATATCAGGAGAGGTCGTAAATATTTGTCACAGCAATCAACAGAAACTCTAATTCATGCATTCCCAGAGCGGTTTTCAATTGTGTCGACAGTAATTAGCGAATTGCTTTGGTTTTGCATTATTTCACTCAGTGATTGGTTCAAAATTCTCGCACCATTTTTTCAACCAATCAGAAGTGAAACCAAAACCAATCGTGGCTCGCGCGTGCACATTTTCCCGCGCTTTGCGTCGGCTACGTGTAATTACTTAGAGTTTTGATTGGTTTACTGGATTGTCTCCGTCCTTTTTGATTGGCCAAAGTAGATAATTTGTTTTTGGTTTTAACGACACTCGACTGAATCTCGCTCTATCTAGCCGCCTAGATTATTGCAACAGTTTGCTATATGGTTCTCCCAGTTATCAACTTAAAGTGCACCTAACCCCAAAATATTTTTCTCGCTAAAATAAATCTTTGCACCTGTTCGAAACACAGTGCGGCCATTTCTTCGTTTTTCTAACAAATCCTGCCATTTTAAAGGCTTCGAAAGTTGCGAAAATCCAAGCGTCTTTTGTTCACGACCGAGTCAGAAGGGGAGTGGGTCTATTCCTGCTTTGACGTCACAATCTACTTTGCATGCATTTTTACAAAGAGTTAATGCAATGTAAATCAGTATGTGACGTCAAAGCGGGAATAGACCCACTCCCCTTCTCACTCGGTCGTGAACAAAAGATGCTCGGATTTTCGCAAATTTCGAAGCCTATAAAATGGCAGGATTTGTTAGAAAAAGGAAAAAATGGCCGCAATGCGTTTCGAACAGGTGCAAAGATTTATTTTAGCGAAAAAAATATTTTGGAGTTAGGTGCACTTTAAGAAAGTACAACGTGTTCAAAAATTCTGCCACTAGGGTAATTTTTCAAGTAGCAAAATATTCTCATGTCACGTCGTTGCTTAGAGAATTACATTGGCTCTCTGTGAAACACCGTATAGATTTTAAAGTGATACACGGGCAAGCCCGCATTAACTTACTGAGCTGATTACAACTAAACAGATAGGAAGATGTTGTCTTAGATCCGAAGGTAGTTCGACATGGACAGCTTGAGGATGGCTTGGGGACAGGTCTTTTAGTGTGGCTGCCTCGAGACTCTGGAATGCCCTACTAGAGAGTATAAGAAACACCAATGACATTCATTAATTTAAAAAGAAACTAAAGACTCACTTATTTAAAGAGGCGTTTTTAGTATGAAAGTTGTAATTTCTCATTTTAATTTCTAGATTCGATTATTAATTTATTACATTAATGTAATTCATTATTTAATTTTTATGAAAATTTTATATTGTTATTTACGCAATAGAAATTTAATAATGATAATAATAATAATAATAATAATAATAATAATAATAATAATAATAATAATAATAATATTAATAATGTAGGAAGACGTAGCCACTAACTGTGAAACCTCGAATCCATGACGCCTGTTCGCAGGCTAGTCTTCGTTGAATAAGTGCCAATTATCATTCGACAATTGTTGCAAAAAAAGGCACAGGATTTGCTCTCCTTTCTTCCACCCGTTTTATGTTGGAAGTCGATATTGTTGACACACCAATAGTGACCTCTTCACTGACACCCATTCAATTAATGGATCCATCGGAGTGCATGTTGGAAATTGTCACCGCAATGGCTTGAGATTCATGCCACAAAAGTAACTTTGAATGCTTATCGTATTTAAGCGATGAAAAGAAAAACGAAAAGATTCAATGGGTGTTGGTCCCCTTTAAAAACAACTCTGTAACCCAAAAGGAAAAGGGTGCCAAAGCAAAGCAAGGTTGCACTTAGAGAGACCCACACGTCAACCACAAACGGCCTATCTGCAAGTGACCACCCGAAATACGTAAATCAATTTGATCCTCGTTGCAATTAATAAATCATGAAAAGAATTAAGTTTCTAACTTTTTTCAAAAATAAGAAAATTGCTCAAATTTTTGTATATACTTCAAAGATCAGTTTTAACACATAGCGCTTCTTTAAGAAGCACAATTTAAAGTTATTTTGAATAGGAATGTTCAATATAACCTTAATTTGTGACTTATCCACTGCTGCTACTGGTATTCTATTTGTAAATTTACGCTACTTGCCGTTGACGAAATTCATTGTCAATAACAGGACAGACGCATGAAAAACTGACATCAATTTGTTTTTTTTTACAATAGCAAAAAGGTAGAAGAGTCAAAATTAAGTCAAAACAAGAGAAGAACGCGAGACAAAAATGCGAGAAACTTCAATCCGACGTGATCAATATCGCGTCATTATCGCATAAATTATTAATTCATGTGTCTGTCCGCTTATTGACAATAAAAATTAGCCAATGAGCGCGCGAGAATTTTGCAGTCATTGTAAAATATTATAATCTGTTCATGTTGTCCTTCAGCGGCATGATTAAAATATATATATAAATGTTCTATTGAGGCCTCAAACTGCTGTTTAAAAGTAAAAACTAAAATCCAAGCTTTCGCCGATCAACGGCATCATCAGGGATGAGAAAATATTCCGCACGCGCTATATATATGCAAAGAAGGTGTAGGGTGAAATGTGTAAAAGATGTGATGTATGTATGAAAGCTATAGAAATAAACTGTGAGTAGAATAAAAAGCTCAAATGATGGAGTGTCTCTAAACAAAGGACTTCCAAAAGCGCTTAGGAATCGTCTCTAAAATAGAATATTAAAATAGAAGGTCTGCGAATTCAGTACATTCTTCTCGGGAATTGGGTGTGGGCTTGTACTTTCTAATGTAAAATGCTTCACAGAGGCGTAGATTAGCGGGGTTGTTTTCGCTCATAATTATCTTGACCTCAATGCCTTTGTAGTCTTCGTTCTGGCAGGAATAGATGTGTTTTTTTAACAAAGGAGTTTTCGTTGTTGATATGTTCTCTTACGCGATCATGGATCAAGCGTGTAGTGCTACCAATATATTGTTGGTCGCAGCTGTTACACGTGAGCTGGTACACTGCATTTCTTCGTAAACATATTCCAGTGTTAGAGATAGGGCATTTGTCTCTAGTGCATTTGCGCTCCGTGCCGGAGGTGTGGGGTAGGGCTTGTCTGACCGTGTAGGATTTGTGGGCATTGCGTACTGGGATGGTTTCTTTTCTGAAAATGTTAGTGATCCTGTGATTGAGTCGTTCAGAGATGTAAGGGATCTTAAGATATGACCATTCTGTGTTGCCAGGTTGGGGGTTTCGTTGAGGATTTTGTGGGCGTCTTGTCTGCTCTATACTGTTCTCTGGATAACCGTTAAGGCGAAGGATGTCATCGAACGTGTTTAGGTGTTGTTTTGCAGATATAC
>BLFP01003200.1:636668-639168 GCA_014634505.1 Montipora efflorescens | reverse complement strand
AGTAATTTCCTTTCAAGATAAACTTTAGTTTATTAATATTGTAACAGTACATTCAAATAATACCATTACGTTTAATGGTAATGTAGTTACTTGCTGAGAGAGAAATGTTTATGAATCTTGTATTATACAAGTTATATTGCCAAGGGAATGATTAAAGAATATCACTGTTGTTTCATTATGAAAAGTAGTCCTACTTGTGAAAGGCAGAAATTAAAGGGTTTAGCTCTGACGAAGGGCCAACACTCGAAATGTCAGCTTTCAACTTTCTTTACAGTGGTCAATTTACCATATCAACTCAGTTGGTAAACCCTTTTCTTTATTTCACTTCCTCACTGACACAGCACCACAGTTTCTTTACAAACTAAACCCCTTCGTCCTACGTGTGAAAGAATGCTTTACTTCCACGAACCATGAACCAATATTCTTCAACGGTTGTTTTAGACTAAACACTGCAAGTAACTGATTATTCCAATCGATCACTCCAATGCGTGCCAATCCTTTACCTGGAATGAAGTTTCTGACACTTGCAGACGGCAGCCTAATTCTAAAAAGTCAACCTAAGGCATAGTAATTCGCCTTACTGGGCTGCAATTTCACAGTCAAACAAAGAAGCTCTCGACGGGACATTCATTTCACACAAAAAGCCTATAAATCGAAAGAGTGTGGACAGTCGCTACAGGAATGATGAATTTGATCAGTTCCAAAATAAGTATTGTTAGCCGACCACAAAACCGCGTGACAAACAAGACAAACCATTCAGTGTTATAAGTCAATCGCTGCGGGAGATTTTGCCGAAAATCGCGGTTTCGAACTTATGAAACCACTTTTGTAAGTCTTATCTGACCAAAAATAACCTAAACTGTCCCAAACATTGCTTACAAGTGTATTCGTTGCAGATAAATTCAGGCAAGGATAAATCTACAAAGATTCATAAAACTAAGATCCGCGATTACTCTCGGTTTTCAACGAGCCGTTTCAATGATGATCTCTCTCAACTTGACTGGATTAGCATTCTCTCTAAGGCTGGTGATGACGTTGATAAGATTTCCTCTGCTTTTACAATTACTTTAACAAAATTGTTAATAAGCATGCAACAATGAGAACACTCTCATACCACAAGGAAAAGCAACTCTCTAAACCGTGGATAACTAAAGGAATCAGAACCTCTGTCAAAATGAAAATCAGATTGTATTTATCGGGCCATGACGCTAAATATAATATAGAAGTGAAATCTGCAGTTTAACACGTATTAGCAAAAAGCAGTTTTCTTTTGAGTAGTTCAACGCCAATTTAAGGAATATGATAAAAACTTGGCAAGGAATAAATAATCCTTTAAATCGTTAAAACAAATTTAGACAATAACGATATAGGCCGCCAGTTATTTGGTTCACTCTCGTCTTCTGCTTTAAAAATAGGTATGATTTTAGACATTTTTTAGTTTAAATGGATGCACTCCAATTTCAATGGAAGAATTAAAATTCTTACTAAAACGTTGCTTTGCACACTTTAATATGTGTGTGGGACAAGAGTAGAGGCCGTGTGATTTATTATTTGGGATGGATGATATTTCTAACTGAATTTCACTTGACTTGAAACGAGAAGGATGAGCGAGTCGGGTGATTTAGTTTTCCTAAGGAAATCGGTAAAGCGAGGAGGTATATGTTTCGCAAATATCTGTCCTACTGTTGCAAATTGGTCATTAAGAATATTAGGCATTCGGGTCATGCCATGAGTGGCTTTGCTATAATTTTTGTACTCCTTATAAGGTTATTGATTGTTTTAGACTAGCTTAAAGAGAATTTTTGAAAAAAATATGTACACAAGAATGAAATCTTTCCTAAATGACCAAGAAATATTAAACCCTTCTCACTACGGGTTTCGTGAACAACACTCAACTCAACATGCAAATATCGGCATCGTAAATACTATTGAAACTAATATGGACAAACGCCTTTTTTCTTGTGGTGTCTTTATAGACTTAAAAAAAAGGGCATTCGACATGATGCCATAGTAAATAAAGGCCCAGTAATACGGGCAACATTTTTCGCGCAACTTGTCGCGCAACAATGTTGCGTAGCAAGTTAAGATGGTTCGCTGCGCGTATTACCACCTTCTTGCGCAACAAATGTTTGTGTTGCAAAAAGTAGACGTCGCTTGTACCATCTCAACTTGCAACGCAGCATTGTTGCGCGACAAGTTGCTCGAAAAATGTTGCCCGTATTACTGGGCCTTAATTGGTTCTCGTGCTCATGATCTGCAAGGCCGAACGCAAACACCACAAATTGGTCCATATAACTCTGAAAGAGCCGTAACATCTTGCGGTGTCCCACAAAGATCTGTATTAGGCCCACTGTTGTTTTTATTATATATTAATGATATTTGCCGCTGCTCAAATAAGCTCAACTTTTATCTTTTTGCTGATGATACTAATATTTTATATGCCGATAAAAATCTTAAATAATTAGAGCAGATCGTCAATACTGAATTACATAAAGTGTAC
>BLFP01003200.1:622654-632654 GCA_014634505.1 Montipora efflorescens | reverse complement strand
GTTGTTACATCAAGCGGTAACGCATCTTTCGGGCATTTTTTCCCATCAATTCTCAAATCCTCATGTTCTCTGATCACGTGTTCCTGAATCTACGTCACAGGTCGAGAGAAGACTTGAGCGAGTGATGCGCCAAAATGGTGGGCAATTCATCTTTCCATTCAGTGTGAACATTACAACTTAGTAAGGAACCCTCCAGATCTATAGTTCTGTGTCTTCACCAGTGTATTAAAACGGCGAACATGCTCAATCCAACACAGTTCTTTTCATCATTTGCTTTTGTACAATAACTCAAAATTATTTTATCCGTTTAGAATAGCTAAAACTAATCCTAACCTGACCCTAATTTTTCTCCAGGCTTAATTTAGGCTGCAAAAAAGTTCCTTCAATTAATCTAAGTGCGTATTCAACCTAGGTAAAATGAGGATCACCAATGTAACCTACTAGGTAAAAACGGATTTAACCAGAGAACGGATTTTATCGACAACATGGACGCCTTGTGGACTTAGAAAAATGCCAACCCTTCGTGTTATAAACCATTCCGAAGAGAAAATAGCCTTGCTGAAACAAAGTTAGCAAAAGGGGTTAAAAGGGGTGGTAAACTATCGTTGCCTTACTCTGCAGTGTCAAAAAATTATTTCAATATTATTTAAAACGTCCAAAAAAAAAAACTCTTTTTAAAATTTGTGGACTGTAGTCGTTGCAAACAACGTGGGAGGAGTGGGGACTGGGTGGGGTGCGGGTGAACACCAACTCAAGATACTCAACATTAATGTCTTCCCCCATCTACAGTATTATAGTCGCACGTAAAGCAATTAGGCTAAGATTCAAACGATGATCTTGGATCCAAACCTCAATGGCTACTGTCAAACGCAGCGTGCCTTCTGAATTTCTGCAAAATTACCGCTGTATTTTGTTGCAGCTACAATTCGCCTACTTGTCGGCATCGTGGTTCATAACAAAACTTCAGAGGAGTATTGGTTTCTTATTAAATTCAACTTGTCTCATGTTGGAGGAGACGTGGAGATCAGAAGCATGAAGACGTTGACAGAGTACTTCCTGGTTCGAGTTCCTCTTGTTCCAAGGTAAATAGTTAAACAATCTCGTTAAAAAAGTAAGGCAACTATTTCAAAGGATTTCATGTTTCCGGTGTGACCCAAATTAATTTCCATAACTTATACATTTAAATACAATTTTTTACCAGAGCCTGCTTTTAGCAGGGTGAAGCTATATGGAAGGCGTTGATTGAGGATTGAGCACACACGTTTAGGGACAGCGGTCGAAGTGTGCAGCACGTCGTGTAAGCTACATGTTTTACCAATACAGAAACAAACCTAAACATTCATTTAAGCTAATTTTAGGCCTAATTAGACCTAAAAAAAGACCAAATTAGACCTAAACAAGAGTTTTCAGGCCTAAGGTTAGTTTTAATGAATATTCAGGTTTGTTTCTGTATTGATAAAACATGTTTGTTTCCAAGATGTACTACACTCTTAGACCGCTGACCCATAAACGCGTGTCCTCGATCCTCGATCAACGCCTTCGATATAGTTTGACCCTTTTTTAGATCAATTTCGTCGGATCACTAAGACAACGTGAATGTGATTGTTCAAAGTTATTCACTCCTTGTAAGATAGCATTTATCAAAGAAACAGCCATATTTATTCATTTCGTCATCAAGAAAGTGCTTAGGGTTCATTTTGAACTTTTGTTATCAAACTGATTTAACAGATTTGTAGTTACCTTCCCGGTCAAGATTCAAAATATATTCCTGGGCGAAAATATGGATTTTTAATTGACTGGATACTTCGTGAATAATTAATGATTACGGTATTTAGCTCGGTAGTAAGGTCTGGAAAAAGTCTGGGGAGAAACTTGTGTAAACACAGTTTCTAATGTTGGGTGGTTTTTACGCCTCTTAATAGGAGTGCTTCCAATAACAGTTACGAGGTGACAACTGCTTTAATATGCTTTTCTTAATTCAGAACGCCAAGCAACAAAACTACTTATTCCTTTGATGTTTACGGTCATCCCCAGACGAATACAGAACTCCTTCGCCTGGTGTATGCCACTCTCGAGCAACTATTTCCAAGTTTAAACCGTGAGCTATACCAAACCGTGGATGGACAAGAAGAAACCAAATCAAAAACTCTCTATCCCGAAGACTCCCCTTTGCTACCTGGATCAGTGAAAATGCACCGGGAAGCAAACACGTCAGATGAGAACACACTTGTGATAAAAAATCATTTTGATCGTAAGGACTTCATTGACATGTCACCAGACATCGATCTCGACTTGAAATATACTGACATTGCACTCATTAACAAGAGCAACGGGATGATGTCAGAGAGCCACTTGAATCTTTCCAAACAGTTGAATTTCGGCGAAGAAATGCGCAACAACGCCAACCTTAATATTAATCAGAAAAAAATTACCTTGACGAGCCATGCGTCACGAGTTGAAGGCATTTTTCTGGGATACGAGGAGTCCAAGACGATTGCCCTTTTCTTGTTCACGAAGCTAGTCGTTCCTAAATCAAATGTCACCTTTTCTGTCAATGACAAACCTGAAGCGGGATTACAGCCAAACGCAAGTAGTGCTTACTTTACGCCTCCCCCACCCAGCCAACATCCCAATTTCACCGGAAACCTGTCCAGCATTTCCCTCCAACGCGCACGTAGAGCAGTCAGAGTTGCTTCATGGAATTATACGGAGCCCCTTAACTTAACACTTCAGCGCTCGTTTACTTTGTTTCAGAGGAAAGTCATCGGTGTTAATGTGAAAGGTGAGGGAAGCGTTTGGTTGGAGCCTCCCGGCGAAATCGGAGTCACATTTGGTCTTTTCATCGGGGGAAGATATCTCGGTAACTTAATTAGGGGACAGTACAACGAGAGACAAATGGAAGCTGGAAGAAACAGATACACAGCATATCGTCAGTGGGGCAAAACAATAGTAAGGGATTCGAGTGCTTTTTCTTTAAGTTTCTCAAAAAGAACAGTTTGCGTTGATTTTAAAAAGGGGTGGATGTGATCGATGTTCATGATGGTAAAAACTGTTCCACTACGTGTACTAGATGTTGTCGGTCAAATCCAGTCTCATGTTGAATCCGTTTCTTTTTTCAACCTATTGTAGGTTGAATATGAACGTCACCTAGTTTAAAGCAGCTATAAACCCCCCAAAATCTCTGTCTTACACATCTCAACACATCATTTCAATGTTTCCTATCAGCTTATCGGCTTCTGTATTCATACACTCATCCAGACATAGTAAGGGAACAACTGAGAACCATACTATGCGCTTACCATTACTCGAACTCGGACCCTCCAGATGTATAGTTTCGTCGCTTCACCACTACACTACAACACAGTTCCTTACATCATTTTCTTTGGTATGATAGTTCAATTGATACCAATGTATAATAACCAAACCTTATCCTAACCTGACTCTCATTTTTCTCTAGGCTTAATTTAGGCTCCAAAAAAGTTTCTTAAATTAATCTGAGTGCGTATTCAACCTAGGAGTTTCGCGTAAACGCGCAGCAATCAGAAAACTCCGCCACAAATCGTATAATTGTGATTTAATTATTACTCTGAGATGATTCGGGATAATTCCACTCAATAACTCGACAACTATTCAATCTAAAATGGTAAATAAAGCTATAGTTTACCTGCTGACAATTTTGACAATAATCTATAGAAAGTACATTCACTTACTTTTGTGACGGGTCTTCAAGTAGATGCAGATAAGAGGGTCTGAATGGCTGAGGAGGGTGTTAGAGAGGGTGTCCACATGTCGGTTGTCGGTTAAAATTTTATTACTTTGTCGGTTGTCGGTTAAAATTTTTGACCTTTGTCGGTTGTCGGTAAATTCCAGTTAATTTTTTTGTTCCTAGTCGGTAATTTTTCCCTCGTTTTGTCGGTATTCAGTAATATTTTCTAGCCCTTTGTCGCTAGTCGGTTAACCCCATTCACACCCTCAGATAAGCATAAAAATCTGGTTAGCCGGTCTTCAGGAAAGCAGTTTGAACGTGTGCGCGTTTCAACAGAACTGATTGTTCGCCAAAATAGAGATTAGAGCTTAAAGATCAAAGGTTGAAATCAATGTCAAACAAAACTCTAGGTAAAACGAGGATCACCAATTTAACCTCGGTTAAACGGATTCAACCTGAGAACAGATTTTACCGGCAAGAGAGAAAGTATTTACACGTATCTCTTCATCCCAATTAGCAATGATTGAATTATTTATTACCGTGAGTGACTTTCAATATTCAAAATCGCCTGTAGCTAGTTCCCATTCATCCCTTTACCTAACCTTACACTCGATTCCAAATTCTTTGCGTATTCAAAAGTTAAATTTCTGTGGACGGGAAGGGGAATACGCGAAGAAAAAGTTGTAGATTCAAAAATATACCGGGATTCTTCAGTGGACAAGGTGGCAACCTAATGCATTTATTAAGGGGAATTGATTTAGAAGTGACGTACACACATCCACATATCTATTGAAAAAATAATTTTTAATAATTTTAACTGGCTATGTGGATCGACTGAACTATTAACAAAGAAGCTAAGCCAAGCTCCTGAAGCTGCTGCCGATGAAATATGGAATTCCTTCAGGGTTTCGCATTCTAGTGAAGTGCATTAATTTGACGGTTTTTTCTACCTTTTTTTTAGGGGATTTCTGTGCCTGTACTCTTTCTAAGAATTGGGGTTGATTTCACACTGAGATTCTCAGTTAATCGTCAGCTGGAGTTTCCTCAGAATTTGAATTCAATCAGTCCAGTAAAGTTTGCTGCGGAGGTAATTAATATCGTTTTTTTCTCGATAGTACCTCAGCTAAAGTACTAATTAAATGTTGGTCGAGGTGAAAATGGAGCCACAAAGGGTGAATTTGTTTTCGTTTTAGGTGACTTTCAGGTCATGATCACCATGCTGGTGAACGCAACAATAACTCACTCATTAGCTTCCTAAGTTTGTGCGTTGTATCCAACTTGAGGGAGGGAGGAAATAAGCGCATCTTCGGCTCCCTGGGAGAATACCCTCTAGAGGGTAAAGTAATTTCCGACGTTAAATAAGGTGTACATTTACCTTTTGTTTTTAGCTTGGGTATCGAGCCAATCACATTACACGTTACGAAAACCGCTACATGACTCAAAGCAATGGACATTTTTCTAGCAGTAGTCCCTTGAACCAGAGGGATGCTTCCAAACAGCTGCTTAAATGCATGTATTTTCATGTGTTCCCTAAAAAAATAAATAAATAAAAAAGCAAAATAAATAATACATTTCTAAATAAAATACATTTGTTTCATTTATCGAGTCTTTCACGGAAACAAATGAGCCCAACAAATTAACCTGCTCCCAACTGTGTGGCTTCATATTGTATAACTCAGTTGGTAAAGCATTGCTCTTGCATAGCAGAGGCCATAGGTTCCGGAACCCGTTGAAGCCACGTGAATATTTCAGGTGTTTATAATCAGAGACAATTGTTAAAATTGTCCAGATGGTGCGAGGATCACTTCTCTATTTTGTCTATAACCCGCACTTTAAAATATAATTTTTTTTTCATATTATACATTCACCAACTACAGGATTCACTTGCGAACTTGCAAGTAACTAGCTGTCAGATGGCTTGATAGCACACATAGTTGAGCACTGAAGTGCTGTGCATGCGCAATCTCTAGGCCCGTTCAAACTTGGATTTTTTTCAGGCTATTCTACCAGTTGTGCAAGTTGCATCTTTAACTTAGAATTAAATATACGCAGTGCAAGTATATGAAACTTTATATATTCACTATCACACTTCCAAGTATCTGCTTATTTATTTATTTTTAATCAGGTTGAGCCCCATTGTAGAGTTACAGTGAGCATTAAAGGCTATGTTTCGGCCTATCTTATCCGAGCTGGTGCATATGGAGATGGTACCTTAGTACGCGCAGGTTTGCCTGTGATGTTGTCCTATCAAGCGAGCCGCTCTCCTGGAAGGAGGTGGTGTGTGCAGCAAAATGCTCGGATTACGGCGTTGGAAATGAGTGCCGGAATTTTCTACCAATGGAGAAGGTTATTTCCATGGGGTTGGGGTAGGCGACGCACCCTGCTTAGGTTGGGATCATGGTCAGCTTACCGAAGAAATTGGAAGTTGCTGGAAAAATGTGGCTGATCGTAAATGACAGCAACAAGTACAAGCACATATTGGTGGAAAAATGAATAATGGTTCTTTGGGAACTCTGTATTGTCTGGCTGGCTTTAACTTTTTATTGCTTTTAAACGAAAAAAATAATTTCTCGTAAGTTCAGGAATATGTACTTATTGACTGAGTTGGAGGGCCTGACCTAAACTCAGTCAATACGCATTTTATCGCATGACAAAGAGGAGAACATGTTCCTAACAGGGCCGTACGGCTTTTCCCGGCCCGTCTCGTGCTAATTACATCCACAAATGGTTAGACTTTTAAGTCTTCTCGGATAAGGACTATAAACCGTAGGCCCCGTCTCACAAATGTCTTCCATGTTTATTAGTTCCCTTGAGGGACGTTAAAGAACCCCCACACTATTGGAGAAGAGTAGGGGATGAAGTTCCCGGTGTTGTGATAGCTGTCCTCTGTGAGTATATATGGGTGGGTGGGTATAGCAGGTCCACATCAGCTAAATAGCTGCCAAAACTTCAACCTGCTCAGACAAATAAATAACAATAACAAACAAACAAAGCGTACGGCCCTCAGACGGGGATTCTCCATAGTGAATAAGGGCCGAAGGCGAGGTAACTATCGGTGAATGAAAACCGAGACGAAGTTGCGGTTTTTATTCACCGATATTTACCGACCCTGAGGTGAATAATTGTTTTAGTATAATGACATAGGTGATTGTTCGAAAAATATCCATTTTCTTTAAAACAATTAATCTCTTCGTTTGTCACCTCGACAACACGGCTTGCGGCCATTTTGAAAAAAGCCGCTTAGGTGATTATACCGAAATAATCACCTTAACAACCAACCAGCGCAGAGAATTCTCAATAATCACCTATGTAATTATACTAATAGCCCTTATTATATCTCTCAGATAGTGCGTGCGCTGTAATTGGCTAAATTAACGGGCGGTATAGACCACTTTCATAAATGGCGACCACGTTAACATTCTTTTGTATTTATGTTAATTAGACCTACTACCCTCATTTTCAAACAAATATTCTTTGCTCGTCGTAGCGAGGCTAGAAATGAGTATTGACATTAAAACAAAAAAATATTTTATTTGGCCGCCATTATGAAAGAAGAGGTCTATTCTACAGTACGGAAGGCTAAATTTGAAATTTCGATAAAACATTCTCCAGCAAGTTTATCATGCCGTTTCCGTTACATAAACTTTTAAAATTGTTTGAATCTTGGAAGCAACTATTTCAAGAAACCGAAAAGATTTATTCCTTTTTCGGATTTTGACACGCAATCGTTGTGGCCGTTGAACCTAAAAAGGACCATAAATCAACGGGAAAAAACTTGGTCCGTAAGTAACAGTACGACATCGACATCGAACTCAGTTAGTAAGGGGTATTTATAAGGAATTTCTTGGAGTTAAAAGGCCAGTTAGCGTGACTACGAAATTGATGTTAATTAATAAGGGTTAATGAAGGGTGCTTAAACGAATTCGTATGGTTGTAGTACATAGCCATTCCTTGTGAAAGTAGCAAAAATTACAGGAATACAATTAAAATTTCCATGAATAGCGCTTTGTGCGGATATTTGATTGTGAAAATAGTATACTACAACACTAAAAGGCTGCAGGCCCATATGCAAACATCCCAGGTAGGAGTTGTGGCACGGTATCGATTTGGATTTAAAAGACTTTATTACTAGGAACGAGGGTTCTACGGCGGGCGGATCATACAGGCAGATAGAACGGATCGACCCGAATCCCTAGTCCCTAACCCTAGATCCTAAGGAACTTACTTCTATCCAATTTGAATGCGACCATCATAATTGATTGCACGGATAAGAGCCCTCGACCGTGATTGAATGATTCAAACGGGGGCGTCACAAAGTCCTATGTTAACAAGTCTTGGCATATCATCAAAGGAACACCACGACCTATTTTTAAGAACAGGGTAATAATAATTCTATTTCTATAGCTATTTAACGAAACTTAACTCAAGAAAACAGTCAACAACACCATATTTCAAGCAATAACGGTATCCACTGGGTAAATCACTATCCAGCAGATAATCTGAACACTAGCAAAACCAACTGAGTCATCCAGTGGATAGCTCTACCCACCCTTCCAACAACTGGGGGCTGCATCACAACCAGGTAGTATGGGTTGTTTTCTTTGCCATAGCGGTTACTGATCATGGAAATACTACTGCGTATGGCCTCCTCGTATCCGCCTAACCGCAATAGAAACGATTCCTGTCTATGTTCGGTGAAAACAAAACCTAATCAAACTTTCCTGTGAGCCAGCTCATGGATGAACTGGATTAAAATTAGCAAGGTCTCCTTAGGTCTCTGTCATGGTAAATAATATGCATGTATGCACTATGCGTTTTTTCTGTGATGCCGTTCACTGAATGCACATAGGGAGTACCACGGGCACCTCAAGCTCAGTGTGAGGGAAAGCCAACATGGCCAGAAAAAATATAAGGATTTGGAGGGGAATCCCGATAAAAGACTTGAGAAGATAATTATAAGTTCTCAAATGAAAAGCATTACCTTATTGGCTTTCTGGGTCACTTCATTCATCTGTGTTTTTCCCAGATTTGACGCAATTTGAGCCGTTTTTCAATTTCTCAGTTGTCAACAGTATTAAAAAATCCCAAGACTGCACACTCCATGATTCTGGAGGTACGTTTGAAGAACAACTTTTTCCGAACTTATTATGTTACTCTGGCCTTTCTCTATTCCCAGTTACTATCACTGCACGATCTGTTTGGTGAACAATATTGGAATCATCTTGAATCATACGTAAAATGAGATTTTGAGCTTGAAGTAAGTTTGGAAGAAATTCTTCTTCACACGTACCTCCGAGTCTCACAATCAGCGAGCATAGCCACTTCACCTTGTTCAACGCAAAATCTAGACCTGTATTAGAATTTAGCTGGTTTAAAACAGCAGGAAGTATGGTTTTTATGTTGTCCTCTATCAGTTCTTTTGTCGTACGTTTGTTGTTGACTTTGGTCCGCAATCTTTCAAACTGCAGGAAAAGCACATTAGGAAAGAATCTCCGTAGTATATGTTCCATACACCACGTACTTACCATCGATCTGTGTGTAAATAGTCGCTGACCTAAGTGCAATGATTGATATCCAGTGCTATATGAGGTATGATCCAATGAAATGGGAAATGATCCAATGACATAAGATTTGGTTTAGTCACGGAGGACACACAACAGTGTGATTCACTGAGATTTAGAAATGATTCGATTGGGCCTTTCACGATCTGGTGTCATACTGACCAAAGATCCAATTATTTAGCACTGAATTGATCCGATGACATTTTTGGCCAAATTCAGCCTCCATATACTATTCAATAGCTTTACACTGGGACGTTCAACTATGACTGCATTAACGTTAGATGTAATCCTTGACAAGCAATAATTGCAACCAAACATTCTTTATTTTCGACTACATTTTTGGATCAACCAACCTAGTGTTCTAGTCCCATTTCTTTCCGTACAGTGCTATATTTTGCATTTCTCCCACCTTTAAATAAATGTTGCCCTCAACGTGAGCAAGTAGACGATAGTCTCCTTTAACAGTTCCATGTTTTCCTGTATCACGTTCTGAAGTGAACTGGAGGATCCTGGTTAATCAGGCCAGAATAACAAGATATGTTCACTTAAACGTACCGATTCTATTCGATTACATCTCTTTGCACGGGCTAAATTTCATGGAGATATCTAACTTGAACGTAGCGTCAACAGGTTCAGTTCATTTTCAATTGAGTTTTAAAGGCTCGCTTTTAACATCAAGCTGACATTGAATACATCGTCGCGGCTGAACTGGTACTGAAAAGGGTACAAAATA
>BLFP01003200.1:614192-619799 GCA_014634505.1 Montipora efflorescens | reverse complement strand
CTTAAAGTGCATCTACCCTCTAAATATTTACTTCAGCAAACGTCAAATATCAAACATATTATTTACCTTCGCTTCGCTAAATTTTACTTTTTAATGTGCCTCAAGGTATGCAAGAGAGTACCTCATTAGGCCCATTAAAAGTAAAATCTTGAGAAACAAGGGTAAATATAGGTTAGGTGCACTTTAAGGTATTTTGTTGAGGAAAACAGCCCTATGTACTACAACTGGAAATAGTCCGGCACGGGTTTTTTGATGCACTAAAAACAAGTAAACTGACTTTGCTCTTGTTACAAGCGCAATCATAATTCGTCGTCAACAGCGGTTACCACTTGGACGCGCGAGTAATGAAGTTACGTGTATGAAAATAAACTATGTATGTTTATGCGTATATTAATTAGCTATTTTTCGGGGGAGAGAAACGATCGCCGGAAATACGTCTGCGTTCACAGCTGCCCTTTCTTAGGCTCAGTAGTCTTTAAAAAGGAAGAGCTATGCGTTTTTTTGGTCCATGAATGTATGAAATGTTGCAACTGTATAACAGCTACTCTTTGTAGTGTTCATCCTCATAACTTTTCGAAACTTTCCCGTTGCTTTTGTTCAAAGGCCGGATAACTTTATGTGGTGGATAATTAAAAATTATTCCATGAGGGCGCGTTGGCTATAACCAGTCTCATATCCAACAAGCGCGAATGGAATAATTGTTTTATTAAATTCCTTAAACTCCAAGTTTGGAGGTACGACATACAAGTGAAAAAGGCGAGAAAATCCGGGCAAAATCGAAAAAACTCGATGAAGATGTGATGTTGTGTAATACCTGGTGGTCATACAGACGCAGGCTCCTCACAAAAACATTAATTTTCTTGCCTTTCGCTTACTGCTAAACGTCGGAATTCATCCAAACGTTCCTCAAAAAGGTTTTTTTTTTTTGCTTTATTCAAAGAGATATTTCGCTTTCCGGCGAAAAAAGATCTTAGCTTAGCAACGCTTAGCCCAATCAATTGCCATATAATTTCAAACTAAGGTATATGAGCAGACAACCGGGATTGAGTGAACCAATCAGAGCACGAGAAATGCATGTACTGAGATTAAAAATTTAGGGCGCGTTCTTTTGGGAATTGGTATTCCGTGTATTCTGTTATTCGTAAACCGGAATAAGAATAACTGGAATAGTCCCAAAGGAATGCGCCCTTAAAAAGTATGCATACTCTATTTTAAGTAACGGTGTTTATGAAAACCTTGGACAACGTTTAACGTGAAGTATGTTTTACATTAATTTGGTATTATCAACAGAGATGATAATGTAAATTGGCCACCGTACAGAGATTCTAAAAGCTGCCGTTTCGAGCGTTAGCCCTTCGTCAGAGCGAATCGAGGAATTGTAGGTTACGTGTAGTTTTCTTATAGTAGAGTATAGGAGCTACGCTAATGGTGGTAACATGGCAACGTGAAAAATAGGAATATATAGTTAAATGAAAAGCGTTCGTTAATACCGTGAGGATTAAGGGTGCCGATTTGGAAGATGAATTTTTGTTCCAGATTCTTGCGGCTTTCCGTCGTACCTAGATGTAGGCAAAGGCCGCAGATAGCCATGTGTTTTTTCGAAACGTCAGCTTTTAGAATCTCTGTACGGTGGCCAATTTACATTATCAACTCCGTTGATAAAACCAAATTTTTGTATACTACTTCCCCACCGACGCAGCACCACAGTTTCTGTAGAAACCACCCCCTTTATTCATATGCTTTACATTCTCGGGACCTCGACCTATCTACTCGATAGAGTTATACAACCTTTGAACAAATGGGGCCTGGTATGTATCCTCATTTTAGGGGTCAAAAGTTGAAAAAAAAAACCATGTTGAAGGAATGATCACTTTATCTTGAAACCAACAACGACAAAAAAGTATACACTTTTCCTCGTCACATACCAATATTGCTAATGGTGGAAGCAACTTCAGCCCCTCTGCTCACCGCTATCTTATTGAGAGCGATTATCCGAAAACTGTACGTTCAGAATCGTTCAGGTTTTAATCAGATGTTCATTAGTTCATTTTTTTTAACAATGGATTTTTATGTCTCTTTAGATCTTCCAACTTTTATCAGTACAATGCACAATGCAGCAGCTGGGTTAAGCCAACAAAAAGAAAGACCATTGTAACTTGGTTGATGTTCGGACTTAAAGACCCCTGGAATCAACGTCAAACGTTGTGATCCACAATTGAATAGTGCATCGGTAACAAGATAGAATGGTTCTGAAGAGCCCACTTGCAAATCACGAAGTTAGACAATCCCAAAGACATTCCACATCCCGAAGCATTTTTGTAGTGGACTAACATTTCTACGGTACATCACCATGTAACCCGTTCGTCAACAGTGTACGCACTTATTCGCCGTAAGAGTACATCCGCATCAAAAAATAAAGTGTGATGTGCGTGTAAGTTTTAAAATTAGCCCTAGAGTAATATCGATTTTTCAGCAGTTTGTGACGTGCTGTTAAATGTCTACAGTTCTTCGGTCATGGCAGGAAGATAGGCAGGGCTTTAAGGCTTCGATCCGCAAAATAGTGTATCTGGAAGTTGTATTGTTTGCTAAATCCTGGTTTTTACTAGCGACACAAGAACAAGGGCCAGGACAAGCATGTAGGTAATGCTAGTGAAAAAGAACGTCGACATAAGCATCAAAATCCATCAACCACGGCGTCCGCCATTTTGTTCAAATGCTCAGACGCGGCGAATCTGGAACCAGTGCTTTAATTGGCCAGAGGTAGCAAAGGAAATTGTGGTTATGCTGCGTTTCGTTTTTACACGACGCATGCGAACGTAAGCAACGGAGCTGTTCAGAGACGTAGACTGACGGCCGAATAAGTTCATTAAATTGCTGCAAATAAAACAGTTTCTCATTCAAGTTGGTTATGTACAAAGTGTTAACAATTTTCTTTTCACAGTTTTCTTTATTTCTGTAGACAATTCCTGTGCCTGTGTTTTCACTTGTAGCCTTGGGTTTGATTTCACTTGATAACCTGATAAGGGAATTCTCTTAAACCGCAGAGGCACCCAATAATCAGATGTCTTAAAATTTGTCAGAATTGCCTAAGCTAGTTTCCACAATTCTGTAATTAAATGTTCGTTTAGTAAGTTTGTAGCTGCCGTACAAAATATTTATCGGCAGGTCTGTAGAAATTTCTATGGCTTTTTTGCCTCGTCCGAAAGTTCTAGCAATGGTGACAAAGTGATTTAAAAAAAAAAAAAATTCTTAAGTATAGTTGTCCTTTTCAGTTTCTTCCTGTAAAATTTTAGGGGACGTTGCTTTAAAGTATACTTCTAAAACAAACTCTGACGAAAATGACAGAAAAGAGGTGATGCGTGGAGTTATGTGCTCGTATCTATGGGACTGCGTCGGAACTGAACGCCGGCGTTTTCTACCAGAGGAAGCATAGCCTAGTCGCTGTTGGGATGTCCGTATGGTTAATGGTCAGCTTACAACACAAATTGAGAGGTGCTGGAAAATGTGGCTGATTGTAAATGGCAATGCCAAGTGCAAGGGCACATTCGTAGAAATAGGTGCTCTAGATCAATTTTTGCTGGCCTTTTAATTAAAAGAAGAAAGGAAAAAAGGACTGAAGAAATCACACTTTCAGATTAGTTACAGTTTTTTTTTTTTGACTGACTAACAGCTGGTACTTTGTTAACTTCTGCAAACAATTGTTAAATGCACGCTATGAATCATTTCTTACGATTTTCCATTAGTCGGATCATACCGACCTGTGGTGTCACAGCAGTAGGATTGGAGCTCGTTTAAACAGGGAGCTTTAGCAAGGACGACGACGACGGATACGAGAACGCCACAAAACAATAGGTTTAATACTTGACAATTAGATTATTCACTCTCGATTTCTATTTAAACAATAGAGTGTTTCTGTCGCTTCTCGGGCAAATATTTGTTTTAAGAACATCAAATTTCCGCGGGGCAACTATCAGTCGATAGTTCCGAGACATAAACACTCTATTGTCTTTATTGTTCACTACTAAACTTTCTTCCGCGCGCCAGCTCAAAAATCATGTTGAATTATTTTCAACTTTATTAGACGAAAGCCGTGTCAGCCAATGTAAAATTTGAAAAAGAAAACAAACAAAAACCCTCTTAATACAATTTCGATTGTTTATTTTCCATTAGGCCGCTTGTTTACAGAGGTATTTTCAGCGGACTACTATCCATCCGGGTATTTTCCTCGGACGGGCACTGTGGGCTGATAGTGTCTCTCCGCGGACAAACACTATCGCGTCACATGATCAATTTAAACCAATAAGAATCGGAGAAAATTTAGTGGTGAACTATAAGAGGTGATAGTTGATGAGGCCGAATGCGGAATCAACTATCACCTCATAGAAATCGAGAGTGAATGATCTAATTGTTTTAGTAGAATTACTAAAATTTACTTGAAATAACGGTTTCCAATTATTTCTTGACGTATTATTAAACTTTGCGCCTGAAAAAGATCGCTCGGATTGAATTGCCATTTAAAATCTAACTTAAGCGCGCGAACGCATCAGCTTTTTCAATAATTTCAACTTTTTTGAAAGTCAAGAAACCGTAAATATCCTTCGTTTAGACTTCTCAGAAATTTAATTACCCATTTGCATCCAAAATTTGAATACTGGGGCATTCATATAAAAGGTGAACTAAATTCTCATGAGGGTGGCTACAACGATGGCAGTCCGGAGATGTTCTCAATTTCATTTTGTAAAGATTACTGTTAGTAGGTAGAATGTTATGTACCACCTTATATTGAAAACATCTAAGTTTGTTTTCCATTGTGACCTTGAAGGGTAATTCATAGACAGCTTTAGTCGAGATATTTTGTTCTACTAGTTTCCTTTCTACGTTCGGGGGTTTAAACAATGTCAGCACAAACATATAACAGGCGGTTTTGGCCGTGACGTTCGCGGACGTGAGGTTGTGTCCCTCACGGTTATCAAGAAGTTATGAATTAAGAATTGATTTTTTCCATTCCAGTACAAGATTTGAATTTACATTCGGTCGTAACTTTCTCGTTAGTTGAGTATAAAAATCGACCTGAAGATTTTGGTCATTAGGAGCATAAATATTGGCCAAACAAAACTCTCCGTCTTGTATTGTTAGATTAACAATAAGAACTCTTCCGTTTCGGTCACAGGTTGTGCTGATATTTTCACCTTTTACCGTTGGTCTCATGAGAGTCATCACGCCTCTGCTGTGTTTTGAGCCATGGGAATAGAAAATGTCGCCTCCCCATTCCGCACGCAAACGTTTTCAATTGTTTTATCACTATAGGTTTCTTGTAAAAAAATTACATCATATTTGCCGTTGTGAAGCCACCGAAATAAATTTCTGCGTTTGATCGCCTTGTTTATACCTCTAATATTAAGAGAAATACTTGCAATGAGACACTTGCAATGCCGCAAACAACTACTCTTCATCCAAAAGGTGTGCCAGACCAAAATACTACAAAGGAACATTACACACACTAAAACAACCAAAAGCGCACACATAGAGATTAAGCCGTTATGAGGCTTGCTGTATGGAGGAGAAATTGTTGTAATACACCAAGATTTATGTTAGTTTAAGTTGGGT
>BLFP01003200.1:606692-609192 GCA_014634505.1 Montipora efflorescens | reverse complement strand
CCTAGAGCTTGTCTTCTTCCAATTATGTTTCATTTGCGATGTCGTATTTATTTACCATGCCAGTATTGGTTCTTTTCTCGGTTATTTTACCCTAAAAATTTACGGTTTTTTCTCGGTTATTTTACCGTCCACCACCCTTATATCCTTTGAATTATTTTCTTGCAACCATTTGGATTCAGGCCTTTAGAGCGTTCCATGAGCTAAAACTGACGTCCATTTAGCCAACTTGCGCCCTGCTTACTTAAGTTAGGTAGGTAGGCAAAAGTGTCCGGCTAACCGAGACAGAGACAAAGAGCCGACATCCAAGCAAAAAATAAATTTTTTTTTATTCTGCAATCGAATCGGAAAATAGAAATAAATGAGTGGACTTGAAATGTCGATCGAGGTTTACGCTTTGCGTGCGTGTTTTGTTTGAAGACCAAACTGATTTCCCAAGTCCGCGGGCTTGAACGGTTAACCGAAATCTCGGACATGAAGTTACTTGTACTCCTACTCCAATATGAAAGTCACTGATATTTTTTTTCGAACTTCCTGAAGCAAGTAGAGCTCAAAGATTTGGTTAGAATTTTTGTGACTAAAGTTATGTATTAAGGGGCCGTCGACATATTCAGTTTGTCCCCGCTTAACGTCAACCGGACGTTTAGGAGAGGAGGGGGTAAGAACGTGGACGTTAGTGGAGTGCACTTTTGAACAGTAGCAAACTGACACATTTTTAGAACGCGTGTAGCAAAATTGAAGAGAAAGAAGGACAAGTTTAACAAGAAAAGAATGTGAATTGTAATCTTTTAAACTCTGTCCTTAGTCACCATAACTCTACATTTTACATTAATTTTACTGTATCCTAAAGCTCTTGCCATTTTTCTTTGGCTGATCGAACAACACTTTCCTCTGCAAGACCTTGACCTTTGTTTCGCCGAAAGAAACGCGTGAGAAATTTTTCATACTTAGATATTGGGTCTTTGTAGATCGATCAGGTATCCTGCGCGGTTAGTTTCTTTTACAGTCGTTCCGAACAAGGTTAGTTGTTTTGACATCTCGCTGAACAAGGAAGAAAGCTCGTGGCATCAGAGTAGCGAAACAGTAACGCATACATGACGGGGAACATGGATTGCCAACGGACCACAGGCTTGATGTTTTTATAACAATATGGGGGCTACAGGTAGGAGAAACCAGAGTTTTATATATGAAGTTCTCGGCACGTTCTTCGTGCATTTTCTCAGAAGCTCATGACCTTGAGGCGTTTAACTCTGTCAGAGCTGGGGTTTTTTTTAGATTAAAAATGTCCTTACTTGGATGTAACGTAGTTCGTGCATTTTCCCGCTCGTGCAGCTTCGATTTTATTTTTGTCCATATTTGGTATCCTAAAATCCCCAGCTTTGTTCCAAGGAAAGAGTTGTAAGTTAAGGCGTCCGGAAGCGAGGAAACAATGTTGCAGAAACATTGTTGCAGAGGCAAATGTTTCCCTGTTTGCTGCCCCAGGAAACGTTTGCTGCGGAAGCAAAATTTGCTTTCCTGGGAAGTAAAAATGTTTCTGAATTTATTCAGAACATTTTACTCCCTCAGCAAACGTTTCCTTGTTTGCAGGCGCTCTTACACGCTTCATAGTCATGTTATTCTGATTTTAAGCGTTTCATTTTAAATTAATTTTTATATTTTAGCAGTGTTTGTATCTTAGCTGACGTGCTGACTTTATTGTGCATAAGTAATAAAATACCACCACACCATACCACACCACTTATTAACCTATGAATAAAGTTTTCTGGTATGTATATATTCATAATTAAAAGTAAGGGCGTTTGGAACTGTATGCGGTTTTACGGATTGAGCGCAACTGTACCCCGTAATTTGTCTATGTTTGCGACGATAGCTCTTTGCGACGTTTTACTTTTTCATTTGTCAAAAGACCAAATTCTCATTAATGACTCACTGAACCAAGGCCAGCTCCTTCGCGGAATACTCAAAGAGCTCTGTCATTGTCCCAAGCTCAAACTGGTTGCTGGCTCAATTCACGCAGGCGGCAAAAATCAGCACAAGTCGGAGAACTGGCAAGTGAGTTTCAATTTAACACTACAGTCACTTTCTTCTGTTAACTCTCGTTAATGGGATGTGACGTTATTGTCCATTCGATTAATTGAACAATACGATTTCCTTTCTAATAGATTTCTGATCAGTGGTGACTCAGGACAGACTTATCTTGAAACTCAAAGCAAGAATCGCAAATGATACCAATAATCAACTGTCTAAGAGTTAAAACAAAAATTGGCATCTTGAAACGACAAACATTTGTGAGGCAGTTTCAGATTGTTACACTGATCTATCTAGAAAAATAAATTAGTTTTTATTTCATATTTCTCACTTAACACTTCGCGTTTAAAGCATAGCATGTCACCGCTACCAAAGAATGTTATTTTGAATTCGTGCAAAATATAAAATGTTCCCTTTTATGAATGAGTGATACATGTGGGTAGCTCATTTGTTTAGTGTGGACAATGATTTTAGT
>BLFP01003200.1:591692-601692 GCA_014634505.1 Montipora efflorescens | reverse complement strand
ATAATTGTTGGTTTTCGATCGATATTGCTTGATGCACCGGTGTGAGAAATAACTTTGAACATTTCAACGCAACTGGAAGCGCAAAAACAAAGCACAGGTGATTTCAACGATGGCATTTTCCCTGGACTCTCAACAGAAAAGTGCCCAAAAGGTGCAGCGACCTTTTCATATGAATTTCTTCTGCAGTCATGATAATGTGAGTTGTTGACAGATGAAAAACAGGATTTCAAACACTAATAAATACCTTCCACGGCGTTTCAAACTCCATCCAAACAGCAAAGTTTCAAACATGCGGTGGGGCAACCAAAGCGATGAGAGCTGAGTTAAGGTTTCAGTGTGAAACTTTTAATATCGTTCGCCGATTTAGAAACTCGAACACGACCCCAGGCAGGTATTTGGGGACGAGTCTGGGATTTGTTTTGCTCTGCCCAACTGTGGGTACACTTGCGTAGGTTTGCGCTCACCGTATGGAGGCTCAGTGAACCGTTGACCAGCAGTGTCAAAATTCGTTGTTAGCGAGCCTCGAAGGAGTTTGAAAATTTGAATATTTTTCGCTGTTTCTCAGCAATGGATACTCGCTGTACCTTGAAACTTGGTCAAGGAGAAGTAAATTTATCCGTGTGGCCATCGCCAGAGTTTGAGCGTGACTGATGCCGGAGAAGTGTGATTTTTTCGGCGAGATCTGAGGTAAGTTAAAGATTACTTTCCAGCCTTTCCTTTATTTAGGTACGAGTGACAACTCGGGAATTTGAGAAGTCGCTTAATCGCATTCAATCAGGCAAAAAAAACACACAAAAAGCGAGAAATTCACCACGGCCAGAAAGTACGCCTTTTTTATTGACAACTTTTGAGGGTAAATATCTTTTTCAGTCTTTTATCGAGATTCCCATACAAATCCTTATAATTGTTTACCTTCCGACTCTGGGCGGCCTGTGGTCTTTACTGGAGACGTAACTCTTGCACAGCGCATTACTTTGTCGGTGTTAAGTATAGTAATCAGAAGCTCATGACTTTGAGGCATTTAACTTTGTCAGAGCTGGGGGTTTTTTTAGATTAAAAATGTCCTTATTTGGATGTAACGTAGTTGGTGCATTTTCTCAGAAGCTCATGACTTGGAGGCGTTTAACTCTGTTAGAGCTGAGTTTTTTTTTCAAATTAAAAATGTCCTTATTTGAATGTAACGTAGTTCGCGCATTTTCTCAGAAGCTCATGGCCTTGAGGCGTTTAACACTGTCAGAGCTGGCTTTTTTTTAAAATTAAAAATGTCCTTATTTGGATGTAACGTAGTTCGTGCATTTTCCCACTCGTGCAGCTTCGATTGTATTTTTGTCCATATTTGGTATCCTAAAATCTTAAGGCGTCCGCAAACGAGGAAACAAAGTGGCAGAAGCAAATGTTTCCTTGTTTTCAGCCCCAAGAAACATTTGCTGCGGATGCAAAATTTGTTTTCCTGGGAAGCAAAAAATGTTTCCGAATTTGCTCAGAAACATTTTACTTCCTCAGCAAATGTTTCGAGGAAACAACTCGGGAAACAACGTTTTCGCTACAACGTTTCATCGTTTTCGGGCACCTTTACACGCTTCTGGGTCATGTGCCTCTGATTTTAACCGTTTTATTTTGAATTAATTTTTATATTTTAGCAGTGTTTGTATCTTAGTTGTTGTGCTGATTTTATTGTGCATAAGAAATAAAATGCCACACCATACCACACCACTTATTAACCTATGAATAAAGTTTTCTGGTATGTTTTATAAAATTATTCATAACTAAAAGTAAGGGCGTTTGGAATTGAACTGTATGCGGTTTTACGGACTGGTCGCAACTGTACCCTGTAATCTGTCTATGTTTGCGACGATAGCTCTTTGTGACGTTTTCCTTTTTCATTTGTCAAAAGACCAAATTCTTATTAACGACTTAATGAAGCAAGGAGGAAAACTTGCAGAGCTCTGACACAGGGAAAACACGTCTTATAATTAGTATCAAGCAGTAAAGTTAAAAGTACTTTTTCTTTTCAAACGCAAAGAAAGACACGCCATCACGCAAACGTTTAAATGATTTGTCATCCTTATATATACACATACCCCAGAATAAACTGATGTATTTCTGATACTCAGCTTTTATACTATAATTTATAATCACTTTTAGTTATGTTTCGTAGTTTAAACTTTTGATATGAATTATGTAGTAACCCTTACTCTTAGAAAGAAGCTTGTCGGTGTGATGTTAAAATGGTATTTTTTCGTATTTATTCTTTTTTGTTCTATGGTTCACTGAGAATATTATATTAAGCATTTATGATATTTCTTAGATAGTCATCGCGCTGTGATGGGCTAAATTGGCGGGCCGTATTCTACGGTATGGTCCGCTAAATTTGAAATTTCAGCAAGTTTCTCATGTCGTTTCTGCTACATAAACTTGTAAAACTGTTTGAATATTGCAAGCAACTATCTCAAACAGCGAAAAAGATTTTGTTTTTTGGGTCTTCGTGGGAGTTGATCCTTCCGCCCGGCTGATCCTTCTGCCCGGCTGATTACCATAGAGATATAATAAATATCTTACTAGCCTCGTTTTCTCGAACCGTACTGTAAAATCAACGAGAAAATACTAGAGCCGTAATTTTACAGTATGGACTTTGAACTCGGTTAGTAAGAGGCATTTCGTATTTCAGATTTTTACGCATGCCAATCGTTTGTGGCAGTTGAACGTTTCTCTTGACTAGCGCCTTATTACTTCTGAAATATAATTAATAGCGGAGCCCCGAGCGCCGAATGGCGCGCGCGCGGAGCACCATGGGTAAGAAAATATGGTAAGCTATGGAGGCGAGAATGTTTGGTTTTAGCTATGACGTCATCGTGCGACCGCACTCCTAGTTTACAGCATACATCTTTGATATTGGACATACACGTTATGATCAATTGACAACTGTCAAAAATATATAGATTTAGGCAAGCCGAAAAGCGGAGCTCCCGTTTCTAACGCCAGAAAGCAATATAGCGTATATAGAAATAATTATATTTCTACATGAAGTACACAATTGATCGTCATTAGTGTATACAGTTTACAGTGATCAAACACCTCTGAGCTGAGAACAGTAAACAGTGTGGGGAATCTAATTTCTTCGCAACTTCAATTACTAGTTCGGCTCCGGTACTTCAGTCCTCCTCGTTCTCGTTTGCCATTATTCCTACCAAACGATTCGCTGCTGTGTGCCTTGCTTCTCGCCTCACCCTGACCGTCGGTCGCTGCTGTTGAACATCGCCGCTCGGTCCGGCGTTATCATCAGAGGGACTGGAGTCATTACTTACGCCACCGATTTCCAAATCGCAAACCAACTGTTGAGGTCTCTCGATGACGTACTCGCTGCCAGTTAGAATCTTGTATCCTCTGGTGACTTCATCCTTTCCAACGATTGGGTTAATGATACGGCCAACTTTCCAGTTTGCTTTGTTCTTCGTCGTGTCTTTTATCAGTACCAGTTAGCTTTTTTTTAGATAAGTCGTACCATGTCGCGTTTCGGGCCGAGAGTTAAAACGCTCCTGCAAGGCGTGAAGGTACTCATTTAGCCAACGTTTACGGACGTTATCTCGGCAGGTCTTCAAATATCTTAGTCGTCTGGTCATCTCTTCCCTGTCGCTCACTTCATTGCAGTTTTCTTCAAGGTAAGGTGCTGGTTGCCCACGCAACAGTAGATTTGGTGCGATTACCGGTGTTTCAAATTCTTCTCCCGTGTAGCAAAGGGGTCGGTTGTTCAGGAATGATTCCACATCTAACAAAATTTCCGCAAGCTCTTCAAATCTCAACAACGCTCGACCAATTGCTTTAGAAAGAGCGTTCTTCATGATGCCAATCAACCTCTCGAAGAATCCATCCCACCACGGCGCGCGGGTCATGTTAAATTTCCATCCGATCTCCTTTGTGGCTAGATAGTTAAAAAGGTTCTCGTCGTTCTGTAGGGTCGATAGCCACTTTTTCATTGCTTGGAAGGTTTTGGCGTTGTCACTGACTATCAGATCTGGCGCGCCTCGTCGCACAACAAACTCCTTTAAGCCTGGTTTGAACTGTTCGGCTGTCATGTCTTTACAAAGCATCAAGTGCACCGCCCATGTGAACAGTGCAAAGTAAGCCTTTCCAGTCCCGCTTCCAGATCTGTAGGCCCAGCAAAGTCTACCCTAGTGACGTTAAACGGTTTGGTGAATTCTGTTCTGAACTTCGGTAAGGCTGAGGTGGGTGGGGCATTTAGGACTGTCACGCGAAATTTCTTGCAATAGTTACGGTCACGTCGAACACTCTTAACCAAGGATCTCAGTCTTGTAGCCGAATACCTCTGTCGCACTTTGTTCATGGTTGCCGCCACTCCCCCATGCAAGGTTTGTACATGGCAGTGTTTGATGATGCGACGTGCTAACGCTGATTCTCTCGGAATGAAGATAGGAGTATAGCCTTGGATTCTCTCGTTGCACCTAAATAATCCATCTTCATCTTTGGCCAGTCTGAGGTCAGTTTTCATGTTCCAAGTTTCTTGTGTGATCTGAATCCATTTTTTCTCTGCTTCCCCAGTTTCAGACTTGGTGATTGGTCCAACCCGCATAGATTTCTTGCAGCCATCTATGAATCGATTCACGTATGCCGTTATTCGCAGTAACTTGCAGTAAGGGAACTTGTTTAACAGGCCTTCTCCCCAGTCCTTGACGGCTCCATGCGCTTTGTCCTCAGCCAGAAGCTATATTTCTTTCTTGTGTCTCTCCGCTTTAGCCTCATCCGTTTCCAAAATGGCTGGTTGCTCAGGTCTTGCAGACTCATCCGATAGCCAGCTTGGTCCCTTTAGCCAAAATTCTTTGAGCTTGTTCGACTCTGATCTTCGTGTACCAAGATTACTGGGATTCTCCGTTGTAGGGACGTAGCTCTAAGTTCCTGACTCTGTGAACTCGCCAATTATCTTCACTCGATTGCGTTCGAAAGTTCTCCGTTCTCCCCGATTCGCCAGCCAACAGAGTACTGTAATGCTGTCTACCCAGTTATGGAAGGCTGTAATGGGAAAGGACGCCAATGCTCGGCTTACGTTGTTTTCAAGTTTCGCCAACTTGTGTGCGGCAACCAACTCCAGACGCGGGATGCTCATTTCCTTTGGTGCAACTCTTGATTTGGATGCAAGTAAGTTCTGGTCTACTGGTGTCGAGTCTTGATATGACACAATGTACAACGCAGCACAAACAGCAACTTTGCTCGCATCCGCAAAACCATGAATCTCAAAGTGGGTTCGATTATGCTTGAAAACACAGCGTGGTACGGTCAAGGTTGGCGCTTTCTCCAGGCTGTTAGTCCACGATCTCCATTCCCTTTGAATCTCGGCAGGTACTTGAGTGTCCCAATGTAACTTCAGAAGGCATACTTAACTAAAAATTAGCTTGGCAGTGATAGCGACTGGAGAGCTCCGTCCCAGTACGTCATAAATGCTGTTAATCGCTGAGATCATTTTCCTCTTTGTTAGAGGCTTGTCCGCCTTTAAGCACGTTTTGAAGTCGATACTCAGCGTGTCGTGCGCCTTGTTCCACAGTGTGCCCAGGATTTTAGTTTCTCTGTTTCCTCTGTTTCCCACCAGACTCTTGGCGTACGTCTCTTCTCCTTCTGCCACTTTCTCAACTGAATTTAATTGTTCCACGTTACTGTGCCATTTGTGTAGGGTGAAACCGCCCTCTGACATTACATTGGAAGACTCTTCTTTAAACGTAGCCGCGTCTTCTTCCAAATAGCCTCGCCCCTGAATGTCATCAACATAGGTGCCTTCTAAAAGGGCCTGCGCTGTGGCCTTGAACGTTTCGTTGTAACCCTTAATGTGCTTCTGGAGAGTCGGCCCAAGGATGTCCGGACTTGACGTGGCTCGATCCGAATATCACTCGCGTAAAACGGTACTCCGCTATGTTCCTGTCCGTTAGGTTGTCGTACCATAGGACCCGCTGTGCATCTCTGTCTTGTTCGTGTACCCGAATTTGGAGGAATGCTCTCTGAATGTCTCTGGTAACACAGTGTTTCCGCATCCGGTTCCGGAGAAGAATGTCAAACAGGAGAGGCTGTAGTGGCGGTGCAATCTCCAAACAATCATTGAGAGAGGGGTTCTGCGTGTCGGCCCTTGATAAACAATCGTAAACAATTCTTATCTTGGTCGTTTCTGCTTGCTCTCGAATGACTGCCTGGTGGGGAATATAGTGCACTACCTCGCCCGTTTGATGAGGGGGTACAGGTTCCATAATTCCAGCGGCCACTTGTTCCTGCATTATCTGATCGTAGTCCTCCAGCGTCCTGATTGTTCTGTTCAGTCGAGCCACTGACAAGTTCTTGTTAGTCGGAAGTGGTACATGATCCTCTTTCCACGGCAACCTTGTTTCATAGAAGCCCCCTCGCGTCTTATTAAGCTGCTGGAGAAAATCTTCGTGTATGTTCTTGTTCCGGCTAGCGCTTTATTGCCCTTGTGTCTTTGAGCCCTAAAACGTTCAGCGAGCACAACTTCTGGAACTCTTCTTGACCGGTTGTGAGAAGGAATTGCTTTTCTGCTGTGACACTTTCTGTCACCGGTCGACGTCCATAGACAGTCCAACCAAGCATAGTGAATTCTGCGCCTGGATCTTTATTAGGATCCAACCCGAGGATTAATGGTTCTGTAGCACGAACCCGCTGGTAGTCTGCTGCCCCCAGAATGATATGAACTGGCAAAGTGTCGCTTCTTGTCGCTTCGTCACTAAAGGTTAATCTCCTGAATCTGCCGCACTGTTTCTTTAGGGCCTTGTTGTTTGGATTGGGCAGGTTTATCAGTACGTGTTTTTCGGCGTTAATACATTCGACGTCAATTGAAAACCCTTCAACAGCAAGTGAATGTACAGTGACACCGTATACGTCTACGATTTTACGCATTGTCCCATACATCTGTTCGATGCAGCGTTGCTCTTTCCTCGCAGGTTTCAAGTTAACTTTGGTTATCACATCTGTGCACAAGTAGGAGCTCCCGGCGCCCGAATCAAACATCACACGCACTTCCTCTTCCCCAAGTTTTGCTAGTACTGTCGGATGAAGTGCACTCGCGTGGTTCATTAGCGCACTCATACTCTTCTCAACTCTTGGGTTATGAAATTGATCAAGTGTAGATTTTTCTTGGTCGCATATCGAGGTGTGATGTTTTCTGTTACAGTTTTTGCATCCTCTTGATTTGGGTTGCGTCACGCCATGACCTCCACCAGTGCAGTTCCAGCAAAATCCACTCTTTTGTAATATAGCTCGTCTGTCGGCTATGTCAAGTACCTTCGTACAGTTAAGGCTGTTATGCTCTTGAGAATTACAGTACAAGCAATTAGGTTTGCGGCCTGGCTTTCCCCCATTGTTACGGAAAAGCAGCTTTTCCTTTTCTTTTATCCACAGGCGGTGCTTGAAATCGTCCGTCTTCCTTTTGTTGTCTTCGCTGGCTCTCAAGGGGTTTCTTTCCACGTACCTCCATAAGTTCTCCACGAGTTGTTCCAACCCTCATTCCTCCCAGTCATCATCCTTTTGAACACGTATTTCTCGCACCGGACCCAGCTTATCCATTAGCGTATACACCATGCTTTGAGCGGACGCTAGCTTCTTCATTGTATTAAGGGAGGGCGTACCTAATCGATCGAAATCGATCATCGAAAATATAATCGATTAATCGATAATACTCGATAATACTCGATATTTGTCGATTGATTAGTCAATTTAATCGATTGAAATCGATAATCACAATTTTTTTGTCACATCGGTGGAAATCGAAAATCAAACACGCGATTTGATCTTATCATAACACTGCATAACACTTACCTTCAAGCTTACCTTCGAATCCGCTTTGTTGATAAAGATGATGTTACTTTCTCCAATAGTAGCGACTTTTCTTGTTTGTTTTTCACCAGGATCACCGTCGAACAAATCGATAAAATCGATGATCACAAAGACGCCAGTGATCGATTTCTATCGATTTCCGATATTAATCGATTAATTAGTATCGATTACGATCAATTTCAATGGAGTATCGAAAATATCGATTAGGTACGCCCTGGTTAAGGGTGCGTACTACTCTTGAGAGCCTGTAATAGAAATCGTGAATGATCGCGATCTTGTGAATGTCAAATATGACCGGAAGTTCCTCCATCTCTTTTATTAGCGCCTTGTGGACTTTGCTATCCTTTTCATATGTTTGCTCTAAAATCCTCTTCGCTTCGCCGTATCCATCCTCTGTGTGCGGCAGCCCGATGATGTTTTCTTTTAGCTTGCCTTTTACTAGTTCCAGAAGGTAATTGAACTTACTTATTTCTGAAGTCGCGGAGCCATCCACGTCGACCGTAAATTGATTCCAGAATCGCAACCAATCTTTGTAATCGCCGGGAAAGGGCGTTATTGTGTATTTCTGTAATTTCACTGATTGTGGTGCAGTTGTGTTTTGCCCGGCTTTCGCTTCTTCCATACGTTGTAACTGACTTAATTTTCTGTAATTTCCTTTTCGAATTCCAGCTTTTTTCTGTACCACTCTTTTTCTCTTTGGTTTTTAAGAAAAATAGCCTCCTCAATCTCCTTTTGTTGATGCAATTTGATCTTCGTCTGCTCTTCGTTCATCTTGTGTTGAATATACAATTGCTTCTTAAGTTCCAATTCTGTTTTTTTATGTGCGATTTCCTCCATCAGGGGCACCCAACATCAATTTTCGGAAAATATCTGTTCGGAAGACGATTTGAAATCTAGAATTTTCGGAACATTTGTTGTAAAATTTCTTGCTAGCCTGCCTCTCCTAGGATTTTCGAACATCTGAGAAAAGGTATAATTGCCCATTTTAAACGGATTTTTTACCTAAAAAAGTCACCTAGAATTTTCGGGAGCCTTTTTTCTGGCTCAAATTTTCGAAAAGATAAGTTTTGATCCCTATAGTTTTCGGATCACTAGACTTTCAGCTAGGAAATCCGAACAGATGAAAAAAAATTAGGGCATAAAAATATGCCTATGCCTACTGTTTAAATACTAAAATACGTTTAACAATGCTATGTTTAAGTGGTTTTGAACTATATTCTCGTTGGGTGCCCCTGCTCCATTTTACCCTTTATTTGGGCGCGTACTTTTCTGAATGGTGAAGTGTCCTCTTTGTGATCCATTGTCCATTGTTTGACATACTCCAAGTCTTTGTCCGTTTCCATCAAGTAATCGGCGGTCGCATCCTTTGATTTTTCCAAACGTTTTATCAATTCTCCAATTTGCTCATACGCCCCAGAAATATCCTCTGCATTTCCACTCGCTAAAATTTCCTCGATTTTGTCCATTTTTAGCTTCGCTACTTCCAGCTGTTTCCTAAATTTGTCCTCCGTTTGAGCCATACTGTAGTGAACCTATAACTTTTCACTCACCGCAACGTGTGTTGATTTCAGTACGAAGAAATAACCTTGTGATCCTGTTAAGTCCTAGTGTGTCCTGGCGGGGTTGCCACCTTTCAGTGTGGGGAATCTAATTGCTGGCCCCAATCCCCTGTGACACTGAAGACTCACGTTGTAGAAATAACATATTTAATACCTATAAAACCCTAGAATGTCTAACAATCAACCGAAGAGAACACTCGCTCCCACGTACGTGCTCCAAAAAACCTGTCTACTGTCACATATGTTGAAATTCGATAGTTAAATCACTCAGCAACATGAAAAATAATATCTGCTTTTGAGAGAGCGTAAACCAGAGATTATCGGATATTTCATCCGATGAATCTGTGTTCAACAAAGCTGCACCACCCTAACAAGCGGCGTTAGACAAAGGCGGATACTAGCACGCGTTGAAATTCCAACCAAGGGAAAACAGGAGAAAGAAACACTGGTTAAGAAAACGGAACGTTACCTTGTTCAATCCCCCCTCCGATGCGCGAGTCAAGACCAACTTTGGGATAGAATTCTTGCGGATCATCAATGAGTGTTTTCCAAGGGGCCAATCTTCAATCGTAGCACCCTCAAGCTCTCATACAGTCGCA
>BLFP01003200.1:579466-584298 GCA_014634505.1 Montipora efflorescens | reverse complement strand
TTGCAATCCTCTTTCTCCTCCATCTTGAAAAGATCTCGAGATGATGTGCACCACCACCGATAAAGTACGTTGTGTAAAACCACTGAAAATTTATTGGAAACCCCACCAAAAAAAAAAACCGCCAAAAAAATCCCGCCAAAAAATCCTAACTCGAAAATCCTAACTCGAAAATCCAATTCGAAATCCTAACTCGAAAATCCAACTCAAAATCCTAACTCGAAATCCTAACTCGAAAATCCAACTCGAAAATTCACCTCGAAATCCTAACTCGAAAATCCAACTCGAAAATCTAACTCAAAATCCAACTCGAAATCCAACTCGAAATCCTAACTCGGTCATTAGTCTGTCTCGTGGACAAGCACTATTAATAAAGTAGTTCATTCGTTCGAAAACAAAGCACCTACTAAAAGTCCAGGAGCAATGGGGTTAGATAGGTTTTTAGTAAAGGGTAGTGTTATAGTGTATCGCACACTTTTTGTGTAGTGATGATGAAATAAACTCCAACAAGCAATTCTTGGCCCCCCTTATTCTTCGGCCATTTCAACTTGAGTAAAAATAACAAACAAACTGCGGTTATGATCAGCAATGGCAGAAGAATGGCTGTTACTCGTCAGCGCTCTCGATTACAAGACAGGAAAATGGAACATTTCAGAGCGCTGACGAGTAACAGCCATTCTTCTGCCATTGGTGATCATATGACCCAAACAGGCCACAGGATTAAATGGGATCACTTTGACATTTTAGCCACTGGACAGTCGCGAGTTAAAACCAGAGCTTAATGAAACTGTTGGCAGTGAAAAACGTCTTCTCTATATACTAGCCATTTATATTTTTTCAAGCGGATTTAACTAGGTCTGTTTATTTTCATTGTCATTACTTTCCTTATTTGGTATTAGTCTTCATGTTTAAATTCAATTGTCCTTTAGGTGACCATTACTTCTGAAGATGTATGTTGGAGCATACGAAACATCAAGTTCATAAAAAGTTTTACAACATGCGTCATCTCGTTATGTTTATAACCGCAGTTTGTTTGTTATTTTTAAACAATTCTTGGTACAATTCTTGATCCAATCAAAGGAGGAGAAAGTGATGAATCACATGTATAGAAAAAAATTGAAAAATAGAAAAAAACAAATTCAGTTTTAAAACATAACTCTATTTGATAAAAAACTTGAACCTTCATACCGCATTCATTACTATATAGGCGACTTTCTGAACGGGTAAGAATCTATAGAAGAAGCTATAATTATGCAAATAACTGGCGGGGTATTCAGCAGATAAGCTATATTTTTTTTCTATTTTTTACTTATCTGTTTGCACTTTTAGGGGAACAAATGTTATTCTCACTGATTTTAGTCTTAAAAGTTCTTTATATTTATTTGTGAAAGAGCAATCGTATTTTACTGTAATAGAAAGGCGTAGCGACTGACTTTGAAACCGCAGCTGACAACACAGGCTCCTCGTGTGCCTCGAATCACTGAGAGTCTGCTCGCAGGCTAGTCTTCGTTGAATTAAAGTGCCAATTATCGTTCGACAATTGTTGCAAAAAAGAACCAGGATTCGTTTTCCTTTCTTCCACCCGTGTTATGTTGGAAGTCGATATTGTTGACCCACCCTGGTGACCTCTTCACTGACATCCATTCAATTAATGGATCCGAGTACGTCACGGTTGGAGTTTGTCACCGCAATGGCTTGAGATGCATGCCAAAAAGTAATTTTGAATCTTTATCATATTCAAGCGATGAAAAGAAAAACGAAAAGATACAATAGGTGTTGGTCCCCTTTAAGATCAAAAGGAAAAAGGTGCCAAAGCAAAGCCCAGTTGCACTTAGAGAGAGCCACACGTCAAGCATAAAGAGTCTATCTTCAACTGGACTGGAATAGGTAAATCAATTTCATCCTTGTTGCAAGTTAATAACAAAATTGTTCAAATTTTAGTATTTACTTCGAAGATAACTTTTAACAAGCATTATTTTAAGTTATTTTGAATAGGAATGTTTCAAAATCGTAATTTGTGACTTATCTGCTTCACTTCTGGTATTCTATTTGTAAATTTCATTTACTTGAGAGAAAAATCTAACACTTAGCAAACGAAAGAAAGAAGTGTGATAAAATATCTATTTTTCCAGCCAAGTGTGTCAAAGGTTAGGAAAGGCGAAATTAGTGAATCAAAGGGAATTGGTCCAAGGAGCTATCCTTGAGGCACACAGCAGGAAGTACTTACACCAACAGAAAACGAGGGAACAGAGAGGGAGGCTCCCGGTCCAGCCCTTGGGATAAGTCATGTCCACGAAAGTTATTTTTAGATGAGCGGAAGTCTTTGTTCTAGCGGAAGTCTGTCTTCCGAGACGTCCACATACAGGCCAACCGCGGTCTGATGTTTGAAAGAAAAGCAAAGATTTCATGTAATGGCGGACGAAGTGGACATAACGTCTGCATGCGGACGTCTCGCAAGACAGACTTCCGCTAGAACAAAGACTTCCGCTCGTCTAAAAATAACTTTCGTGGACATGACATATCCCGGCCAATGCCCTGAGCCTCCCTCTCTGTCCCCTCATTTTCTCTTGCTTACACGCATTGCGTTGTCAGTACTCTACACCGTTTGCACAGCCAAGGTCCCTATCGCCACTAGCGAAGACATGAGACATACGCTCTAATAACCCCCTCACCTCGGTCCTTTGGGCTTCAGTAAGTTCCTCTTCATTGCAATCAATCTCGCTGATGTCCGCCTTTGGCTCGGCGTAGACTACTTCTTTGTCAACAGGGGTCTTGTCCTGGTCAAACCTGTCAAGGACGGTGGACGCCAAATGTACACTAACAAGCGCAGTCTTAGGGGGAAGTGTAACTGATTTGTCTGACATGTTGGTGACTTCTAATGGGACTAGACATCTTTTACAGCCAGAACTCAAGGTAACCAGCCCAGCTGTCACTGATATATGAGATTCTAGGTCTTCACAAGGTTCAATAACAGCTTTAGATGGACGTTCTGAGGATGCAAGAGTCTGACACCACACAACTACCCGCTTATGGGCTCCCACTGTTAGTCCCTGACCCTTCGTTAAAACCTTCTGGTGGCCACTCACAAGACGCTCCCGAACCCGCATGGATTGATATGCTCTTTTCCATGCTGATGAGGTGTGTGTCCTTTGCAGAAAACCAGCCCATCCCTGCTCTTCGCAACAAGACGCTCCCGAACCCGCATGGATTGATATGCTCTTTTCCATGCTGATGAGGTGTGTGTCCTTTGCAGAAAACCAGCCCTTCCCTGCTCTTCGCAACGGTCTTTGCATTCCCTCACAATTTTTGTTCCTATAACAAGTAGTACTCGTTGGTTGTACGCATTGTGTGGGACTACCAGTACAAGAGCCTGCAAACAACTACACAAACCAACTTCTTCCACAGGGAATTCAACTTCAACAACGACGTATCCAAGAAATGGCACATCCTGGCCTGCAGCACCAACCACACGTAATGCAAATTATCTCCGGTACGAAGTATAGGAGATAATGACTTTCTACGTGTTATTTCTTGGGCATGTTGGTATTATCACCCCTTATTGGTGTTAGTTCATTATCTATTGTCCTGTGTAGCTATATATGTTTGTTAATGTATGCTGTTTCTCACTCTCGCTCCAGTACGCTGTACCAGGCAGACAATTTTTTGTTAGGCACAAGAAGGCTCAAGATGACCGTTCCAGAACAAGATGCTCCCGATTTGCGAGAAGAAGGTTCTTGTAGCACTGGTTCTGATAGTTTTCATTTTTTAGTGCAGAAGGCTGTAGCTGATTCCATGGCTTCAGTTACCAGGCAGATATCGTCTTTAATCGACACCCGCTTCGACAGCTTTAAGAGGCAGTTTACGGAGGAAAAGTCTTCGTCGGTTGAGGCAGCCGTTAAACGGGCGAAGCGCGCTCGTTTTGTTTTCCAGAGCAAAGGAAACGAGCAGCAGTTTGAGCATGCCGAATCTGTTTTGGGCAAGCTCGAGAGTGCGAAGGATGCGCTTAACGCCAATGCCACTTCTAAAGCCAAAGCCGCCATCGAAGAAGGTATTGCTTTAGTTACTAAAAGAATGAAGGTAGTTGAGATCGCAGATCAAAGTCAGTAAAGCTGGGCCACCGTTCAAGAGTACCTTTCAGACGAATTGGTATCTGACTCGGAGGACGAGAAGATGCTATTTCGCTCGGAGAGGAGAGCAGAGAAGAAAGTTAAAGAGGCGAAGAAGAAGCGCTCTCAGAAGTATCAGCACCAAAGATTTCAGCCTTATCCGACGTTCAACCCTCACCACCGTTCTTCCTTACCGACTTCGGATACGAATTCAAATACAGGAAGTCGTTTTGGCAGTGATCTAGGCGTTCGTGGTCGACAGATTGGCCCGTGTTTTAAGATAAGTGTCAATTTATTATTGTTGCTGTTTTTAACCGCTTAGACTAGCTTTGGTTACTCTCTGGCTTTTGCCTGGTACTTGGAGCAGGCATTATCCTCCAAGATTATATGGTCTTCTTGCATTATTATTTAGCGTAGAATGCAAATTATCTCCAGTACGAAGTATAGGAGATAATGACTTTCTACGTGTTATTTCTTGGGCATGTTTGTATTATCACCCCTTATTGATGTTAGTTCATTATCTATTGTCCTATGTAGCTATATATGTTTGTTAATGTATGCTGTTTGTTACTCTCGCTCCAGTACGCTGTACCAGGCAGACAATTTTTTGTTTATCATTTTGCTTATTAATTCTTTTTTTTTTTGGTCTTTCAATCTTATTCCTTATGGTCTCCTTTTGTTTTAGTGCTGGGAATATGGTCATTTGGCCTTCAGTTGTACTAACAAAAC
>BLFP01003200.1:564466-574466 GCA_014634505.1 Montipora efflorescens | reverse complement strand
ATTTTTCGTCGAGTGAAAGTTCCATATTGAATGCACAACAAATAACCAGACTAAGCTGTCCCTTATCGGGCACCAATTATGTAGCGGTGGAATCCGTAGAAAACCACGGCTCACGGTTTAAACAAACTTTCCAGGCGTTTATTCTAACAACGAGGGCGGGAGGGCTCCGCGACTTCACACTATACGCCAAAACACTCTTCCAAAAAAAGGCTGACACTTCGACCACGAGTCACCTTCGACCCTTACAGGGGTGCAATTACAATGCAATGCACTAATACCCTAATTGAGTGACCAACGTTCATGCATGAGTAACGCACGACACAACTCTTCTACATAAAGCAAGTCATATGCATGGCAATACCACGACGTATATCATAACACACAAGTCTTTCGCTGCCGCAGTGAGTGAGCCTGAAGCTAACGAACGAGGCATCTCTCTAATCGGGAGAAAGAATTTATTTCGAAACATAACGAATTGTGGTCGCGATAAGATCAAAGGTGCAAGGAATTGTGGCTATGAGTCTTTGTTCCTTCTAAATGTCTGAGCAAACTGCTCGTTTAGAACAGAATCTTGCAGCCACGTTCCCCTCACTGCCTTCAAGGTAGGAATGTTCAAAGTGTTGGAGTGGTTTGTGAAGTGGTTTGGTTTGGTGGCTTTGATCTCGTGTGATTTGGCTTGATTTATACCTTTCTCTCACGTGGGTTGCTATCTTGATAGATTGATAATGCAAAAGCTCTAGTTTCAAGATGGCGGGCCGCGGTAGAGCTCCTGTGAGTATTATTAATTGGAGCTGTTTCATTACACTTATTCTGTTCTTCAGCACTATCGATCTCTCGATGACTTCAATAAGGTCTGGAGGCGTTTTCTGTTGCGCAAATTTATGTACATTGGGCAATATTTTTACTACGAAAGCCACGTGTTCGAGAACGAGATCGAAAGCGAAGTATCTCGGAGCCAAACTAAGTTACTACCCCAATAGCGACTCTTGCTTTCAACTGGCAAGAATTTCCACCAGCGGAGATGTTTCAAAAAACCCTGGGCCTACAGCGGAAAGAAAGAGAAGCGGGAGAGAAATCTACAAAAAGTGTGTGCACTGGCTTTGACAAAACTCTGAGAAAGAACTATTCAAAGTGTACTGGCATGAATAGAAAGGAATTGAACAGCTACCGTGGGAACGGCACATGGCTTTGTTTTACCTGCTGTATGCCTCAGTTTACAGATAGCTTTTTTGAAGATTCGGAGAATGAGGAAATACTGAGTGTTACAAGCGACGACGATTCGATACCTGACTCATTGGAATGGTTTTCAGGGAATATAAGCAGTTACTACAAGTCCAACATTAAAATTTCTCATTTGAATATCAACTCCATTCAAAACAAGCTGGATGAGGTTAAAGATATTTTAAACCGGAATATGTTTGACATTCTATTCATTAGCGAAACTAAGCTGGACGGAATGTATTCCTCTAGTTTACTCTACCACCCAGGATACCGGATTGTACGAAGAGATCGGAAAAAAGGTGCAGGCGGATTAATGGCGTTTATACGGAAGGACTTGTCTGCCTACAGGCGGCGTAAATTAGAGCCGGAGGCAATATGTTTGGACGTTACATATGGATTTTAGAGAGTGTCGTTTCATCGTCTTTGCATGTTACAGCACAGGTAACCCAGGCTCACTGTGTGTGCCACATAGGTAAATATAGAGAACATATGAGGCGAAGTTTAGGTCTGGAAATTTGCAAGAAAATGGCAATAAAAATCGACGAAACTTATCATGTGGTGAGCTGTTGTTGTCTTTAATACGTACACGAAGTTTCGGGAAAAATGGTCCCCGTTCACCTTCCTTCATAGTAAAGTGACAAGGTAGGAGACAGAAGCCAGCGTAGGGACTTCGATCGACCCAAAACAAGCACGTTTTTTCTCGTGAGAATCGAATCCAGTCGCTAAATGAACACGCCAGGCTCGTGGAACATGAATTTCTCTAAACCATGAATCCACTGAATCATCTTCAGGTAGCAACGCAAAGCCACCAGACTCCGTAAAACTTGTAAGTTAACCTGCTAAAATGGCGGCCAGAAAGCGTTGTCCTCGCGAAGTGTCCAACTCAGAATGGCACTGAACTCTGGACGCCTGGTGACGAGTATAGTAAGTTCTGGTGGGAGGGGAGTCCCAAATTGCTAAAAACAAAACTCACTGAGCAATCTGGGACTCCCCTCCCTCCAGGGGGACATATATTCCCCTCGTCACCAGGCGTCCCGAGTTCAGTGCCATTTTGAATTGGACACTTTGCGAGGACAACGCTTTCTGGCCGCCATTTTAGCAGGTTAACTTACAAGTTTTACGGAGTCTGGTGGCTTTGCGTTGCTACCTGAAGATGATTCAGTGGATTCATGGTTTAGAGAAATTCATGTTCCACGAGCCTGGCGTGTTCATTTAGCGACTGGATTCGATTCTCACGAGAAAAAACGTGCTTGTTTTGGGTCGATCGAAGTCCCTACGCTGGCTTCTGTCTCCTACCTTGTCACTTTACTATGAAGGAAGGTGAACGGGGACCATTTTTCCCGAAACCTCGTGTACGTATTAAAGACAACAACAGCTCACCACATGGCAAGTTTCATCGATTTTTATTTCCATTTTCTTGCAAATTTCCAGACCTAAACTTCGCCTCGTATGTTCTCTATATTTACCCTTGTGGCACACACAGTGAGCCTGGGTTACCTGTGGTTACAGATCCAAAAAAGTCAATAAGCCTGCAGAATTTATATCGTCGCTGAATTCTGCAATTGAACTGATATTTAAGTGCCGACAGGAGATAATTTTAATAGGAGATTATAACTTGGACATGCTTGTTAATAAAGATGAAGGAAGAACGGAAAACAAGGCACTCAAAGATTTGTGTGATAGGTTTTGTTTATTCAATCAAATTACCGAACCGACGAGAGTTACAGAGAAAAGCAAATCGTTGATAGATGTTATTTTAGCCAGTCATCCAGAACGTTTCGCTACCTGCGGCAACTTGCATGTTGGAGTTAGTGATCATGATCTAGTGTTTGCAGTCAGGAAACAGAAAATTCCTAGACCAAAACTCGCGAGATAGAATGTAGAAGAATGAAAAATTTGGATGAAAATGACCTTCTGGAAGAACTAAGGAGGGTCCCTTGGGACTCGGCGTATATTTTTGAAGATGTTAATGAGCTATAGGATCACTGGGCAAAGCTTTATTGCCAGGTGTTGGATAAGCACGCTCCTGTAAAGAAAAAGCGGATTACAGGTGACCAGCTACCGTGGATTACTCCCGAATTACAACGTGAAATTTCTTGGCGAAATCGTCTACTTAAGAAACACGCTAAAAATCCGACTGATTCTTCTCGGGAAAATACCGTAAACAGAGAAACAAAGTAACTACATTAAAAAGGAATGGGATGAAGTCGTTTTGTGTTGATGCCTCCCTGAATAAAAAGCATCACGGAGAATTCTGGAAGAAAATGAATCCGCTTCTACCTAGTAAGGCCAAGTTGCAGTCCAAGATTGTTTTGCTGGAAAACAAGCAATTGATTACGGATCCCAAGTGTGTTGCTGAGACACTTAATGATTATTTCTGGGACGTAGCTGCAAGTGACGGTGCTCAAATGAGTGTGGAAGAATTTAAGGATCACCTTAGTGTCAGGACGATTGCTGAACATTTCGCACCTGCTAGCAATTTTGATTTTCAGCTGATCGAGGTGGAATATGTGAAGGGCATACTGCTTAAGCTTAAACCAAGGAAAGCCGTGGGATGTGATAACATATCGCAAAGACTCTTGCTCATTACAGCTCCCGCCATTGCACAGCCGCTGACCTGTTTGATTAACTGTCTCATAACAAGTTGCAGTTGGCCTAAGGTTTGGAAGTGCAGCAATGTTAGCCCCATACACAAGAAGTCGGAAGAGACCGACAAGGCCAACTATCGGCCAGTTTCATTATTGACTGCTCTGTCCAAAGTTTTTGAAAGAGTCATATTTGATCAGATGTATGAGGCCTTTCGATGCAAGTTATCTCATAATTTATCTGGTTATTTAAGAGAACACTCTTGTTGTTCAGCCCTACTTAAGATGACTGAGGACTGGAGGGCAAGCCTTGACAGGCGAGAAGCTGTTGCTGCTGTCGAGGTGGATCTTAGTAAAGCTTTCGATTCTGTGTGTCATTCACTTCTTCTAGCTAAATTGACGGCCTATTGTTTTTCAGGGAGGGCATTACAACTCATGACTGCATATCTGCGTGAAAGTAATTCGAAACAGCGTGTTAAACTTGACAATACTTATTCTCAGTGGAGAACTGTTACAACTGGGGTCCCTCAGGGGAGCCTTTTAAGTCCTTTGTTGTTTAACATATACATGAACGATATAAATTATTTTAAAAAGAGGGCACCTCATTGCGATTATATACTGATGACACAACTGCTTATGCCTCAGATACATCTCCTGTTGTTTTAGAATACGTTATTAACTCAGATCTTCAAGTAGTGTGTACATGGCTCCGGTATAATTACTTGCAAATCAATGCAACAAAAACCCAAGCGATGGCCATTGGCCCAGTAAATTATAGATATACTATTAATCTGCAAGATAATAATATAGAGGTGACTGATAGTTTGAAGATTCTTGGTGTCACTTTAGATGAAAGAGTAACATTTAAGCCTTATATACAAGAACAACTTAAAGTGCCCATAACCCCAAAATGTTTTTTTCCCAAAAATGAATCTTTGCGTTTCGAACAGGTGCAAAGATTCATTTTAGCGAAAAAAATATTTTGGGGTTATGGGCACTGTGACTTTAAGAAGGCATGTGCTAAGGCAGCTGTCCTGCGCAAGCTGTGTAAGTTTATACCACAAGATGATATGATTCGTCTTTACAGAGCTTATGTACTACCTCACCTAGAGTATTGTAGCTCACTCCTGCTGGGAATAAGTAATGGATCAAAAACAAGTTAGAGGATACTAATTACCATATCCTAAGGACTATCCTAAGGTTTTCAAGTTCAGTTTTTTATGATTTTCCCCTTAACTTAGCTGAATTGCAGAACCTAGAGACAAGGAGGCAATTTCAGTCATTAGTCATTTTATATAAATGTTTAAGAGGCCAGGGACCGGAATATCTTAGTGGGTTTTTTAACGTTTTAAATGTGAATTACAATCTGAGGGGGACTAGCACACGCCTCATGCTGCCATCTTTCAATTTAGAATACATGCATAAGTCATAGTCATATTTAACTACTAAACTTTGGAATGGTTTACCCACTAAAGTTAGGGAGTGTCTAGACTTGGCCGCCTATAGGCGCGCGTTGCTTTCGTTTATGGCACGGCTTTAACTTTGCAGGATTGTCACGGATCTCGGTGGCTGGGTCAGACACATAGGTGTGCTATCGCACAGCATACATATTAGTTAATTATTTTAATTCTTCGAATTTTAATTTTGATGCACATTTGATCGCAAATTAGATATTATACATATACAAATTAGATATCACATAGTTTAACAATATTTTTATCATTTATCATAGGTTCTTATTAGCTTATTATTTGTAATTAGTTTCACGCTCACGTTTAAACGAGCTTTCACCTCCTCGGTGACACGTGGGTAAATAAAGTATTATTATTATGATTATTATGATTATTATTATTATTATTATTATTATTATTATTATTATTATTATTATTATTATTAACGATTTCATTTCCCGGTATATGTGTAATGATTAACGATTCCAGTGCCCGGTATATGAGAGACAACCCCAAATCTTAAGGAAATCTTAACAGAGGTTGACAACTAGCGAAGAGCGCTTGAAGCCAAAAAACATGCCGCTAAGCTCGATGATGAAGAAACCTGCCCGTGGAATGACGCCGTGAATGACAAAACTGGAAGAAGCCGAAAATGAAGTCGAAGCCTTTGAAAAATGGCTCGCGGAACGAAAATCAGAGGAAAGGAAGAGACATTGCGATTTGAAATAAAGTTGCAGGAGACACGGCTAAAGTTACAAGAGGAATACCAGAAAAAAACGGACAGCAAAAGCCTAAGAACCGGAGCCCCAATCAGCCGAGACAAACTTTCCAAACTCGTAATCTGGACGTTTAATGGTTTTTTTATCGACTGGCCGAGATTTTGGGGTCAAACCACAGAATCCAATGACAAGCTCTTCCGCACTCGTCAGAAGGATATAATCTACTACTACTACTACTACTACTACTACTACTACTACTACTACTACTACTACTACTACTACTACTACTACTACTACTACTACTACTACTACTACTACTACTGCTACTGCTACTGCTACTGCTACTGTTAAAGGAGAGATATTGCAAGGAAAGTGAGATCGTCAAAGCGTATATGAAAGAAATCATCGACCTCCCTTATACTCCTACTGTAAATCCGAAGAAAATTATGGAATTTTATGAAAAACTGTCATACAACGTACGAGCATTGGATACTCTAAACCAGATTGATCAAGTCAACGGAATGGTGTCATTGACCTAAGAGAAATTGCCGTACATCTGAGGAGATCTTGTTCAGAATGATCACGAGTAGGAGAAGTCGGAACCCAATCAATTCACCAACGCATTCCCCCTTTGGACGCGAAGAAACCCAGTTGAGTGCTTCAAGTCAGAAGAAACGTTCAAGAAAAGGGGAAAGCCGACTCGAGTGTGCCAAACCCAACAGCGCAAGGGAACCTCACCAAAGTGCGTTTACTAGCTGTGATTCAGAAGACCACAACCCGTCTGACTCCACTTCTCTCAATTCACCTGAAAAGCACAAGGAGTTTCTAGCCACGAAGCGGCTCTGTTTCAATTGTACAGAGCCACACTAATCGCCTGAATGTCGAAGCGTTTCGAATTGCCAAAACTGTGGGAAACGACACCACACTTCAATATGCAACTTGTCAAGGGGTCAAAGAACACAGGGAATGTTGACAGCACTTGACCAGGAAAGCAAAGACGTCGTTTATCCAATTATCTTAGTCGACATTGATGGAATAAAAACACACGCATTGTTAGACACTGGCGCAGGAAGTTCCTACACTTCAACTAAGCTTCCCGATCTCGTCAACAAAAGGCCTAAAGAAACAGCGACCAAGAGGATAGATACAATGCTTTGCTCCTCAACTACCAGAGCGGAAATTTACTCAGCAACTCTTAGCGCGATGAATGGAAGTCTCGAGATGAACATTGAACTCAGTAAAGTACATAAGCCGCAACTTTTGACTCTGGATATCCCAAACTATTCAAGTCTTTTTACCAAATACAGCCATCTCAAAGGAGTCAAGATTGAAGTCAGGGACGCAAGATCTCATATTGCAATACACGTGGTTTTGGGAGCGAGTGAATATGCAACCATTAAGACGACAACCTCACAGAGAGTAGGAAAACTTGGAGAACCTCTTGCTGAAAAAACCCTGGTTAGGTGGACGCTAATGTCGCCGGGGAGAGAGGGAACCGGAAGCCCTATCCTCTTAACTAAATCAGCCGCTACAGATTACAAACAACTGTGCTCCTTGGATTTACTTGGCCTTGCTGACACACATGAGAATGGCAAACACGCTGTTCTTTTTTTTTTTTTTTTGGCTCGGCATGAAAGGTGTGAGTCCACATTCCAAGAATAAAATTGGTGCGAACGGTGTGGATATTGAGATATAAAATTGAAAATTCGTCGTCAGGTGCTTGCGTCCTCCACATGATCTCAAATTTGATCATTTCACGTCGTTTTCAAGACGAGAACGGCAAAGAAATGCATCAAAATGTAAAACGCACGTGTACGGCTTGCAGAGCTACTGTTTTTCCCAGCAGGCCATTTTACAGTTGTTTTCTCCGCGACGTAGCCTATGAATGTCTGTGCGGCTGCCGGTCACCTTGTACTGATACAGCCCCCACTGCTTTTATCAGGTAATTGTGTTGTTGTAATTCTAATAAGTCCGTATTGACATTACAAAAGCATGAAGGTTTGTATCAAAAAAGGGTCACCGGCAGCCTCGTTTCCATTCTTAGGCCAACTGTATAATGCTCTAATCATTAGTATTAAACCTATTGTCTTGTGGCGTTCTCGTATCCGTCGTCGTCGTCCTTGATAAAGCTCCCTATTTAAACGAGCTCCAATCCTACTGCTGTGACACCGCAGGTCGGCATGATCCGACTAACGGAAAATCGTAAGAAATATTTCATAGCGTGGATTTAACAACTGTTTGCAAAGTTAACAAAGTACCAGCTGTTAATCAGTCAAAAAATAACAACAACTGTAATTGATGTGTAACTAATCTGAAAGTGTAATTTCTTCAGACCTTTTTTCCTTTTTATTTCCAATTAAAAGGCCAGCAATAATTGATCTAGAGCACCTATTTCTACGAATGTGCCCTTGTACTTGATATTGCCATTTACAATCAGCCACATTTTCCAGCACCTCTCAATTTGTGTCGTAAGCTGACCATTTAGCATACGGAGTACGCCGCTTGCCCCATCTCAACAGCGCCTAGGCTGTTTCCAGTGGTAGAAAACGCCGGCGTTCAGTTCCGACGCAGTCACATAGATACGAGCACATAACTCTACGCACCACCTCTTTTCTGTCATTTTCGACAGAGTTTGTTTTAGACTAGGTTTACACTAGAGGAAATTGTTCCGGATTCGTGATGAATCCGGAACGTTTTAGTACCGGATTAGTTTTGCCGTTTACGAATCCGACATTAAACCTTCCCGGTTTGGTCTTGTCTCCGGAGATTTTGAATCCGGAATCTAAAGTGGGAACTTTGAATCCGAAAACATTTGAATCCGGAAAGTTTTGTCGTGTAAACGATTTTGATCTCGAATCCGGATATTTTTCCGCATGCGATCTTTTGAGTTTGCGGTAAAACCAAAATGGAGGATCTGGTGCTAACATTGCTTACGGTCTCCGGTTGCCTAATCATACAAGGTGACGAAGTCTTTTCTGATATCTTCATACTTACCTTTAACGCTCTCCCATTCTAAACCTTCATAATCCTTTTGGGAAAAATCTGCACGGACAACTCCTAGTAGAAGTTCAACTTCGTCATCTGTCCAGCTCAAATTTGCCTCAGCGGCATCTGGATCTACTCTAGCCTTCTTTTTTGGCGGCATTTTCACAACACTGAGCTTGGTAACCATTCCATCACAAATGTTCCCGGAGTTGTCGTTGTGTGTAAACGGTCAAGAATCCGAATATCCTTTCAGTGTAAACGCTTACGAATCCGAATACCCTAAATTTGATGAATCCGGAAACATTAACGAATCCGGAACAATTTCCTCTGGTGTAACCCTAGTCTTAGAAGTATACTTTAAAGCAACGTCCCCTAAAATTTTACGGGAAGAAACTGAAAAGGACAACTATACGTATGTAAAGTTTTTTTTTTTTTTTATCAGCCTTGTCACCATTGCTAGAACTTTCGGACGAGGCAAAAAAGCAATAGAAATTTCTACAGACCTGCCGATAAAAATTTTTTACGGCAGCTACAAACTCACTAAACGAACTTTTAATCACAGCATTGTGGAAACTAGCTTAGGCAATTCTGACAAATTTTAAGACATTTGGTTATTGGGTGCCTCTGTGTTTTAAGAGAATTTCGCTTATCAGGTTATCAAGTGAAATCAAACCCAAGGCTACATGTGAAAACACAGGCACAGGAATTGTCTAAAGAAATAAAGAAAACCGTGAAAAGAAAATTGTTAATACTGTGTACATAACCAACTCGAATGAGAAACTGTTTCATTTGCAGCAATTTAATGAACTTATTCGGCCGTCAGTCTACGTCTCTGAACAGCTCCGTTGCTTACGTTCGCTTGCGTCGTGTAAAAACGAAACGCAGCATAAGCACAATTTCCTTTGCTACCTCTGGCCAATTAAAGCACTGGTTCCAGATTCGCCGCGCGTGTCTGAGCATTTGAACAAAATGGCGGACACCGTGGTTGATGGATTTTGATGCTTATGTCGACGTTCTTTTTCACTAGCATTAGCTACAT
>BLFP01003200.1:554466-559466 GCA_014634505.1 Montipora efflorescens | reverse complement strand
CCTTCATTTAAACATCTGTTCACTTTGTAACATCTCCCACCTCTCTCAGCTCAGAGAACTGAATAATCGCGAAAATTTTGACATCATAACAGTCTCTGAAACGTGGCTGAACACCACCATCACTTCCGCTGAGATAAAACTGGACGGCTACAAGCTATTTCGATTAGATCGTCTACATAAAGGAGGGGGTGGCGTTTGTGTCTACGTTCGCAGCGAACTTAAGGCAAAGGTTCTGAAGGACTTTTCTTTCATTTCCGATCGCAATTTTCATCAACTCTGGCTAAGTGTTCAGGTCAAAAAGTCCAAGGCAATTGTTCTCTGTGTAGCATATCGTCCTGATGACACACCGTTAAGTTTCTTTGAAGACACATTGAAACCAGTCTACATTCAAGCCCTGACAATGAACAAACCTATTATCATCCTCGGTGATCTAAATTGCAACGGACTCGACAGTACTTGTCGTGAGTATGTAGCACTTAATGGTTTCGCGTGTGAGATGAATTTACAACAGCTAATTAAGCAACCGACCAGAATCACGGCTACTAGTGAGTCATTGCTTGATATTGGCCGTTTTTATGCTAGAGACGTTAAAGTCGTCAAGACGCATTTAACGTCTGAGACGTTAAAGCCGTCTGGTATAAAAACGGGACGCATAAAAGTAGACAACCTGACAGAAAAAAAAAAACTTTTTCTGAAAAAGAATGGGTTCTATCCTCGGAAGACACTGGAGACAAGCAAACTTTGCGCCAAATTAACTTGAAGCGCGCGAGTTTTCGAACAAAATAAATATGGCGGAATTACAATTTCTTAAGTCCATTACTCGACGTCGCCAAGAAAGGCAAGATATGGAAAAAGAAATGTTTTTAAAGAAGAAAAATCAATCGAGAAAGCAGCTTTTGCATGATATGGACGAAGAACTAGATGTGGCTCAGGCACTTGGCTTGTGTGCCGTAGCTATGAAGAGACCAAGGAAAGGACGAAGCGTGGATGAAGAAAGGAGTTCCTCGTGGTGGAGAAATGGTTACCAAAATTGGGACGATACTGCGTTCAAAAAACGTTTGCGTACGAATCGAGCAACGTTTCAGTTCATTCTTGGCGAGATAGAGGACCAACTTGTTAAGGAGCCAACTCGTTTCAAACCTGAACCGATACCTCCAGACACTCAGCTTGGCATTTGTTTGTATCGATTGGCCCATGGATGTACCTACAGTACAGTAGGAGACCTGTTCGGTGTTGCCGAATCAACCGCGAGTGTCATTTTTAACCAAGTATGTAAGATACTGGTTTCAAATCTTTATGACAGATTTGTTTACTTACCAAGAAACAGAGCCGAATGGAAGCATGAATTCGAAAGCTTCCTTGAGAACTGGGAATTTCCGTGCGTTGGAGCCTGGGATGGTTTTCATGTTTATGTCAGCACGAAGTTAAAAAATTATTTTAGCTTTAAAAAGAGATATTCAGTATCCAGCATGGGATTTATTGCCTCTAATAAGAGGTTTCTTTGGGCAGCTGTAGGGGCTGGCTCTACCCATGACTCGATTCAGCAGGGACACGTTTTCCCAAATACTGTGCTAAGAACAAGGGAGTACGGGGACATACCGTTCACAACGGTCGGTGATTCAGCATTTCCACGCTACACGTGGCTAATGAAGCCGTATAATGAAAATACAAGAGATCCAAGAAAGCGCTACTTCAACAAGAGGCTTTGCTCGGCTAGAGTGGTGTCAGAGCATGCATATGGTATGCTAAAAGGGAGATGGCGAATCCTTTACAAGAAGACGGAGTGTAAACTAAAGAACATTAGGCATGTCATAATGGCCTGCATAGCCTTGCACAATATATGCATTGCACGAGATGACCCATGCAGACCCAGGTGGAGGCTGGACATTGAAAAACTCCATCTTATTAGGAACAGGGGCAATGTGGAACATGATGGCGAGGCAGATCAGGTCAGGGTAACAGTTACTAACTGGCTCTGGGATATCAATCAGCAACGACAAGTAATGGAGTGAAAGAAAACAATCAAAAGAACATTCTAGCTTTTGTTTCCTGTACTCAGGCAAATGGCTAACAACCATTATATCCCCTATTCTACTCCACCACACTAAACCTCACCTCACCCAAACACAGCCCTGGGTGGGGTATAAATCTAGAGACAATGGACTAGAGTGTGGAACTAGACTGTGAGCATTCTGAGTGTGGATTGTACAACTGGACTATCAAGATGTCTTTACTGAAGAACAAAATCTTTGGTCAATATAGTAATTTCACTAAACCTGTAGAACAAAATGCATTTTCTAAATATCTTCCAGTTGACTATTGAGGTAAGCACTTTTCAGTGCATCTCAGCCATGTTTATTGAGGCACATACAGTAGCAATATCATAAAACATTTACTAGCTGTATAGCTAGTTGTTGACATTATAAAACATGTATCACCAGCTGGCAGCATAATTTTACTTGTTTTCAAACACGAACACTTTGGTGGAACCTAACACAAGAGTACTGTATGCAAAAGTTAACAAACAGTAATCTTTTAGTAAGGTGTGGCTTAAAAGCTTTGAAACTAGACTATGATGATAGCCTTAATAAAATAAGTGAGCGGTATGCAAGCAAACTTGTTTGTTAGCAGGGGGAAGCAGGGTTGATGCAAGGGTGAGAGAGCTCATCTTCCTCCAATATGTCCCGGGGTCAATTCCTGAACTCTGCGTCATAAGTGGGCTGAGTTGGTTCTATACTCTGCGCTGGTTTCTCTCTGGGTACTTCGGTTTTCCCCTCTCCCCAAAAACCAACATTTGATTTGATGTGATTCTGCATGATTAAGAGTTCCTTTCAAGTTAAGTCTCCCCAATTAATAGAGCATCTGTGCTCGGCTAGAAAGAAAGATTTAACACTTAAATATACAGTGGTTATTCGCAATTGTAAAAATTGCATTCACAAATGTGAGGTTCATTCTTCATTTGATTTAAATTGGTTATTATTATTATTATTATTATTATTATTATTATTATTATTATTATTAGCCCCTTGACATAATAACAGTACTCATGCCAATGTTTTATGAACCAAATTTTACAGCCATAGTTCAGAGTGATTTGGGAAATTTTAAGGATTTTTGGAGTATAGAAATTAGCGATGGTGGTCATTAATTTTCTCTGGTATTTTTTAGATGTTAAGATAAGACAATCCTTTTGTCGGAGGTGGGGGAAGAGTGGTAGGCACTAACATACTTGACACAGCAAATAGTTGAATTGAATTGAAAGATTTTTAAGAATACCCCTCCCTCTCACTCTGTTTTGGCCCCCTTTCTGATAAGGCTTCCCTTACTGGATCATAAAAGAGTGAATAATAATAATAGAGATTAATTTAATGGTAAACATGCAACATGAGACATAACTGCAAAATACCAACCTGTAATGTATTAAGAGTTCTTCCTCCAAACCCTAATACAGCAGTCATGTACTCCCATGTAACTATTATGTACTCTCTTCCCATGCAACTCTCGCTATTATTTGTACCTCCACACCAACGCACACCTACCACAAAAATTCTTTTAATATCTTTTCCATACACTCTTCCCGTGAGTTGTGAGTAGGTAACTGTAAAATATCAACTTTTTGGAAACACAACTTTTAACGTATTAGAATTGTTTCCCAAAACCATAATTCAACAATCATGTACTCTCTACACTTGCACTTTTCTGTAGTATTATTTGGTAAATCCACACCAACACAAAGACCAAACCTATCAATCCCCACGCACCAATTTGTGTAATATCTTTCACATACACCCTCTCCCTGTGAGTTGTGAGTTGGTAACTGCAAAATATTAACTTCTTGCAAACACAACTTTTAACATATTCGAGTTTTTTTCTCCCAAACCCTGATTACAACCATCATAGCCATCAATTTTTAGCCTGTAACTGTAAACAGATTTGTGGTTTATGTTTCATGCTGCTTAAAATATAAAGTGGCTTGAAACAGCAGCCTGAAATCTGCCCACGTTCACAGCCTAATCAAGTATCTTATAATTGCAGAATGTCAACTTTTTTATGGGTTTTATGAAAGCAATCTATCTATTATAACTATCTAAATTCGTGTAGTGTGGTTGTTGACTCTCTGCTCCAGGAAAGGCACTTGGGAATGAGGGTTCATGCATCACCCAAGCATTTTGGTATGGTTGCATAGGCTGCTGATAACGAGCCATCATCTCCATCATACGGAGTTCATGTTGTCGGTTAAGCTCTGCCTGTTTCTCCTGATATTGAAGGAATGCTTCTTCTCTTTTCTGGTCTGCCTCAAACCAAGTTTGCATTCTTTTTTCTTGTGCTTTTTGAAGATTCTCAAAGGTTGCTGATAATTGGCTGATAGCATCTTTCTGTGAAGTTACTTTACGTTTTCTGGGCCGCACTGACACACTTGATTTAAGTACCTCCTTCTTTGATGTCTCCTTCGAACCTATTTCATCCTCTTTACGGTCTTTACTATGTGGCTGATTTTTCGGTTTGTCCTTTTTGGCCCTATATAATGCATTAAAAAAGGTCTTGTCAAGGTCAGGAAAACTGGAATTTAGTTTATGCATGGCGAGGTAGAGTTGAAGGGCTGACCTATAAATACCAATAACACCATAGTCACCATGTAAAGATGCATATAGTCACTTAGACAATTTGTTGAATAGCACAGTTGTATATTCTTGTTTCATGTACCTGCACGTGAATGTGGCTACCATTCATTCGTTTCCGGTTTTGCTCGTGACGTAATGTCACGTGGCTTGAGATTTGGGCTTGTTGTTGTTTTTTTTTGGTTAAGAGAATTTGTAGTGCTGGGTCGTTTTTTTATTCCCAGTGCGTGAAAACAATTCTTTAACGTGCTTAAGGCACGTTTGTACATTAAAATGAGCCGCTAAGGTGACAGTTAAAGAATTGTTTTACTCGAAGTGGATCGCTTGGCTTGTAGAAGTTCCAGTGTTGTTTTCCTCAGGGAGGAAAGTCTTGTATTGTTC
>BLFP01003200.1:540219-549349 GCA_014634505.1 Montipora efflorescens | reverse complement strand
GACAAGTGACTTAGTTCAGAACTTGCATCTAAAGAAGAGGTACTAGAATCTAATGGCTGCCTCCTCTCACGGGGTACCATACTAGTAGCAAGCTTCATTTCTTCAATATCTTCCTCCTTTTCACTATATTCATCACCTTCACTGCTCCCGTCACTAACGAGGATGTCCGCTGCCTTCGTTGCAACCTTTAATTCTGTGTGTGTCTCGGAGAAAATCGGGTCGATGATGATGAACCATTCAGGTTCATCTATAGCTGATTTTCCACTGCAAGACTTTGCCCTGTCGGTGAATCTTCTCCACTGTTCCTTCAACCATTTATATTTTGCACGCAGCTTGACAACTGATGTGTCGATCACCTTCTCTTTTCCTTTCTTAGAACAAGATATGTTTTCCGTTTGCAAGCGAGCATCGAGCTCTTTCTTAATACCCTCAAAAATATGAACATTGGCTGACTTTTTCAGTGCCAGAGTCTCTAAAGTCAATGCAAATTCATTTCGGTCGTCTGAGAGAACAGATGCAAATACTTTAAGCTCCACTTCACTCCACTTCCTCGCTCGCGACTCCTTCCAATTCGTTTTGGCCGCCATGTTGTTTAAACGCTAAGCCTCGATTTCAGGATTAAACGCCAACTCGTGCCAGTCGTCTGTGGACGAGTAAGGGCTAAATGCGTCCAAGTTAGGGCGTCCCGTTTTTATACTAGACGCATTTAACGTCTGAGACGTTAAAGTCGTCTGTTAAGTGCGTCTCAACGACGCACTTAAAACAAGACGTTAAAGTCGTCAGACGTTAAATGCGTCTGTCTTATTTCTCGTTTTTATACTAGACGTTAAAGTCGTCTTGAGACGACTTTAACGTCTCAGACGACTTTAACGTCTCTAGCATAAAAACGGCCATTATTCTGGTCTCTGATGCCTCATCCGTCCTTAGATGTGGGACTATCAACAATCCAATTAGTGACCATCTCCCTGTTTTTGTTGAGCTAAAGCTAAAATCTCCCAAGCTTTCTCCACAGTTCATTTCAGTACGTAGCTACAAAAACTGCGATCCTGATCTATTTATAACCGATTTAGCCTTGCGTTCGGATTCCCTGCTCCCATTATTTGCTGGCTCTGATGTAAACAACAAGCTTGCTATTTTCGATAATGTCTTTCGTCAAGTACTCGATGTTCACGCACCGGTGAAGACCATCAAGATCCGTAACCGCCCCTGTCCATTTATCTACAGCGATATTAAAGAACGCATGAAAACTAGAGACAGCCTCTATCGTCGCTTCTTTCAAACACGTAGTGAAACCGATTGAGCAGAATGCAAGGATTCTCGTAAAAACGTCAAACGTGCCCTCATCGACGCCGAAAGGAAACACACATATCAAGAGGTTCAAAGTAACAAGAGTAACTCGAGGTCTCTGTGGAAAGTGATCAACAATATCGTTCCATCGAAATTTCAAGAAAAACATGTTTATTCCAAGGATCTTAAGACTGTCGCAAACGATTTCAACTCGTATTTTTCATCTGTCGGAAGCCGCACTGCTGACGCAGTTGCCCAGCTGGCAAGAGACAATAATTTTACCTATTTAAACTCCTCTTCTCCATCTCCTGCGTTGACCTCTGCGGATTGTTTCAGTTTTAGCCCCGTGAGCTGCGAGGTTGTTAAACGTGTCATCCTATCACTACCATCGAACAAGGCCCCCGGCCCTGACAAAATCAAAGCTTAAGTGTTTAGAGACTCCCTTCAAGTGATACTTGGTCCCATAACAGAGATTATCAACTGTTCCTTCCGTACAACCACTTTTCCGTCTGACTGGAAGGCAGCCGAAGTCATTCCTCTCCTTAAGGAAGGAGACCATGAAGAACCATCTAACAACCGGCCATTATCACAGCTTAACTTCGCGTCCAAAGTTTGCGAGAAGATCGCTCTAGAACAATTTAGCCCTTATCTAGTGTCTCACAATCGTCTTTCTTCCCATCAAAGCGGTAATAAGTCACTCCATTCAACTGAGACCTTGAACATTTACACCACCGATCTCATCTTAGAGGCAGTGGATAAGAAGAAACTTAGCGCATTAATTCTACTCGATCTGTCAAAGGCTTTTGATAGCATAAGTCATCAAGGTTTACTTCAGAAACTCTCTGTCGTCGGTGCTTCATCTGCTACGGTCAGTTGATTTCAGAGCTACCTGACTGGTCGGACGCAGTCAGTGCGCATTAACTCCGTTTTGTCAGATCCACTATTAATTACAAACGGAGTTCCTCAGGGTGCAATACTTTCACCACTTCTCTTCTGCATTTACTTGAGTGATCTGCCGGGCGTACCTCAGTTTTGTCACCTTGAGTCATACGTCGACGATTCCAAAATCTTGTTATCCTTCCCTGTAACTGATTTTAATGATGCCAAGATCAAGCTTGAGGACGATTTACCCAAAGTTGCCACCTGGTACTGCGAAAACCAATTGCTAATCAATCCTGATAAAACGAAGTTTATGTTGATTGGCACCAAACAACTGATGAGTTCTCACTCTGTTGATTTCTCCGTATCGTTCATGGGAAAAACTCTCACACCTGTCGACTCAGCAGAGGCGTAATTATCGACTCTCATCTGATCTATGACAGCCACATTTCTCATTTAGTCTCTTCGTGCTTGTCAAAGCTAGTCCAGATTAATCGAGTTAAGAAAAGTTTTGACAAGGACATTTTAATGCTTATTATTTCACCTCTTGTATTCAGTAAAATGTTTTATTGTTCGTCTGTTTGGTCTAACACATCCAATAATAACATAAAAAAGCTGCAGCTTATCCAGAACTTTGCTTGTAAAATCATTACTGGTTCACAGAAATATGACCACGTGACACCATTGCTCCGGCAACTTAACTGGCTGTCAGTTGATGAGATGCTCCAATTTAGAGATTCTGTTATGGCATATAAATGTGCAAATAATTTAGGGCCTGACTATTTATGTACGAAATTAAAAAACGATCATTTGTTCATGATCGCTCAACCCGTAATAACAATAAGCTTCATATCCCTTTATACAGGACCTTTAGTGGTCAACGCACATTTGCCTAAGAGTTGGAACTCCTTTGACGAAGGTTTACAATCTTCCACCTCAGTCAAGGCCTTCAAGTGTTCTCTGAAAACCAGCATGCTTAATGAAAGAGAATTTGTAGATGATTAGGCGTTAATTCGTAGATATATAGATATTAGTATATTTTATTGTTTTTGGACTTATATTAGTATTAGTATTCATATTGTAAATAGTTACTGAAAAGCCTGGCAAGGAGTAATTATTAAAGTCATCATCATACTTTCAGCCCGGCACTACTCGATCAGCTACCTTATCCAGCGCTTTTCCAACCTCCAGCTCACTTCTCTTTAACGTTTCATGATGATTCGGAAATAAATGTGCCATTCTTATGCCGGCCTGGAAATTTTTCCCGGGTTTTTGTCACCATGTTATTTTTCACTAACTTATAGTGGCACCCTCGTCTCGAAGAGGGGATGGTTAGCGCTGGGGATTTGGGCAGGATCTTGTATGACTGTGTAGCCCGATCCTGGAGTGGCAGTCTCTGTTGCAGGTGGCGAAGACGTGCCTTATGGAATCGCCGGCGTGCAGAGGCTGCGCGTTCTTTCCTCGCCGCTCTCTTGCATGTAGCCTGGACTTTAGAGTTCGCTTCTGCCTTTGAAACCCCCGCTTTGACACTTTGACGCCATGTATCTCGGTGTTTGGCGATGTCCTCCCATGCACTGGTGTCGATTAGTGCATGGTAGCGGCAGCGGTCGACCCACGGAACGGACGCCCTCCCGCAGTTCTCCATAAAGGATTTTTCTTGACAGGCGGTCAGGCTCCATGCGATGTGCATGGTGGAGTTATCGAAGGCGTCGCTTAATGAGCAGTTTTTGTGACTCTCTCCTGCCACCTGATATGCAGCAGGCGCCGAAGGCAGCGGAGGTGGAATCCGTTGAGTCGCCGCTGTTGTCTGGCATAGGTCGTCCACGACTCGCTGCCATAAAGGAGAGTCGACAGGACAAACGCTTGGTAGACGCACATCTTGGTCCTTTCCCTCAACAGGTCATTGCCCCATACTTGCTTGTTGAGTTTGACCATGACAGCAGCTTCTTTGGCAATCCTGAAGCTGATCTCAGCATCGAGCGAAGTCGAGCTTGACACGGTAGTAGGTGAAGGTGTCCACAAACTCCAGCTCCGTGTTGTCGATGGTGATGACTGAGGGGGACTCAGCACCTTGCGCCAGGATGTTGGTCTTCCTGAGGCTGATTTTTAGCCCAAACTCCTTGCAGGCGTGGGACAGCATGTCTACGAGATGTTGGAGACCCTCCTCGCTGTGGGATGTTAAAGCAGCGTCGTCTGCGAACAGCAGCTCCCGTATGAGCACCACGTAAGCTTTGGTTTTGGCGCGCAGTCTGGCGATGTTGAAGAGTTTGCCGTCTGACCTCGTCCGGACGTAGACACCTTCTGTACAGTCTACAAAAGCATACTGGAGCAGCATCGAGAACAGAACAGGGTTGGAGCAAGGACACAGCCCTGCTTTACTCCACTGCTGACTGGGAAGGCATTGGATGTGGCCCCATCGAAGAAGACCATATTCTGCATCTCCTGGTAAAGGAAGTGATGATCGCCAGCAGCTTTGGAGGGCAGCCAATCTTCTGGAGGATCTTGAAGAGCCCGCCTCTGCTCACCAAGTCAAAAGCTTTGGTGAGGTCTACGAAGGCGAGGAACAATGGCTGCTGCTGCTCTCGACATTTCTCCTGCAGCTGACGGAGGGAGAAGATCATGTCCAATGTGGACCTCCCGGCTCTGAGGCCACACTGTGACTCGGGGTAGACTTGCGAAGCAAGGCTCTGCAGGTTGGTCGAGATGACCCAAGCGAAGACTTTGCCAACGATGCTCAGAGGAGAGATGCCGCGATAGTTGTTGCAATCACTACGGTCACCCTTATTCTTGTACAGGGTGAATATGTTGGCATTTCTCATTTCTCGGGGAATGTGACCTCGCTTCCAGCACAGGCAGAGGAGCTCATGAAGCAGTCGCAGAATGGTTTGCTTCCCATACTTCAAAACCCCCGGCGGGATACGGTCCTTTCCCGGTGCCTTGCCACAGGCGAGACCGTCGATGGCTATGCTGAGCTCTTCCAGTGTCCGCGTGTTGTCAAGCTCCTCTATGACTGGCAACCCAGGCAGGGCATTGAGGGCAGTGCCTGTGTTTGCATCGAAATATGCTACTGCCATGTTCTTACTTACCTGTTGAAATATAACTTAAACCTTCGAAAAACCTCCAGGCTGTGTTCAAGAGAGCTAACATGCAGGAAGCTTCACGAAAAGAAACCTGCATAGTTACAGACAAGGACATAATTATAAGCCGTTTAACGCATTGTCAACGCTAAGACTTGTACGTATCTAAACATTGCCAGGCTGAAAACATTGCTCGGGACTTCGTTGAAAGGGACACTGGGACAGGAACTGAAGAGGATCCTTGTCAAGGTAATGAGCAAGACTTCACGCTAGAAGTAGGAAACCAAGAGCAACGTGCCAATGTGAAAGACGATGAGGCTGCAGATAATTTAATTTAATTAATCCCACTATTGAAACATACCACCTCTAACCTACGATGCAATGGGACAACCATCCTTTCAACCGAGATTTACAAAGGAGATTCAAGGCATCACAGTGTCGTACCCGGAGCAGTTATTTTAACATTTAACAGTACCACTACCATGGTTGATGCACCCTGCCTTGCAGCCCTACAGCTATTTTGTACCCTTTTCAGTACCAGTTCGGCCGATGTATTCAATGACAGCTTGATGTTAAAAGCGAGCCTTTAAAAACTCAATCACAAATGAACTGAACCTGTTGACGCTACGTTCAAGTTAGATATGAAATTTAGCCCGTGCAAAGAGATGTAATCTCGTCTTATAAGGAGAATATTTTTCTTATCTCAGAAGGTCTTTGTATAAGGAAGTTAAGTACTATTAGTAACCGTAGCGGACCATGATGCTGTATCGAATAGAATCAGTAACGTTTAAGTGAACATATCTTGTTATTCTGGCCCGATCAACCAGGATCCCGCTCCAGTTCCCTTCAGAACGAGATACAGAAGTACAAGGAACTGTTAAAGGAAACTATCGTCTACTTGCTCACGTTGAGGGAAACATTTATTTAAAGGTGGGAGGAATGTAAAATATAGCACTGTACGGAAAGGACTGGGACCAGAACACTATAGTTGAAAATAAAGGATGTTTGGTTGCAATTGTTGCGTGTCAAGGATCACATCTAACATTAAGGCAGTCATAGTTGAACGTCCCAGTGTAAAGCCATCCAATAGTATGAAGGGAGAATTAGGCCAAAAATGTCATTGGATCAATTCAGTGCGTAATAATTGGATCATTGGTCAGTTTGCCACCAGATCGTGAAAAACCCAATCGAATCATTTTTAAATCTCGGTGTATCAGGTAATGTGTGTCCTACGTGACTAAACGAAATCTTATGTCATTAGATCTTTTCCCATGTCATTGGATCATACCTCATATAGCACTGGATATCAATCATTGCACTTGGGTCAGCGACTATTTACACACAGATCGATGGTAAGTACGTGGTGTATGGAACATATACTACGGAGATTCTTTCCTTGTGTGCTTTTCCTGCAGTTTGAAAGATGGCGAACCAAAGTCAACAACAAACGTATACGATAGAGGACAACATAAAAAACATACTTCCCGATGTTACGTTTTAAACCAGCTAAATTCTAATACAGGACTAGACTTTGCGTTGAAAAGGTGGAGTGGCTATATTCACTGATTGTGAGACTACGTGTGAAGAAGAATTTCTTCAAAACTAACTTCAAGCTCAAAATCTCATTTTACGTATATGATTCAAGATGATTCCCAAATTGTTCACCGAACCGATCGGGTGGTGATAGTAACTGGGAATAGAGGAAGGCCAAAGTAACATAATAAAGTTCTGAACAAGTTGTTTTTCAAACGTACCTCCAGAATGGAGTGTGCAGTCTTGGGATTTTTTAATTCTGTTGACAACTGAGGAATTGAAAAACGGCTCAGTTCGGTCAAATCTGGGAAAAACAGAGATGAATGAAGCGACCCAGAAAGGCAATAAGGTAACGCTTTTTAGTTGAGAACTTTTTCATATAATTATCTTCTCAAGTTTTTTTATCGGGATTCCCCTCCAAATCCTTATATTTTTGTTGGCCATGTTGGCTTTCCCTCACACTGAGCTTGAGGTGCTTGTGGTACTCCCTATGTGCATTCAGTGAACGGCATCATAGAAAAAACGCATGGCGCATACATGCATATTATTTACCATGACAGAGACCTAAGGAGCCCTTGCTAATTTTAATCCAGTTCATTCATGAGCTGGCTCATAGAAAACTTTGATTAACCTTTGCTTTCACCGAACATAGACAGGAATCGATTTTATTGCGATTGGGTGGATACGAGGAGGCCATTCGCAGTAGTATTTCCATGATCAGTAACCGCTATGGCAAAGAAAACAACCCATACTACCCGGTTGGGATGCAGGGCTCAGTTGCTCGAAGGGTGGGTAGAGCTATCCATTGGATAACTCAATTGGCTTTGCTAGTGTTCAGATTATCCGCTGGATAGTGATTTACCCAGAGGATAACGTTATCCACCTTTTGAACAACCAAGGCCAGCTCAATATAAGAACGCGCCCTCTTGCTGTGCAATAAGCTCTATAGTGCATTAATAAGATGTTTTTATTGCTTGAAATATGGTGTTGTTGACTGTTTTCTTGAGTTAAACAGGTAAAGTCTGCATACGAGCCAAGTGGCCCATCAGACCGGAGGTTATCCCGGTTTCCATGGCACGAAGCGACTAGGAGTACTTCTACTCCCCCCTGGATGGGATGCCAGTCCATCGCAGGGTTACCCCCAGCATTTCTCTGGTACCCATTTATACACCTGGGTAGAGAGAGTCACCGTGGGAGTAAAGTGTCTTGCCCAAGAACACAACACAATGTTCCCGGCCAGGACCCGAACCCGGACCATTCGCTCCGGAGTCGAGCACGCTAACCATGAGGCCACCGCGCCTCCCACGTTTTCTTGAGTTACGTTTGGTTAAATATCTATACAAATAGAATTAATATTATCCTGTTCTTAAAAATAGGTCGTGGTTTTCCTTTGATGATATGCCAAGACTTGTAAACATAGGAATTTTTGACGCCCCCGTTCGAATTATTCAATCACGGTTCCAGGACTCTTATCCGTGCAATCAATTATGATGGTCGCATTCAAGTTGGATAGAAGTAAGTTCCTTAGGGTCTAGAGTTAGGGGCTAGGGATTCGGGTCGATCAGCTCTATCTGCCTGCATGATCCGCCCGCTGTAGAACTCTCATTCCTAGTATTAAAGTCTTTTAAATCCAAATAGCGGTGGCCTCATAGTCGCTTCATGCCAATGAAACCGCGATAAGCTCCGGCCTGACGAGCCTTCTGGCTTGTGCAGCAGACTTTACCTTTTACTTTTAAATCCAAACAGTTTACTATTGATAGTAAACCATTTTCACAATCAAAGATCCGCACAAAGCGCTATTCATGGAAATTTTAATTGTATGCCTGTAATTTTTGCAACTTTCACAAGGAATGGCTATATACTACAACCATACGAATTCGTTTAAGCACCCTTCATTAACCCTTATTAATTAACATCAATTTCGTAATCACGCTAACTGGCCTTTTAACTCCAAGAAATTCCTTATAAATACCCCTTACTAACTGAGTTCGATGTCCGTACTGTTACTTACGGACCAAGTTTTTTTCCCGTTGATTTATGGCCCATGCGAGAAATGCGCGGGCCATCAATCAACGGGAAAAAACGAGGATACGTAACATACTGTACGGACGGAGAAAACGAAGCTAGTCAGATATTTATTATATCTCTGAGGTAATCAGGAGTGCGGGAAAGGAGACTAGTTTAAGTCAAGCGAAAGGTTCAAGGGCCACAACAATTGCGTGTCAAAATCCGAAAAACGAATAAATCCTCTCGGCTTTTTGAGATAGCTGCTAGAAAATGTTTTATCGAAATGTCAAATTTAGCCGGGGCCGTGCAGCGGACCGTACAGCCTGCCGTACTGAAGAATAGACCTC
>BLFP01003200.1:535219-537719 GCA_014634505.1 Montipora efflorescens | reverse complement strand
ACGATGCGCTCATTTCCCCATCTCTCCCCCTCTCCCTCAAGTTGGTTAGAATGCACAAAAGAAGCTAAAGAGAGATTTATTGTTGTGTTCACCAGCATGGTGATCATGCCTTGACCTGAAAGTCACCTAAGACGAAAATAAATTCACTCTTTGTGTTCGTTCTTAAATCCATTTTTGCCTCGACCAATATTTAGTTCTTGAGCTGAGTCACTATCGAGAAAAAAAAACGATATTAATTACCTCCACAGCAAACATTACTGGACTGAGTGAATTCAAATTCTGAGGAAAGTCCAGCTGACCATTAACTGAGAATCTCAGACTGAAATCAACCCCAAGTCTTAGAAAGAACACAGGCACAGAAATCCCCTAAAAAACATAGAGAAAACCATCAAATTAATGCACTTCACTACAATGCGAAACCCTGAAAAAATTCTAGATTTTATTGGCAGCAGCTTCAGGAGCTTAGCTTAGCTTCTTTGTTAATAGTTCAGTCGTTCCACATAGCCAGGTAAAATTAAAAGTTATTTTTCCAATAGATATGCATATGTGTGTACGTCACTTATAAATCAATTTTCCTAAATAAATGCATTCGGTTGTCACATCCCTGAGAAGCTGCTTCTTAGGCCTCGTCCACTGACGAATCCCATCCACAACTTTTTCTTTGCGGATTCCCATTCCCGTTGACACGTATCCAGCGAATCCGGCATGCGAATCCGCAGCTTTTTAAATCCACTTTCCAAAGTGGAAAGTTTTGAATACGCAAAGAATTTGGAATTGTGTGGACGGTCGAATCCGTATATTTTCAAATAACGTTAAAATTCAGATCCAGTCTTTACCGCATAAACATTTAACATGACCGCATCGCTTCTCTTGCCACCAACTCGCACGCCTGATGGCGCATGTTCCGTTGACGATAGTCACAGAGGAGTCCTCGATACTAGAACAAATCCGAATACGGGTAGAAGGGCAAATTCGATTTTTAAGTACATGAAGTGTGGACGTGAAATTAACAAATTGATGTCAGTTTTTCATGCTTCTGTCCTGTTATAGACCATGAATTTCGTCATAACATTGTCAGAGTAGCTGTGGATCCACGAGGCGATAGCCGAGTGGATCCGCAGACTACGTTATGACGAAATGCGAGAAACTTCAATCTGACGCGAGCAATGTCGCGTCATTATCGCATACATTATAAATTTATGTGTCTGTCCGCTTAATGACAATAACAATTAGCCAATGAGCGCGCGAGAATTTTGCAGTCATTGTAAAAAAAAAAAAAAAAAATTAAATCCGCAGAGAAAAACTTGCGGATTCATAAATATCCTGATATGTGAGGACGAGGCCTTACAAGTTTCTTCGATAAAGAACATGAACAAAGGAACCTACAAGCGAACAAAGTAAATTACAAATTAAAGCAATCTGTGGAGATGGGTGAATGAGAAGGTAGATGTAAGGTTAGGTAAAAGGATGAATGGGAACCGGCTCCAGGCGACTTTGACTATTGTAAGTCACTCACGGTAATTAATAATTCAATCATTGTTAATAATGATGACGAGATAAATATAAATGCCGTCTATGTTGCCGGTAAAATCTGTTCAAAGGTTGAATCCGTTTTACCTGGGTTAAATTGGTGATCATCGTTTTACGTAGGTTTAATGCGCACTCAGATGAATTGAATAAACTTTCTTGGAGCCTAGATTAAGCCTAGACAAAAATTTGGGTCAGGTTAGGATTAGTTTTGGTTATTATACATGGGTATCAATTGAACTGTTATATCAAAGTAAATAATGAAAGGAACTGTATGATAGTGTAGTGGTGAAGACACACGACTATAGATCTGGGACCGGTTGTTCGAAAGCCGATTAACTTAATCCAGGGTTAGCGTAAACTTTTGTTTCATTTTTTCAACTTTTTGGTGACAGTTTCTTTTGCTTATTTTTGTGTTTCAAGATTGACTTCTTCTAATGTAATGTTTTGCCGAATATCAGCGTTGAACAGCATTTGGGAGTAGAGAAATAAGTTTCTTGGTTAATTTTTAATCTGGGATTAACGTTAATCGGCTTTTGAACAACTGGGCCCGGCGGATCTGACCGGCAACATGTACACGTAGTGGAACAATTTTCACCATAACATCGATCGCATCCACCCCTTTTTAACATCTACCCAAACTCCACTTTTTGAGAAACTGAAAGAATAAGCACAGGAATCCCTTACTATTGTTTTTCCCCACCGAAATGCGTTGTATCTGTTTCTTCCATCTTTCATGTGTCTCTTGTCGTACCGTTCCGTAATTAAGTTACCAAGAGATCTTCCCCCGATGGAAAGACCAAATGTGACTCCAATTTCGCCAGGAGGCTCTAACCAAAAGCGTCCCTCACCTTTCACATTAACACCGATGACCTTCTTCTGAAACAAAGTAAACGAACGCCTGACTCTTAAATTAAGGGCCTCCGTATATTTCCATGAAGAAACTCTGACTGCTCTGCGTGAGCGTTGTAGG
>BLFP01003200.1:503759-508110 GCA_014634505.1 Montipora efflorescens | reverse complement strand
CCAGACCTCTACCTTTCCGATATCGAAAATGCCTTCTTTGTTGCTTCAGAGTCTAACAGACTTCCTTATGCTTATGCTGTGTAATGTCCATATTCGCTCACACCCACTGAATGAACATCAAGAACAAATAACCCTTATTGGGGAGGGAAACTCTGATTTTACCCTTTGGATTGAGAGGGCCTGGAGCCCATTGTGTTGCTATGGAAACGTCACAGTGGGCCATATCATGGAACTTTGTAATAAGTGTAAGAACTGTACAAAGTTTCAGTTCTATACAGAAAATGTCTTCAGAGATATTCAATTTTTTGTGATTTTACATCATTTTGTGTCCACTATGTGACGTCACAAGTCGTCTAATTTGCATAAATCAAAATCTTGAATAACTTGGCAACCAAGAGAGTTATGACAATAAAATAAAGGCCGTTCTTCATCATTTTGGAAGCTCTTTTAAACAAGCTAATAAAAATGTTTGTGTTATATGCACTTTAATTGACCTATTCGAAGTTAGTTAGGTAAACAGTCGAGTTACCTCTTTACTGATACTCATTGAATTAATCGAATTAATTGGAGTGGAACATTCCTTCACTTTGACAAATCATGAAGAAGTGGTATAGCTTCCTTAAAAGAACTCCAGCAACAGAGAGGGCAAAGAAAGATAACACAGTCTGTCAAACTCTTACTGCGAAAATTTGTTATGATGATTTATGGTATCCTATTGTGGGTTTTACTTTGATTAATGACTATACATACAATTAACATTCCAGAAATATTGTTATTTTTGGACTTCACGGTCTTCCGAGTTTCACAGTGGTTATGCATGACACGAATTTCCATGCCAGTGAAATGTTGTATACGACCAAAAACGAAAGCAGTTATTCCTAAAAATTGAAAAGCGAATACCGTTCATTTTGGGTTGACGTATCTTCCCAGCTGTCAAAAGTGATTTCAACGCATGTTATTCCAAAAATGTAAAACAATCCGGTAGAATAAAACCCCAAAAACTAAACAGATTACATTTCAGATCTTCAGCAAACATAAATTTCGTAGGAAACAATAAACAACTGCGTTATACATGAATAATTCTTATAAATAAATAGCTTGAAGTATAGTACAGTAGGCAAGAGACCGTTAACAGAAACAATATCGCAATTAGGAGAATTGTAAAACTCACGACCATGATAAAAAGCGCGGAGAATTGTTTAGTATCAGTTCTGCATTAAAGTGATTGGAACGTCGTACAATGTCTTGTGTAATAAGAATGTATTTGAATTTTTCAGTAAAACAATTTTGTCTGCTAACTGTTAACTGGAATGAACTAGATTTGATAGTAGTACATACCTTTGTCCAATGCCCGTAAAATACGTTCTCAGGTTGAGCCCATTTTTCTCTTAGTTAAATTTGTATTCTTATTTTACCTAGGTTGAATATGCACGCAGATGAATTGAGGAAACTTGTTTGAAGCCTAAATGAAACCTAGGGAAAAAATAGGGTCAGGTATAGGATTAGTTTTGGTCATTATGCATCGATATCAATTATGACCAATCAGTATGCAAAGGTAAACAATGAAAAGAACAGTATTGGGTTAATCATATTCGTCGCTAAAGAGTAGTGGTGAATACACAGGACTTTAGACCTTGGGGGTCCGAGTTCGAGCATATTACATTTATTAAGTGGCACTCCATCTTGGCACAACCTCAGGAACTCATATTTTCGTATCTCCAGAATTCTGTCCACTATGGCAAACATTCCCTAAGATATTTCTAACCATATTTGTGGTCAAAACGTGGACATAGCGACAGACAAATGCCAACTTTTAACATCATTTGTCAAAAACATCCGCAGAAAAGACCTCGCGAACCTATATACGTTTGTATATAGTTAAATAGGTAGAAATTATTATATTTTAGTCTGTATTTTAAAATATAAAAGAAATTCTAGATATGTTTATATATTGTAACAAGTGATAGCTGATTTTAACTTAACTTAATTTATCAGTAATTTTATTGGGAGTGTCCCCGATTAGTCGGCCTCCGGGCTGACTAGAAGTTTTAGACACTTAAATAAAGTTGATTGATTGATTGATTGAGTACAGGTAATTGCATAGTACCGTTCTTTGTTCCCCAATAATGTTGCAATGTTAAGACTGATTTGATTACGGTTTATGAATACTGAAAACTATTAGAGAGCTGCCTCGAAGTTGCGGCAGCAAAAGGCTTGAGTTTGCCATGCAAATGACTTGCTTTACAAAACCAATCGTGGCCCGCGCGTGCATATTTTCCCGCGCTTTGCGTCGGCTACGTGTAATTACTTAGAGTTTTGATTGGTTTACCGGATTGTTTACATTGGAGGCTATCGTGAAAGTCGCCGGTAGATAGTCACTATGATGAATGTACCTAAGTTCTATATGTAGCTTTGTAAGTACTTCCTGCCGTGTATCTGGACCAATTCCCTTTGCACTGACTCACTAATTTGTCCTTTCCTAACCTATGACACACTTGACGTCTGGGGGTAATATTTCAACACGGTTCATTCCTTCGGTTGCTGCTAAATGTTAAATTTTTCACTCAAGTAATGTAAATTTACAAATAGAATACCAGAAGTGGCAGTAGATAAGTCACAAATTAAGGTTATTAAACATTCCTATTCAAAATAACATAAACTTATCAAGCTTCTTAAAGAAATTCTAAGTGTTAAAAATGATCTTCGAAGTAAATAAAAAAAAGTTGAACAATTTTGTTATTAACTTAATTTTTCTCATGATGTATTTATTGCAACAAGGAGATTGATTTGCGTTTTCACGTGCTTACTTGCAGATAGGCTCTTTGTGCTTGACGTGTGGGTCTCTCTAAGTGCAACCGGGCTTTGCTTTGGCACCCTTTTCCTTTTGGGTTACAGATTTTTTTTAAAGAGGACCAACACCCATTGTATCTTTTCGTTTTACTTTTCATGGCTTAAATATGACAAGCATTCAAAGTTAGTTTTGTGGCATGAATCTAACAAATTCCAACACGCACTCGGATCCACTAATTGAATGGGTGTCAGTGAAGAGGTCACTACGGTGTGTCAACAATATCAACTTCCAACATAAAACGGGTGGAAGAAAGGAAAACAAATCCTGTTTTTTTTTTGCAACAATTGTCGAACGATAATTGGCAGGCTCTCGGTAGTTCGAGGTATATGACGACATTGATATTGGCTTAAAAATAGGGCTTAAAAATCTATGGTTCTTAAAAATCATGGCTTAAAAGAAAACTAACTAAACAAATTTCTACTTTTGCAATAAAACACGTTGCATGTAGGTACTTCGAATGCTAATTACCGATACCGCTGGATGTTTTTTGATATTATTTATTGCTCGGATAAATCGTTTATCATGTAAAGGTACTTAAAATTCTTCGAGAATTATCGAGCGGGTGTAGCAATACAAAAGCCCATATCGCGGAATCACTGGGTGTGTCAGAGTAGAAGAATGTTCCTCCCACATCACGATCTGAAGACTCTTGAGATCAAGTCGATAAGTGTTATTAATACTGCAGTTCAGTTGTTAAAAAACAAAGTACCCATTGAAAATCACGGAGCAAAGGAGATAGGTTTTTAGTAAAGTGTAGCTTTATGGTTTATCGCACACTTTTTGTTTTGTGATCATGAAAAAAATTCTAACAAACAATTCTTGTTCCAATTCTAGATCCAATTCAAGGAAGGGAAAGTGAATGAATCGTATGTCCTGGCTCCGTGCGCACTTGTAAAAGTCATTAGAATAGAGAAAAATAAAACCAAATTAAACTTTAACGCACGACTGTATTTGATGAAAAACTTGAACCTTCGTACCGACTTCAATACTATAGGCGACGATAAGGGGCGGGGTATTTAGCAGATCAGTTTTATTTTCCTTTTCTGTCTGCAATTTTAGTGGAACAAATTTTATTCTCACTAATTTTAGTCTTTAAAAATCTATATTTGTTACTACAGCTATGGAACTTTGCATTGAAGCTGTCAGAAACTGAATGTTCAGAAATAGGCCCCTCTTGAATAATTTTGCTAATTGGGACACGCCAACAACTTGCTAAGATTAACGTTAGTAGTGTAAGAGTTGGGGTTGAGAACATCGAGTCAAAGTCTCTTGTAAAAATTCTGGGAGTCTGGTTTGACTCTAATTTGTCCATGCATGAGCACATTACTAGAGTCAGCTCAGCAGCGTTCTACCATTTGTATAATATCAGGAGAGGTCGTAAATATTTGTCACAGCAATCAACAGAAACTCTAATTCATGCATTCCTAGAGCGGTTTTCAAATGTGTCGAGAGTAATTCGCGTATTGCTTTGGTTTTGCATTACTTCACTCAGTGATTGGT
>BLFP01003200.1:496259-501259 GCA_014634505.1 Montipora efflorescens | reverse complement strand
TGTAAGGGCTTATCATTAGGTGCGAGGAGAGGGCGACGGTTTCAAGTTTGTCCATAAACAGGATGGCCAGTATGCCTGAAATGCTGGAACCCATAGGTAGGCCCTCTCTTTGGCGAAAAACTTGATCTCTGAAGGAAAAATACATCTTGTTTAGCATGACTTGGAGGAGGTCCGAGACATCTTGTCTGGGAGGTGCAGTACTGTGTTAAAGATTCTATTTGTAGCATTGGTGATGGATTCCTGTATAGGAATTGTGGTGTTTAAGGATACAACATCGAGGCTGGATGGATAAGGTAACGCTTTGTTTGTTGTAAGATCGCCAGCCTGAATACATCTAATGAGTTCGAGACTGATTTCTAAATGGACTGGAACATTTTTAAGCAACGGTTTAAGGGCGTTAGCGAGGAGCCATGAAATACGTTGGGTGGATCCTTTGATATTGGATACGATAGGTCGTATTTTGATGTCGGGGATATTTTCTCATCCCTGATGATGCCGTTGATCGGCGAAAGCTTGGATTTTAGTTTTTACTTTATACAGCAGTTTAAGGCCTCAATAGAACATTTATATATATATAGTAAAATATTATACCGAACGATGTAAAAGGTGAGGTAGCGGAGGTAGCGGAGCGAGTGTTGTAAGAATGGATGGTGGTCGTGTTTGCAAATAAATTACACCTGCTATGCGGTGCTGAAGCATTTCTAATGTCATGCATTAATTCAGATCAGGCTTTATAATATAAAAAAAAAAGTTGGTGGTAAAAGATTAGAGTTAATAAACAGCTGAACAGATTAGCGTTAACAAACAGCTGAACAGTGTGCTCATTTTTCTTTGTAAAGTGTATGAAACGTAGTGCACGTTTTTGTAATACTACTGTAATTTTGTCAAGATAAGAAATACATGTCTGACGCAAAAAGATAGTCCATAAGTTATATAGGGAGCAATTAATGACTGATAAATATTTAGGAGTGTATGAAAAGGAACGTAGTGTCATAATTTGGCAATTACGCCGACTACTTTACTGATCCATAACGATTGAGTTTGTCGAGTAAGATTGCATGATCCACCATGTCGAATGCCTTTTTTAGGTCTATAAAGACACCACAAGAAAAAACTGAGGCGTTTGTCCATATTAGTTTCAATAGCATTTACGATGTTGATAATTGCATGTTGAGTTGAGTGTTGTTCACGAAACCCGTATTGAGAAGGGTTTAATATTTCTTGGTCATTTAGGAAAGATTTCATTCTTTTGTACCAATTTTTTTCACAAATTCTCTTAAAGTTAGACAATAACGATATAGCGATATTTCTTGTTTACAAACATTGGCGTCACATTTCTCTTGATATTGAAATTTGCCAACTACGGAGCAAAAGAAGTTATTGTTTCATCAGCCAATTAGCTTCTGGTTGGCATATTAATAACAATGGGTGACGTAACGAGAAACATCTCTATAGGCCGGTGGTTATTTGGTTCACTCTCGTCTTCTGCTTTAAAAATAGGCATGATTTTAGACATTTTTAGTTTAAATGGATACACTCCAATTTCAATGGAAGAATTAAAATTCTTCGCTAAAACGTTGCTTGCACACTTTAATATGTGTGTGGGACAAGAGTAGAGGCCGTGTGATTTATTATTTGGGATGGATGATATTTCTAACTGAATTTCACTTGACGTAACATGTTGTTGATTTCAAGATAAACTGTTATAAATTACAGTACAAAAGCTAAGGATCAGAAATATATCGGTTTATTCTAGGGTATTTACTGTTGTGAGAATAACGAATAATTTAAACGTTTGCGTGATGGCGGAGGGGTTGGCGAAGTGGTAAGATCTCTGCCTTCCAACCCTAAGGTCCCGGGTTCCATTCCCGGTTCTGCCGAGACTGGAATATTTGGCGACCTTCTTTCCCGCTAAAGTTCACTCAGCTTTCCATCCTTCCGAGGTCGGTAAAATGAGTACCAGCATGCATGGACTGCTTAGAAGCGGCTGCAATTTGCGCCTGTATATGCTTCCAGTCCGCTGGGGGTAAATTGATCATTGTAAAGCGCCTTTAAGACGTTGTGATAAGGGCGCTATATAAATGCACCACTTTACTGCTTGATACTAATTATAAGACGTATTTTCCCTGTGACAGATCTCTGCAAGTTTTCCGTGTTGGTTCAGTGAGTCGTTAATGACAATTTCGTTTTTTGACAAGTAAACAAACATAGACAAATTACAGTGTTGCGCCCGATCCGTAAAACCACATAGGGTTGCAAACGCCCTTACTTTTTAATTATGAATATATACATACGACAAGACTTTATTCGTAGGTTAATAAGTGGTGTGGTGTGGTGTGGTGTGGCATTTTATTACTTATGCACCGTAAAATCAGCACGGCAGCTACAAACAATGCTAAAATATAAAAATTAATTCAAAATGAAATGGTTAAAATTCGAAGCACATGACCTTAAAGCGTGTAAAGGCACGTAAAGGGAACGTTGTTGCGAAAACATTGTTTCCCGAATTGTTTCCTCGGCGCGCAAACGGGTAAACATTTGCTGAGGACTGAAAATGTTTCTGAACAAATTCAGAAACATTTTTTGCTTCCCGGGAAAGCAAATTTTGCTTTCGCAGCAAATGTTTCCTGGGTCCGCAAACAAGGAAACATTTGCTTTCCCAACAATGTTTCTGCAACATTGTTTCCTCGTTTGAGGGAGGCTTAGCTTACAACTCTTTTCCTTGGAACAAAGCTGGAGATTTAAGGACACCAAATATGGACAAAAATAAGGTGAAAGCTGCACGTGCGGGAAAATGCGTAAATGAAATTGATTTCTACAGAGAAATAGGGAAATTGAAAGGCGACCTAAAGACGAAAGACTCACATAAATATTGTTATTTAGAAGATGATTTTGACAACAAGGCCAAACACTTCTTGAAAGAAAAAACAGAGAAGCAACTCGGCCTTTCAGGAAACAAGGATCGATCTAAGTCGAAACAATCAACAAAAGGGAACAACAGAAGACAGCTCGAAAAAAATGAGTTTACAGCAACGGTACAACTCTTCACAGAAAACAACAAGAAAGTAGTTCCAAAACTGGAACTGTTTCAAATCTTCTCCCGAGCACACAGTCGAATTTCTCACAGAGAACAGTAAGTTACGGAAAGTAGCTTCAAGAAATTATGCAGGAAGCAGCCAGAAAGTTGTCAACACATACATTCCATGCACAGAAAATGCCCAACAACTAATGGCAGTTCCAACCCAAGGCATTCCTCTCTTTGATAGCGATCCACTTGATGTAAAATGTCACCCTTGTACCCCAACATGCTTTTTGGAAAAATATTAACTGAGATCGAAAACCATTTTGTTAGAGTATTGACCAAGTTTGGAGAAGTCCAATGTCTTATTTCTCCAACAACATTAGTATTAATTAAACCTGTGCAGTGCTACTAATCTTGCTTTCAATTATTTCAAAGGAATTTCCTTTACATTGAGCTTGTAAACAGGCCATTCTGCAAAAATGAGTGATTTCCTTTCAAGATAAACTTTAGTTTATTAATATTGTAACAGTACATTCAAATAATACCATTACGTTTAATGGTAATGTAGTTACTTACTGAGAGAGAAATGTTTATGAATCTTGTATTATACAAGTTATATTGCCAAAGGAATGATTAAAGAATATCACTGTTGTTTCATTATGAAAAGTAGTCCTACTTGTGAAAGACAGAAATTAAAGGGTTTAGCTCTGACGAAGGGCCAACACTCGAAATGTCAGCTTTCAAATTTCTTTACAGTGGTCAATTTACCATATCAACTCAGTTGATAAACCCTTTTCTCTATTTCACTTCCTCACTGACACAGCACCACAGTTTCTTTACAAACTAAACCCCTTCATCCTACATGTGAAAAAATGCTTTACTTCCACGAACCATGAACCAATATTCTTCAACGGTTGTTTTAGACTAAGCACTGCAAATAACTGATTACTCCATTCGATCACTCCAATGCGTGCCAATCCTTTACCTGGAATGAAGTTTCTGACACTTGCAGACGGCTGCCTAATTCTAAAAAGTCAACCTCAGGCGTAGTGATTCGCTTACTCGACTGCAATTTCACAGAGTCAAACAAAGAAGCTCACGACGGGACATCCATTTCACACAAAAAGCCTATAAATCGAAAGAGTGTGGACAGTCGCCACAGGAATGATGAATTGGATCAGTTCCAAAATAAGTATTGTTAGCCGACCACAAAACCGCGTGACAAACAAGACAAACCATTCAGTGTTATAAGTCAATCGCTGTTGGAGATTTTGCCGAAAATCGCGGTTTCGAGCTTATCAAACCGCTTTTGTAAGTCTAATCGGACCAAAAAGAACCTAAACTGTCCCAAACATTGCTTACAAGTATATTCGTTGCAGATAAACTCAGGCAAGGATAATTCTACAAAGATTCATAAAACTAAGATCCGCGATTACTCTCGGCTTTCAACGAGCCGTTTCAATGATGATCTCTCTCAACTTGACTGGATTAGCATTCTCTCTAAGGCTGGTGATGACGTTGATAAGATTTTCTCTGCTTTTACAATTACTTTAACAAAATTGTTAATAAGCATGCAACAATGAGAACACTCTTGGATAAACCCTGGATAACTAAAGGAATCAGAACCTCTGTCAAAATTAAAATCAGATTGTATTTATCGGGCCATGACGCTAAATATAATATAGAAGTGAAATCTGCAGTTTAACTCGTATTAGCAAAAAGCAGTTTTCCTTTGAGTAGTTCAACGCCAATTTAAAGAATATGATAAAAACTTGGCAAGGAATAAATAATCCATTAAATCGTTAAAACAAATTTAGACAATAACGATATAGGCCGGCAGTTATTTGGTTCACTCTCGTCTTCTGCTTTAAAAATAGGTATGATTTTAGATATTCGTTAGTTTAAATAGATGCACTCCAATTTCAATGGAAGAATTAAAATTCTTGCTAAAACGTTGCTTTGCACACTTTAATATATG
>BLFP01003200.1:480323-491234 GCA_014634505.1 Montipora efflorescens | reverse complement strand
ACACACAGGTTTATTCTCGTCCACCATTTTGGAAAGAGGATTTGCGCCTGCTTGTCTTGCTTCCCTTGTGTTTGCGTTGGACGTGTGAACTTCGCTTGATTTTGCATTTACATTTGTGTTATCGTCGTACGTGGTGTGAACCAGGCTATAATGTTTAAGCAACACAAGGATAAACTTTGCCGGACTAAACCGTCGAAGGCTGCATTATTTTGTCATTTTCTAATAGTTTCAATTGTGATCTCGGTTTGAAATTTGCAACATTGCCCTTAACATTAAAGACATACTCTCCTTTTTAAGAAACGTTTTAACATTCGTACTTACCTTGAAAGCGATATTTGATCGTTTCACGCATGTCACTGCAAACTTGAGTGTAACAAATACGTTTATTTTTTTACATTTGGCTGTTTCGGTATCTTTAAGTAAACACTCTTTCCTCCTTAATTATCCTCGCTTATATAGCGCTCAATTTTGCGCTTCTTCTTCTGAGCTTCTTTCTTTCTTTAGACAACGAACATTCCAAAGCCTGTGGATGTTGTTGGTCAAATCCAGTTTCAGGTTGAATCCGGTTTTACCTACGTTAAGGACGGTGCCTACTAAATCAAAGGTATATTTGCCCCGGGTTATGATTATGCAGGAAATGTAGATCTTAACAAGTGTCATTGAAATCCAAAAAGAAAATTGAGGGTAACCACGCATTTTTCCAAGATAATTCATGAATAGTAATTGTAAAAAGCTTTAAAATACAAAGCGATGTATGGCGTTCTTTCTCAAATTGAAGCTTAATTATCTCTCAAAAATGCATGGTTACCAGTTTTCTTTTTGGATACCAAGAGTTTTTACTAAGATCTACTTTCTCCGGCTATTTTTAAACCACGCAAAAATATCCCTGTATTAGTGAGCATCACCGATAGGAAACTCGAGTATCTCGAGATAAGCAGAACGTATGCGCAATAACAATAGTAGGCACCGTCCTTAAGTTGATGATCTTCGCTTTCAGGCTAGGTTGAATATGCACTCCACCTATTTTAAAGTGCCCATAACGGTTCTAGTTGAAAATCCATATTAAAAAATGAACTTTGGCGAAATAATTTTTCGATTTGAACGAGAGGCGAATTTTCTACGATTTTTAAAATCCTTCTTTTATTTGGTACACTTTTTTCGCTGGTCAGGACTTCACGGGCTCGCTGTGACGTAGTTTCAGAAGGGCCCTATGTTCTCTTTCTAATCAACGCCAAGGTATCACTCTGTGACCGTTTTTGGTATTTTTCAGTAAACAAATAATCTATCATGTGTATGTCTATCATCGAAGAAAGTGCCTGTGAATCCGGGAGACAATAAACTGAGGATTTTCAAATAGAATTTGAGGCGACTACATGTAGTTGCGGTCTCGTCGAGTCAGCCAGCGCTAGCACTGAAACCCAGAACTGCCTGGAATCCTACGTGTAGGAACCATTAGCAGACGAGAACTGGCTACAAAATTACAGAAAAAAAAAGAAAGAAAATACAGGAGGATAAGGAAGATCTCGCGAGGAAATTAAACTCAACGCTTACATCTGTTCCTGTAAGTGAATCTCGTCGGTCTTCAATGATATTTTCATTTTGCTGTCAAATACAATACTGAAGTCTTTCTCTTTGAAGCGAATCTAAAGTCTCGGCCACAAATGTTGTAACACGGACGGAAATTTGCCCACTCTCCCTTCTTCAATGTTGATGCTTACGGGTTCGAGTGCAAAAACCAACCCGGTAAACGAAACATTGAAGGGAGGAAGAAGGAGGGGTACGTCATTAGCTTGGATGCGCTTGACTAGCGGTTCTAGCAAAGTGTTACAACTATTTATGGCCGAAGTTGTAGCACAGCGACGAAGTTTTACCGGGTTTCCAATTCTTTGTTCTCGCCAAGACAAAGTCTATGGCCATTTTTTTCTTTTTTTTTGACTATTGCGTTTTCCGAGTTGAAGAAAGGATTTCTATGCACACATTTCTTTTTTCAGGATCAGCTGTGTTGTTACATCGAGCGGTAACGCATCTTTCGGGCAATTTTTCCCATCAATTCTCAAATCCTCATGTTCTCTGATCACGTGTTCCTGAATCTACGTCACAGGTCGAGAGAAGACTTGAGCGAGTGATGCGCCAAAATGGTGTGTGAACATTACAACTTAGTAAGGAACCCTCCAGATCTATAGTTCTGTGTCTTCACCAGTGTATTAAAACGGCGAACATGCTCAATCCAACACAGTTCTTTTCATCATTTACTTTTGTACAATAACTCAATATTATTATATCCGTGTAGAATAGCTAAAACTAATCCTAACCTGACCCTAATTTTTCTCCAGGCTTAATTTAGGCTGCAAAAAAGTTCCTTCAATTAATCTAAGTGCGTATTCAACCTAGGTAAAATGAGGATCACCAATTTAACCTACTAGGTAAAAACGGATTTAACCCGAGAACGGATTTTATCGACAACATGGACGCCTTGTGGACTTAGAAAAATGCCAACCCTTCGTGTTATAAAGCATTCCGAAGAGAAAATAGCCTTGCTGAAACAAAGTTAGCAAAAGGGGTTAAAAGGGGTGGTAAACTATCGTTGCCTTACTCTGCAGTGTCAAAAAATTATTTCAATATTATTTAAAACGTCCAAAAAAAAATTCTTTTTAAAATTTGTGGACTGTAGTCGTTGCAAACAACGTGGGAGGAGTGGGGACTGGGTGGGGTGCGGGTGAACACCAACTCAAGATACTCAACATTAATGTCTTCCCCCATCTACGGTATTATAGTCGCACGTAAAGCAATTAGGCTAAGATTCAAACGATGATCTTGGATCCAAACCTCAATGGCTACTGTCAAACGCGGCGTGCCTTCTGAATTTCTGCAAAATTACCGCTGTATTTTGTTGCAGCTACAATTCGCCTACTCGTCGGCATCGTGGTTCATAACAAAACTTCAGAGGTGTATTGGTTTCTTATAAAATTCAACTTGTCTCATGTTGGAGGAGACGTGGAGATCAGAAGCATGAAGACGTTGACAGAGTACTTCCTGGTTCGAGTTCCTCTTGTTCCAAGGTAAATAGTTAAACAATCTCGTTAAAAAAGTAAGGCAACTATTTCAAAGGATTTCATGTTTCCGGTGTGACCCAAATTAATTTCCATAACTTATACCTTTAAATACAATTTTTTACCAGAGCCTGCTTTTAGCAGGGTGAAGCTATATGGAAGGCGTTGATTGAGGATTGAGCACACACGTTTAGGGACAGCGGTCGAAGTGTGTAGCACGTCGTGTAAGCTACATGTTTTACCAATACAGAAACAAACCTAAACATTCATTTAAGCTAATTTTAGGCCTAATTAGACCTAAAAAAAGACCAAATTAGACCTAAACAAGAGTTTTCAGGCCTAAGGTTAGTTTTAATGAATATTCAGGTTTGTTTCTGTATTGATAAAACATGTTTGTTTCCAAGATGTACTACACTCTTAGACCGCTGACCCATAAACGCGTGTCCTCGATCCTCGATCAACGCCTTCGATATAGTTTGACCCTTTTTTAGATCAATTTCGTCGGATCACTAAGACAACGTGAATGTGATTGTTCAAAGTTATTCACTCCTTGTAAGATAGCATTTATCAAAGAAACAGCCATATTTATTCATTTCGTCATCAAGAAAGTGCTTAGGGTTCATTTTGAACTTTTGTTATCAAACTGATTTAACAGATTTGTAGTTACCTTCCCGGTCAAGATTCAAAATATATTCCTGGGCGAAAATATGGATTTTTAATTGACTGGATACTTCGTGAATAATTAATGATTACGGTATTTAGCTCGGTAGTAAGGTCTGGAAAAAGTCTGGGGAGAAACTTGTGTAAACACAGTTTCTAATGTTGGGTGGTTTTTACGCCTCTTAATAGGAGTGCTTCCAATAACAGTTACGAGGTGACAACTGCTTTAATATGCTTTTCTTAATTCAGAACGCCAAGCAACAAAACTACTTATTCCTTTGATGTTTACGGTCATCCCCAGACGAATACAGAACTCCTTCGCCTGGTGTATGCCACTCTCGAGCAACTATTTCCAAGTTTAAACCGTGAGCTATACCAAACCGTGGATGGACAAGAAGAAACCAAATCAAAAACTCTCTATCCCGAAGACTCCCCTTTGCTACCTGGATCAGTGAAAATGCACCGGGAAGCAAACACGTCAGATGAGAACACACTTGTGATAAAAAATCATTTTGATCGTAAGGACTTCATTGACATGTCACCAGACATCGATCTCGACTTGAAATATACTGACATTGCACTCATTAACAAGAGCAACGGGATGATGTCAGAGAGCCACTTGAATCTTTCCAAACAGTTGAATTTCGGCGAAGAAATGCGCAACAACGCCAACCTTAATATTAATCAGAAAAAAATTACCTTGACGAGCCATGCGTCGCGAGTTGAAGGCATTTTTCTGGAATACGAGGAGTCCAAGACGATTGCCCTTTTCTTGTTCACGAAGCTAGTCGTTCCTAAATCAAATGTCACCTTTTCTGTCAATGACAAACCTGAAGCGGGATTACAGCCAAACGCAAGTAGTGCTTACTTTACGCCTCCCCCACCCAGCCAACATCCCAATTTCACCGGAAACCTGTCCAGCATTTCCCTACAACGCGCACGTAGAGCAGTCAGAGTTGCTTCATGGAATTATACGGAGCCCCTTAACTTAACACTTCAGCGCTCGTTTACTTTGTTTCAGAGGAAAGTCATCGGTGTTAATGTGAAAGGTGAGGGAAGCGTTTGGTTGGAGCCTCCCGGCGAAATCGGAGTCACATTTGGTCTTTTCATCGGGGGAAGATATCTCGGTAACTTAATTAGGGGACAGTACAACGAGAGACAAATGGAAGCTGGAAGAAACAGATACACAGCATATCGTCAGTGGGGCAAAACAATAGTAAGGGATTCGAGTGCTTTTTCTTTAAGTTTCTCAAAAAGAAGAATTTGCGTTGATTTTAAAAAGGGGTGGATGTGATCGATGTTCATGATGGTAAAAACTGTTCCACTACGTGTACTAGATGTTGTCGGTCAAATCCAGTCTCATGTTGAATCCGTTTTTTTTTTCAACCTATTGTAGGTTGAATATGAACTTTACCTAGTTTAAAGCAGCTATAAACCCCCCAAAATCTCTGTCTTACGCATCTCAACACATCATTTCAATGTTTCCTATCATCTTATCGGCTTCTGTATTCATACATTTATCCAGACATAGTAAGGGAACAACTGAGAACCATACTATGCGCTTACCATTACTTGAACTCGGACCCTCCAGATGTATAGTTTCGTCGCTTCACCACTACACTACAACACAGTTCCTTACATCATTTTCTTTGGTATGATAGTTCAATTGATACCCATGTATAATAACCAAACCTAATCCTAACCTGACTCTCATTTTTCTCTAGGCTTAATTTAGGCTCCAAAAAAGTTTCTTAAATTAATCTGAGTGCGTATTCAACCTAGGTGTTTCGCGTAAACGCGCAGCAATCAGAAAACTCCGCCACAAATCGTATAATTGTGATTTAATTATTACTCTGAGATGATTCGGGATAATTCCACTCAATAACTCGACAACTATTCGATCTGAAATGGTAAATAAAGCTATAGTTTACCTGCTGACAATTTTGACAATAATCTATAGAAAGTACATTCACTTACTTTTGTGACGGGTCTTCAAGTAGATGCAGATAAGAGGGTCTGAATGGCTGAGGAGGGTGTTAGAGAGGGTGTCCACATGTCGGTTGTCGGTTAAAATTTTATTACTTTGTCGGTTGTCGGTTAAAATTTTTGACCTTTGTCGGTTGTCGGTAAATTCCAGTTAATTTTTTTGTTCCTAGTCGGTAATTTTTCCCTCGTTTTGTCGGTATTCAGTAATATTTTCTAGCCCTTTGTCGCTAGTCGGTTAACCCCATTCACACCCTCAGATAAGCATAAAAATCTGGTTAGCCGGTCTTCAGGAAAGCAGTTTGAACGTGTGCACGTTTCAACAGAACTGATTGTTGGCCAAAATAGAGATTAGAGCTTAAAGATCAAAGGTTGAAATCAATGTCAAACAAAACTCTAGGTTAAACGAGGATCACCAATTTAACCTCGGTTAAACGGATTCAACCTGAGAACAGATTTTACCGGCAAGAGAGAAAGTATTTACACGTATCTCTTCATCCCAATTAGCAATGATTGAATTATTTATTACCGTGAGTGACTTTCAATATTCAAAATCGCCTGTAGCTAGTTCCCATTCATCCCTTTAACTAACCTTACATCCACTTTCTCATTTACCCATCTCCATAGATTGGTTTAATTGGTAAGTTACTTTATTCGCTTGTAGGTTCATTTGTTCATGTTCTTTATCGAAGAAACTTGTAAGACCTCCTCCTCTAGTATCTGGGTATTTATGAATCCGCAACTTTTTCTCTGCGGATTAAAAAACTGATTTTCACGTCCACACGTCATGTATTTCAAATTGCCGTCTACCCGTATCCGGATTCGTTCTCTACCCAGGATTCCTCTGTGACCATTGTCAACATAAATGCGCCATCGGACGTGCAAGTAGGCAACAAGAGAAGCGACGCAGCCAAGTTAAATGCTTACGCAGTAAAGACTGGATCTGAATTTGTAACGTTATTTGAAACTATCCGGATTCGACCGTCCACTCGATTCCAAATTCTTTGCGTATTCAAAAGTTACATTTTGCACTCTGGAAAGTGGATTTAAAAAGTTACGCATGCCGGATTCGCCGGATACCTGTGGACGGGATGGGGAATACGCGAAGAAAAAGTTGTAGATTCAAAAATATACGGGGATTCTTCGGTGGACAAGGTGGCAACCTAATGCATTTATTAAGGAAAATTGATTTATAAGTGACGTACACACATCCACATATCTATTGAAAAAATAATTTTTAGTATTTTTAACTGACTATGTGGATCGACTGAACTATTAACAAAGAAGCTAAGCCGAGCTCCTGAAGCTGCTGCCGATGAAATATGGAATTCCTTCAGGGTTTCGCATTCTAGTGAAGTGCATTAATTTGACGGTTTTTTCTACGTTTTTTTAGGGGATTTCTGTGCCTGTGCTCTTTCTAAGAATTGGGGTTGATTTCACACTGAGATTCTCAGTTAATCGTCAGCTGGAGTTTCCTCAGAATTTGAATTCAATCAGTCCAGTAAAGTTTGCTGCGGAGGTAATTAATATCGTTTTTTTTCTCGATAGTGCCTCAGCTAAAGAACTAATTAAATGTTGGTCGAGGTGAAAATGGAGCCACAAAGGGTGAATTTGTTTTCGTTTTAGGTGACTTTCAGGTCATGATCACCATGCTGGTGAACGCAACAATAACTCACTCATCAGCTTCCTACGTTTGTGCGTTGTATCCAACTTGAGGGAGGGAGGAAATAAGCGCATCTTCGGCTCCCTGGGAGAATACCCTCTAGAGGGTAAAGTAATTTCCGACGTTAAATAAGGTGTACATTTACCTTTTGTTTTTAGCTTACCTTTAGCTTTTCGCTTGCACGTTACGAAAACTGCTACATGACTCAAAGCAATGGACATTTTTCTAGCAGTAGTCCCTTGAACCAGAGGGATGCTTCCAAACAGCTGCTTAAATGCATGTATTCTCATGTGTTCCTTAAAAAAATAAATAAATAAAAAAGCAAAATAAATAATACATTTCTAAATAAAATACATTTGTTTCATTCATCGAGTCTTTCACGGAAACAAATGAGCCCAACAAATTAACCTGCTCCCAACTGTGTGGCTTCATATTGTATAACTCAGTTGGTAAAGCATTGCTCTTGCATAGCAGAGGCCATGGGTTCCGGAACCCGTTGGAGCCACGTGAATATTTCAGGTGTTTATAATCAGAGACAATTGTTAAAATTGTCCAGATGGTGCGAGGATCACTTCTCTATTTTGTCTATAACCCGCACTTTAAAATATAATTTTTTTTTCATATTATACATTCATCAACTACAGGATTCACTTGCGAACTTGCAAGTAACTAGCTGTCAGATGGCTTGATAGCACACATAGTTGAGCACTGAAGTGCTGTGCATGCGCAATCTCTAGGCCCGTTCAAACTTGGATTTTTTTCAGGCTATTCTACCAGTTGTGCAAGTTGCATCTTTAACTTAGAATTAAATATACGCAGTGCAAGTATATGAAACTTTATATATTCACTATCACACTTCCAAGTATCTGGTTATTTATTTATTTTTAATCAGGTTGAGCCCCATTGTAGAGTTACAGTGAGCATTAAAGGCTATGTTTCGGCCTATCTTATCCGAGCTGGTGCATATGGAGATGGTACCTTAGTACGCGCAGGTTTGCCTGTGATGTTGTCCTATCAAGCGACCCGCTCTCCTGGAAGGAGGTGGTGTGTGCAGCAAAATGCTCGGATTACGGCGTTGGAAATGAGTGCCGGAATTTTCTACCAATGGAGAAGGTTGTTTCCATGGGGTTGGGGTAGGCGACGCACCCTGCTTAGGTTGGGATCATGGTCAGCTTACCGAAGAAATTGGAAGTTGCTGGAAAAATGTGGCTGATCGTAAATGTGAGCAACAAGTACAAGCACATATTGGTGGAAAAATGAATAATGGTTCTTTGGGAACTCTGTATTGTCTGGCTGGCTTTAACTTTTTATTGCTTTTAAACGAAAAAAATAATTTCTCGTAAGTTCAGGAATATGTACTTATTGACTGAGTTGGAGGGCCTGACCTAAACTCAGTCAATACGCACTTTATCGCATGGCAAAGAGGAGAACATGTTCCTAACAGGGCAGTAGGCTTTTCCCGGCCCGTCTCGTGCTAATTACATCCACAAATGGTTAGACTTTTAAGTCTTCTCGGATAAGGACCGTAGGCCCCGTCTCACAAATGTCTTCCATGTTTATTAGTTCCCTTGAGGGACGTTAAAGAACCCCCTCACTATTGGAGAAGAGTAGGGCATGAAGTTCCCGGTGTTGTGATGGCTGTCCTCTGTGAGTATATGGGTGGGTGGGTATAGCAGGTCCACATCAGCTAAATAGCTGCCAAAACTTCAACCTGCTCAGACAAATAAATAACAATAACAAACAAACAAAGCGTACGGTCCTCAGACGGGGATTCTCCATAGTGAATAATGGCCGAAGGCGAGGTAACTATCGGTGAATGAAAACCGAGACGAAGTTGCGGTTTTTATTCACCGATATTTACCGACCCTGAGGTGAATAATTGTTTTAGTATAATGACATAGGTGATTGTTAGAAAAATATCTATTTTCTTTAAAACAATTAATCTCTTCGTTTGTCACCTCGACAACACGGCTTGCGGCCACTTTGAAAAAAGCCGCTTAGGTGATTATACCGAAATAATCACCTTAACAACCAACCAGCGCAGAGAATTCTCAATAATCACCTATGTAATTATACTAATAGCACTTATTATATCTCTCAGATAGTGCGTGCGCTGTAATTGGCTAAATTAACGGGCGGTATAGACCACTTTCATAAATGGCGACCACCTTAACATTCTTTTGTATTTATGTTAATTAGACCTACTACCCTCATTTTCAAACAAATATTCTTTGCTCGTCGTAGCGAGGCTAGAAATGAGTATTGACATTAAAACAAAAGAATATTTTATTTGGCCGCCATTATGAAAGAAGAGGTCTATTCTACAGTACGGAACGCTAAATTTGAAATTTCGATAAAACATTCTCTAGCAAGTTTATCATGCCGTTTCCGTTACATAAACTTTTAAAATTGTTTGAATCTTGGAAGCAACTATTTCAAGAAACCGAAAAGATTTATTCCTTTTTCGGATTTTGACACGCAATCGTTGTGGCTGTTGAACCTAAAAAGGACCATAAATCAACGGGAAAAAACTTGGTCCGTAAGTAACAGTACGACATCGACATCGAACTCAGTTAGTAAGGGGTATTTATAAGGAATTTCTTGGAGTTAAAAGGCCAGTTAGCGTGACTACGAAATTGATGTTAATTAATAAGGGTTAATGAAGGGTGCTTAAACGAATTCGTATGGTTGTAGTACATAGCCATTCCTTGTGAAAGTAGCAAAAATTACAGGAATACAATTAAAATTTCCATGAATAGCGCTTTGTGCGGATATTTGATTGTGAAAATAGTATACTATAACACTAAAAGGCTGCAGGTCTAGCAATCTTAGCTAAGTACTTACTTTATTTCCCGTAGTAAATTAATATTCTAGGTAGCAGCCTGACTTCACCAACAGTTTTAGAAATTGTTTTCTTTTTGACTTCTCAACTGTCCTAACACGGCCTGGATCCATTCGGTAACCATCACCTGAGACAACCCTTCCTTGAAACTGGACTTCACGTTTGAACAAACTACATTCACGTGAAACAACACCTAAAGCGGTAATAAGTTAAACATAGTGAAGCAATGCATTTTATGAAGTCTGACTTGACAAGAGTCTCTATGATAAATTTTCGTGGTTTCAATTTTACGCCATGTTCTCGCACTTTCTGCAGTACTGTTCTCAAATGTTCAATATGTTATTCAAAGCTACTACTGAACACAATGATATTGTTAGGAGATTGGACCCGAATCTAGAGTATTATGGGATGTAGAGCGAGAGTAACACGAGTTGAAGTTGTTGAAGACATTAAACGTTGAGTTTATATGAACCGGTGTCGTCGTCTCTTCCACGCAATAACATGGTACCAGGAGTAAAGAAAATAAGAAACTTACTGCTGAACGACTTCTAATCTGCTGTGAAACCTGTTTGGACGTTCCAGGAGGAAAATCTTCAAACATTTCTACGAAGAAAGTCACCGAACCAATTCGCGCCAAACCTCCTGCAATTGACATCGTGAGGCGAAAAGCGATTATTCCGAGGGAATTTTCATAGTCAACGTTCTGCTGGAGC
>BLFP01003200.1:460323-475323 GCA_014634505.1 Montipora efflorescens | reverse complement strand
AAGATCCTCCACGACATCACCGCGAGCACTGCTCTGTTTTTTCAGCTTTAAGGCACCTTTGCCAGAGCAATCGGAAGCGTTGCTGAACATATGGCTTCTTCTAGTGATGACTTAGACAATTTTTTAAATGGAAATTAGTGAGCGGCACTCAGTAACTGATCTTGTTAACTTTGTTTATTATACGACCGGTTTCGTCTGATCAAACAGGCTTCATCAGGGATTCTAACAAGATGTCTAAAGGGAACTAGTTTTATACCGTCATGAAGTTATAGTACAAAAGCACGTTCCAGTAAGGGTGTGAACAGAAAAACACCCACAAAAATTATGCGCAGGATATAACCTAAATCCTGCGTAAAACAGGTGTAAAGTTCAATTTTGGGGCTCACGATTTAACGTTAAATCGTGAACCCCGAGGTGTGGACCTGAGTAAACTGTTTGATCCCAAGAATGATACACCGGCGATGGTTCGGTATGTTGTCAAGGATGTGAGGCAAAATAGACAATACAGGGAGACGGACACGGTGGATCAAACAACGATCCGATCAAACAACGATCGTGGATGGGGTCGGGTTCATGAAAGCCTTCATCCACGAGGTAGACTGGCAGGTTATGACGAAGCTCGAGGGTATTGTTGATGGAGTCTTCGAGGACACGAAACGGCCGACCTTGCGTTGGGAAGGAAGGATGCTGTTATGGAGAGAAAAACTTTGGCGGACATGAGATCTCAGATTGGGTCTGCGAAAGACTTCGTTACTCTTCGTATGGGATGGATCAAGAAAGGTGCTAAAGGATCTTACTCGTTGACTACCTATCTCAATTATTCTCTCTACGACCAGACCGCCAAGAAAGCGACCAAAGTGGTATCGACCTAATTGGACAAGGGACGTTTTTGGATCATGTACCCCGGGTCAGGAGTCGTGCTGAGTAAGGTCGTGGACTGGAAGTTTACAAATCTCAATCATGCCTTCCAAGATGCCGTCGCCCATACATCGCGAACGCTGCTAATGTAATCGGACGTGGTGGATAGTAACATCGTAGGAGATTCGTTACATCCTCTGATACGAGAGTTGCATTATCGATGAGGCGGTGGGGGTACAGTGCACTTTGAGTCGTTGCACATTCAATAGTTACCTTTGCGTCGACCTTACTTGGAGGTGATCGAAGTCAGTTTGCCGAAAGCAATGGAAGACTGGTATCTTTTGGAGAAGACAGGAAACAGAAACGCTAGGTATAAAAAGCAGGATACCTGAGGAGGAATCAAGGACACGTCATGCGAGGTGGTTGCCTGATACGTTATTATCCCCATTACTTTCACAGGCAGCAAGGGGATGGGTTTACGGAGGACTTGATCAAGATCGCTTCTGCCGTCGTGTTGGATTCCCTCCAATTGGGGCTCCGCACCACCGCGAGTGGACAACCCATAGACGTTGCAGGAAAGGTCATTGGACAATCATAAAGACGGGGATTAAAACGAAAAAGTGAAGCCATTCTGAAAACTGGTATCAAAGCTGGAGGACAGCGAGCCTATACAAAAGCCAAGCGAATCGTAGCTAACATTTTTGGAAGAGCATGAGATCGTTTTTGGCGAACTTGTGTCTCCGTCGACAGCGTGCCTTTAGTCGATATCGGTCAGCCACTAATATAAAAGGGCCGAGCTATCCGCGCCAGTACGGTGGTTAGTTGAGCGGAACCGTACAAAGACCATCCGACTGCGACTGGTTACAATCTTTGGTACGACGACGACGACTAAAGAAGAAGAAGAAGAAGAAGAAGAAGAAGAAGAAGAAGAAAACGATGAGTTTGGACGTATTTACCATGCCTTCGTTGCATATGACCGTGCAAGCATATCGAGATGCCGTCTACAGTCAAGCCATGAACATGACTTTGGCGATTTTGCCGATTTCAATCGTAGTTACTTGGAAGTGGAACTGAAATTGAATTCGGCGTCGACCAATGGCCTCGTGGCCGACGCCAACTCCTCTTTAGATGCCACCAACACCAAGTTTCTCCAGGCCACACGTCTGAGTCACACACTTTTCAAACAGATGAACTTACGGTTAGTGGCACCTTGATGAGCGAACAGATCGACACGTATGCCCACTCTGCATTTTCAGAAACATTGGTGAATTACAACCGATATGAAGGCGAGACCTTGCTGGCTCCTCATGGTTGGGTGAATTATCTGGACGTGATCGAACAGTTTGCAGCCACCGGAGCCAACGACGACAAGTTCACCACAGCGGGATGGACACATGCTGATAGCAATCTCTTAAAAAAAGCCACGGCACCGTACCACAACAACAACAACAACAACAACAAAGCCACTTTGATCGTCCATCCGCATCTATGAGCTTTTCGAACGGGAAGCGTGCTGGTGCCTGGGGTTGTCGGTCTGCTGGACAGCAAAGCGTTTAATGGAGATTTGGAGTATTACCCGCTCGCCTTCCAGGAATTTGGGGCCATCCGTATTCGTCAGGTCATTCGTCAGTCAACGTTGGAGCTGAATGGGGACAACACAAGGGAAAGATTTCCTGGGATGTCATCGCCTCTTGGAAACCAGCGGTTCGTTGCTGCATCACCGTCCGAACATGATCAAACCCAATGCGGGTCATAACCGGAATTGTACGTTGTTTGCCTTTAATATCGTGCCCAACGGAAACGCCGATGCTCCGTTTCATCGGAATCCCAAGCAAGAAGGCAATCTACGTTTGGAAATCGATTTTAGTGCCAATCCTGGCAAGAACATCACGGTATTGGTATTTGGTTAAATTTGAAGAGACGTTCCAGGTTGCTACCTACGGTGGCCCACAACTGTCACGGCAATAACAAATACCTCACGGCAAAACTAAAACTGTCACCGCAATATCAAATTCCGCACGGCAAAACCAAAATGCTCACGGCAAAACAAAAATGCTCACGGCGAAACCATAAAGCTCACGGCAAAACAAAAAACTCACGGCGAAACCAAAAACTCACGGCAAAAGCAAAAACCTCACGGCAAAACGAAAAGCTCACGTCAAAATCAAAACTCACGGAAAAACCAAAAAGCTCACGGCAAAACAAAAAGCTCACGGCCAAAAACAAAAAACTCACGGCAAAACCAAAAAGCTAACGGCAAAATCAAGAACTCACGGCAAAACCAAAAAGCTCACGGCAAAACCAAAAACCAGGGAAAGGTGTTGTATCCGTGGGTCCTGGACACTAATTGTGCGCGCAAAGGTTCTTGGGATTAAATCCAACATGGCTGCGTCGAGTTCTCAAATGTTTTGCTCAAATTGTGGGGCTGAAGCTGCTCTAAGAGAAAACTTTTGTACCAGATGACGTCAAGGTAACTAGTTAAAATAAAGAAATAAATTTATGAATATTTAACTGTCATGGTTTTTAGAAGTACTATTTGACATGTTGCAACTTTAAAACACAAGCTGTGACCGTAATTGGAGAATGGGTACTTTTTCAAAGTTTTTACTCAAGACGGTTTAAGCTACACTTTTTTGTAATATTTTTGTAGTCTCTTCATTAGTTTTTTGCAGCTACTTAATTCGAGTCATGATGCTTTTTTCGTTTATTAATATTTAACCTTCACCGCTGGGGAAGCAATCATGATAACTCTTCTCTGTTAAGAAGGTGTTGTTTTGGAACTCGCCCCAGTCCTTTCGCGGAAAATGATTATTTTGAAGCCCAAATTACCCCTTTGCCATGCATTATCATAGTGTTGCGAAGAAACGAGCAGGGTCACCCCCCATTTTTAATGGTTCTATTTACCCGTAATAGGTACACGGAAAACATATTTTGAGGAGAAAAAAGTTGGATAGTAGAAGTTGTAGTATTTAGATATAAATGACGTGAAACTGAATTTGGACCCAGACACTGACTGCAAGGTGAAGACTGTATATAGCGGTCCAATTTGCTTACATTTCTTTGCAAGATTGAGCAATTTGAAATCACTTTACTTAAATATCATAGCCCGGACAAACAAATAAGTTCAAGCTTTCAGTAATACTCAATAGCCTTTACTACATGACATCATTTTTTCCGGTTGATCCACTTTCGAACGCGTCTCGCGTAATTCGGTAACAACACTTAGTATAATGGGCATACAGCGCGAGTACAAGCACGGTGACCCCATCTTTTAATTGCATTTATAAAATGTCCTGTATATGAATATCAATTGTGCCAACTTTGAAAAAAATCTGGATTGTACGTCATTTTCAAGGGAATACCTTAAAAGCCATTAGGCTGAGGCGAGCTGGGGCTCAGATCCATCGCGACCGTGACACTCACGTGCTTCTGAATTTCTGCATAATTACTGTATTTTGTTGCAGCTGCAATTTGCCTACTTGTCGGCATAGTGGTTCATAACAAAACGTCAGAGGAGTACTGGTTTCTTATTAAATTCAACTTGTCCCACGTTGGGGGAGATGTGGAGATCGGAAGCATGAAGATGTTGGTTTTATCAACGGAGTTGATAATGTAAATTGGCCACCGTACAGAGATTCTAAAAGCTGACGTTTCGAGCGTTAGCCCTTCGTCAGAGCGAATCGAGGGATTGTGGGTTACGTGTAGTTTTATAGTAGAGTAGGAGCTACGCTATTGGTGGTAACATGGCAACGTGAAAAATAGGAATATATTAGTTAAATGAAAAGCGTTCGTTAATACCGAGGATTAAGGGTGCCGATTTGAAAGATGAATTTTTGTTCCAGATTCTTGCGGCTTTCCGTCGTACCTAGATGTAGGGAAAGGCCGCAGATAGCCATGTGTTTTTTGGAGTGGTTAGGCAGATTAAAATGGCGAGCGACTGGCTTAGATGCATCCTTGTCATTCTTCTCAACATCGCGAAGGTGTTCGCGGAATCGGTCACCTAGTCGTCTACCTGTCTCACCAATGTATAATTTATTGCATAACGTACAGGTTATGCAATAAATGACATTTGCGGAGGTACATGTAAAACGATCGGTGATCTTAACAGATCGCTTAGGTCCCGATATCTTGCTAGTGTTAACAATGAAAAGACAAGTTTTGCATCGTGAGCGCGCGCATTTGAAAGTGCCGGGTTGCTCGTTAGTTTTGAGCGCGCTTCTAACTAAAAAGTTGCCTACGTTTTTGTCGCGTTTGAATGAAATAAGTGGAGGTTGCGAAAAGATTCTACCAGTCTCGGGATCATTTTGGAGTAATTTAAAATTACTAAGAATGATGCTTTTGACTGCGTGATTATGAGGATGGAAAGTGAGGGTGAATGGAATTCTGTCATTCTTATCCTTTTGTGACGTTTGTAGTGATGACTGTCGATCAAATTGTTGGGCGCGATGATGGCCCGCTTTGACCACAGAGACAGGATAACCACGTTTTTCGAAGAACTGGCACATCTCCTCTGATTTGCTGGAAAAATCGGAGTCATCACTACATAGTCTAAGAAATTGAGAATAAGGAATGGAGTTCTTGACATGTGATGGATGTGACGATGAATACAACAAATAACTGTGTGAATCAGTAGGTTTGTAGTGCACACTAGTACATAGCACGTTGCCTCTAATAGAAACTTTGATATCTAGGAAAGCCAATGAAGTTTCCGAAATTTCCCAGGTATATTTAAGAGCCGGATGAAAAGAGTTGACGGAGGTTATAAATTGATCGAGTTCTTCTCTGCTGGATGAAATCACACAGTTATTTGTTGTATTCATCGTCACATCCATCACATGTCAAGAACTCCATTCCTTATTCTCAATTTCTTAGACTTCGACGTCTATGTAGTGATGACTCCGATTTTTCCAGCAAATCAGAGGAGATGTGCCAGTTCTTCGAAAAACGTGGTTATCCTGTCTCTGTGGTCAAAGCGGGCCATCATCGCGCCCAACAATTTGATCGACAGTCATCACTACAAACGTCACAAAAGGATAAGAATGACAGAATTCCATTCACCCTCACTTTCCATCCTCATAATCACGCAGTCAAAAGCATCATTCTTAGTAATTTTAAATTACTCCAAAATGATCCCGAGACTGGAAGAATCTTTTCACAACCTCCACTTATTTCATTCAAACGCGACAAAAACGTAGGCAACTTTTTAGTTAGAAGCGCGCTCAAAACTAACGAGCAACCCGGCACTTTCAAATGCGCGCGCTCACGATGCAAAACTTGTCTTTTCATTGTTAACACTAGCAAGATATCGGGACCTAAGCGATCTGTTAAGATCACCGATCGTTTCACATGTACCTCCGCAAATGTCATTTATTGCATAACCTGCAATAAATGTTGTGCAATAAATTATACATTGGTGAGACAGGTAGACGACTAGGTGATCGATTCCGCGAACACCTTCGCGATGTTGAGAAGAATGACAAGGATGCATCTAAGCCAGTCGATCGCCATTTTAATCTGCCTAACCACTCCAAAAAACACATGGCTATCTGCGGCCTTTTCCTACATCTAGGTACGACGGAAAGCCGCAAGAATCTGGAACAAAAATTCATCTTTCAAATCGGCACCCTTAATCCTCATGGTATTAACGAACGCTTTTCATTTAACTAATATATTCCTATTTTTCACGTTGCTATGTTACCACCAATAGCGTAGCTCCTACTCTACTATAAAACTACACGTAACCCATAATCCCTCGATTCGCTCTGACGAAGGGCTAACGCTCGAAACGTCAGCTTTTAGAATCTCCGTACGGTGGCCAATTTACATTATCAACTCCGTTGATAAAACCAAATTTTTGTATACTTCTTCCCCACCGACGCAGCACCACAGTTTCTTTAGAAACTAGCCCTTCATTCATGAAGATGTTGACAGAGTACTTCCTGGTTCGACTTCCTCTCGCTGCAAGGTAAATTTTCACCAGAGCCTGTTATTGTAGATCCATTTCGTCGGATCACTGAGACACTGTGAATGTGATTCTTCATAGATATTCACGCCTGGTAAGTTAGTATTTATTAGAGAAACTGCCATATTTTTATTCGTTTCTTCTTCTTCAAGAAACTGCATATCGCCCATTTTGAACCTTTGTTATCGCGCAAATTTGACAGAATTGTAGTTACCTTCCTAGTCAGGATTCAAAATATATTCCTGGGCGAAAATATGGATTTTTGATTGACTGGATACTTCCTGAGTAATTAATGATTATGATATTAAGCTTGGTAGCAAGGTTTTGAAGAAATCTGGGGAGAAACTTGTGTAAGGACAGTTTGTAATGTTGGGTGACTTACCGTGCGTCCAATAACGTTTACGAAGAGACAACTGTGTTAATATGCTCTTCTTTATTCAGAACATCAAGCAACAAAACCACTTGCTCCTTTGAGGTTTACGGTCATCCCCAGACGAATACAGAACTCATTCGCCTCTTTTATGCCACTCTCGAGCAACTATTTCCAAGTTTAAAACGTGAACTATACGAGAAGGTGGATGGACAAGAAGCAACCAAATCAAAACCTCTTTACCCAGAAGACTCTCCTTTGCTACCTGGATCAGTGAAAATGCACCGAGAAGCAAACACGTCAGATGAGAACACACTTGTGATAAAAAATCATTTTGATCGTAAGAACTTCATTGACATGTCACCAGACATCGATCTCGACTTGAAATATACTGACATTGCACTCATTAACAAGAGCAACGGGATGATGTCAGAGAGCCACTTGAATCTTTCAAAACAGTTGAATTTCGGCGAAGAAATGCGCAACAACGCCAACCTTAACATTAATCAGAGGAAAATTACCCTGACGAGCCATGCGTCGCGAGTTGAAGGCATTTTTCTGGAATACGAGGAGTCCAAGACGATTGCTGTTCTCTTGTTCACGAAGCTAGCCGTTCCTAAATCAAATGTCACCTTTTCTGTCAATGACAAACCTGAAGCGGGATTACAGCCAAACGCAAGTAGTGCTGACTTTCCCCCTCCCTCTCCCAGCCAACGGCAAAATTTTACCGGAAACTTGCCGAGCATTTCCCTACAACGCGCACGTAGAGCAGTCAGAGGTGTTTCATGGAAATATACGGAACCAATTAGTTTAAGAGTTAAGCACTCGTTTACTTTGTTTCACAAGAAAGTAATCGGTGTTAATGTGAAAGGTGAGGGAAGCGTTTGGTTGGAGCCTAGGCATGGCGAAATCGGAGTCACATTTGGTCTTTCCATCGGGGGAAGATACATTCTCGTCCCCATCGCCCTTTTCGTTTCTCTTAGTCGGCGGGGGCCTTGGCACGAGAAAACGAAGGGCTCTGGAGACATAGGATTTTCGAATTTTTTGATTGGCTAATGGAAAACAAAGAGATACTAAGCGGAAGTGAAAATGTTCATGTGTATTAAAGGGGCTAGGTCAGGCTATTTTAGGTAATTTTGTTAAATTTTGTTAATTATCAGCTCCAAACGTCAAATTGGCAGAGCAAGAGTCTTTCATTTGCAAAATCAAGGCCACATAACTACTGAGAATGATTTTCCAGCGGTGTAAATGACATTTTGATATAAACTGATATAAATTTGAAAAAAGGTGGGCCGACGTTTTTCAAATTTATCGAAATCAATCCATTACAATCCTCTCCAGTTTTGTCCATCCATGTCCCTTCTTGGCTTCCCGGTTTTTTGTTAGAGTTCTTCTATAGTTTTGAACAGTTATTTTGATGTTTTAGTTAATTCTACGACCATTCGATTAGTGCTGAAATTGCCTAAAATTGCGGGACCTAGCCCCTTTAAAAAGAACAGCGGTGCGTTCAACATGGAAGACTTGGGAGAAGACTCTCCCAAAAAAATTATGTTCAACGTTCCCATAGTTGTCGTTGTTGTAACAAAACGGTTTTAGTTAAAAGGCCATCCGGTTGATATTTTCGGGGAAAAAAGCATTAAAGAGCCGGAATTGTTAAACGTGCTTCAGTTTTTAACCGGAAAAGAAATTAAGGATGACGATGGTTTGCCGAAAAAACTCTGCCAACCGTGCTTCAGGAAGGTGAAAAATATTATAGAATTCCGCGCTTTGTCACTGGCAACACTTTCTGCACAGGAATTGTTGATTGGAGAGACTCGTATGAAGCGAGTCCGTGGCTCGCAACAGGTTGGAGAATCACCTTCTTCGAGTCAACAGGCGAAAAAGACTAGCTTGAACCGCGAAAATATCGAAAGTGTTCACAGTGTTCGGATGTGCCTCTTTCTGCTTTTTGTGGAGGGCGATCAACATCACCCCTCTCAGTTTAGACCTATTGCTCCCAAGAATATCACTACTGCACCACGGCGCCTTCCAGAATTTTTGCAAGGTGATAAAGAAAGACATGATGCAACTAAGATTCAAGTGTCTGAGAGTCCTGCCGACCGGTCTATTCAAGCCGACAACATGAGACAAAGCGGCTTACGAAAATACCAGGTGCGTGAAATACTATTGACTTTCGACTTATAATACTGTATTCTTAATTATAATTGCTATATCTTACCGAATTCATTGTACTGCAATATAATTCAGTATTTCCTGACCATCAGAATTATTAGTGACAGTAAATTGTAACAGTTTCTCAAATAAAATGCATATTATAATTATACTAATTATTCATTCTGTTGTCAAACATGCTGAGTTCACTGAAGTGTTTGTCCCCCAACTTTGAACCATTGTTTTTCTCTTCCCTTCACTTTACCTGGGAAAAGTTGTACAAGGCACGGTCTTCACGTGACATGGGCACCCTCTTCTATTTCAGACAAAGGTTCGGACAGACAAATGTTCCCCCACAAGTGTAGAAGGTGCGGAGGCCCTTATGCTTCAGGTAACACGTGCACACATTTGCGAAGCCTTCATGGTATGGGCTGGAATGGAAACCCTTGAATCAAGGTCATTAAATCTGGAAATACCACCACAATCTGCAACTGTACAAGAGAAACATGAATTCCTCGATAAGTGCATTGGCAACTTTGTTGACAAGTATGCTTTGGTAGTTCCAGATGTGAAAGGATTGTGGGAGATGGAGGAAGCCCAGCGTGTAGAGTCAGAACAGGTTTCCAACCACAAGCAGTCACAAACAAACCAAAATCTGTACAGGCCAGGTAATAAGTTATTAAAACTTAAATGCTGTTCATGACAACAAAGGGAAATATTTTTTCATTAAACAGGACTCAAGCCCAGAAACAAATACCAAGAGGTTGTTTGCATAACCCCTCAAATACTAAAACTGTTGATATTTATTTTATCACACTGTAAAATCTTTCACAAGTCCACTGTTACGGGTTATTATAATAGTATTATTGGTGGCCCTTTTTTCAAGGAGAGCCACTAGAGAAAAGGATTTTTTAAGAAAAGTGCTACATATTATTGGCCTGTAATATTTAACAATATTATTTAACTATGTACTGATGATTATTCTGCATTTGATTTAAGGTACTACAGTTCTCCTATTAAAGCAGAGCCTAGAGTTAGTAACACAGTGCCTTCTTGTTGCTGCTGGTCAGATTGTTGACAATGACTCTGCGAGGACAGAAAAACCAGCCCCAACTGAGGCTGCAGTTCAAGTCACAGCTGTGATGAACACAAACAGCACCCAAAATAAACTACAGATACTGTAGGTCAACTGGTAGCGTGGCCAAATAAAGATATGGCAATCTTTCAAAGTGAACCTGTTTTATTACACCTTGGAAAACAAAGTGAACGTAAGCATGGAATAAAAACTTCCCTTCAATTTACATACATACATACATGAAGGCTATGGCTGTACTTACTCCTATATCATGTTCTCTTCTATTTTCCTTTAATATTGATAAGGATGTCTGGTATGCCAGTGGTGGATCCAGACAGGCTCAAATGGTGAATGCATGAAAACATGAAAATTTTCTTGTCCATAACAGCAAGAGGGAGGAACATCATCCCTAGATGCACCACTGTAAATAAGCAGTAAAGCATTAAAAAAGTTATACATTTCAAAAAAAGACGGCACAGCTGCATAGAGCACAACCTATTTCATAATGTTTGGTAGCAGAACATATCCCTGCACCCAAGGGATTGAAGGCCACTGGAAATTCTAAGGGGGAAAAAACTCAACACTCTAATGCTTAAAGGGGCTAGGTCACGCTATTTTAGGTAATTTTGTTTAATTTTGTTAATTATGAGCTCTAAACATCAAATTGGCAGAGCAAGAGTCTTTCATTTGCAAAATCACGGCCTCATAACAACTGAGAATGATTTCCCAGCTGTGTAAATGACATTTTGATATAGACTGATATAAATTTGAAAAAAGGTTGGTCGACATTTTTCAAATTTACCCAAATTCAATCCATTTCAATCCTCTCCAGTTTTCTCCATCCATCACCCTTCTTGGCTTCCCTGTATTTTGTTAGAGTTCTTCTATACCGGTAGTTTTGAACAGTTATTTTGATATTTTACTCAATTCTATGACCATTCGATCAGTGCTGAAATTGCCTCAAATTGCGTGACCTAGCCCCTTTAAACTCACATTATTTGTTTGCTTATACAATGTACATTGTTTATTATCACACTATGACACTACCTTTAATATTTATAAGGTTTATGGCTAACGACATCTTTCATTACTAACAACATTTCACTTACTGTTACAATTTAAATGTCAATTACTTATTTTCATCCTCACAATATGTAAAGAAAAAACAATTATTTAATTTCAAGGGGTAGGGCATATCAGAATATTCCAGTTTTTAATGGAAAGGATGAAGCTAAACTGGAAATTCCATGGGGTCAGGGAGGTGGGCCTTATGTATACTTTTTAAAATCAAAATAATTTATTATATCAGTAAGTTAAATAAATGTATAACTGCAGTTAGTGCGACTACAGGCACCTTTGGAAATATGGAACCTAGCATGCCTAGCTGGGCATATGCAGGCTGAAAACTCTTCCTAGAAATAAAATGCAAGTAAAATGAAAAACAATGTTATGTAACAATGATTACAACAATAGATTGCGAGCAATGATAGCAGATTACACCTGAATGGAATATACCAAATTGAAATGAAGTTTTACTACTACTACTACTACTACTACTACTACTACTACTACTACTACTACTACTACTACTACTACTACAGTAACTACTACTACAGTAACTACTACTACTACTACTACTACTACTACTACTACTACTGCTACTGCTACTGCTACTGCTACTGCTACTGCTACTGCTACTGCTACTGCTACTGCTACTGCTACTGCTACTGCTACTGCTACTGCTACTGCTACTGCTACTGCTACTGCTACTGCTACTACCACCACCACTACAGGTACATGTTGCTCAGCCAATAGGCCACTATCAAAATTACCATAATACTCTTTGTTTGCCCTCCATAAGCATAATGTTTCCAGTCTCTCTTGGGACTCACAATGGTCCCAAGAGAAAATAAAAACAAGACTTATGCAAAATCTTTGATGGCAAACAAAGAGTATTATGTTATTTTTGAAAGTGGCCTATTGGATTTCCACGTTTTGCATTAGTATTTTCTTGTGGATCATATGGTGTAGGCTAATTTTACAGTTTTGATCGGTACATGCAAAACACAAACATTGTACCCCGTTACTTTAATAATGTGTAACTTTTTCACAAATTTCACCACAAAGTTGAGGGTGGAGCAAGACTAAAATGAAGATAAACCGTAAGCAAATCCTTACAATAGAAGAACTAATAGATTGTACCGAAGTAACTGGAAAGAAATAAAGACAAGAGTTAAATACTTGCCACTCTACTATGAGATGTGCTTCATCAATCACGATAGCTCTCATATGGCGTCTCACTTATTCGCAATCCAATAAATTACGCAATTTTCCAAGAAATACCTCCGGGTGGCCATAAATTATTCTATACTTCGATTGCTTCATTTCGTTAATTTCAACATCACTTAACGACTCAGTATTCCGAAGCACTAAACTTCTAACTTGCATATCGTTCAGCTTGACTGTTTGATCTCTCATCAAGGCGTTTAAAGGAGAAACAATCAAAATAAAAGATTTCTTTGCTCCAAGCCACGCGTCAAAAACAAAGGGCAACAACTGAAAAATCAATGACTTGCCAAAGCCTGTCGGCAAAATAATTAAAGTGTCTTTCCTTTAAAAAACAATGTTCCTTATCACCTCTTTCTGTTGTACACGTAGGGAAACATTTTCCATATTGAGACCCCTTACACAAGGATTCCTCGAATCCTGCCTCGACAACCGCCATGACAGTCACAGACAGCGTATAGAAACATCACGACTGTATACATGAAGACCGGAAGTCCCAGAATCTAGTACTCAGTAATTCTGCCCTACAAGTGTGGTTAAAAGACCGAAAGAACCATGGAACACACAGCTATATACAACAAATTTCAGTGGGGAAAAACAATAGTAAGGGATTCCTGTGCTTATTCTTTCAATTTCTCAAAAAGAAGAATTTGTGTAGATGTTGAAAAAGGGGTGGATGTGATTGATGTGATGGTAAAAATTGTTCAACTAACGTGTAGATGTTGTCTGTCAAATCCGGAATTAATTTTTTTGTAATGTCATCGGATTTGACTGTCCACACGATTCCAAATTCTTTGCGTATTCTAAACTTTCCACTTTGGAGATTCGATTAAAAAAGTTGCCGATTCGCATGTCTGATTCACCGGATACGTAAGAACGGGTATACAAAAATTTGGTTTTATCAACGGAGTTGATAATGTAAATTGGCCACCGTACAGAGATTCTAAAAGCTAAGAATCTCTGTACGGTGGCTAAGAATCTCTGTACGTGGCGGTCTCTGTACGGTGGCCAATTTACAATTTCTGTGCGGTGGCCAATTTACATTATCAACTCCGTTGATAAAACCAAATTTTTGTATACTACTTCCCCACCGACGCAGCACCACAGTTTCTTTACAAACTACCCCTTCATTCACGTATGGACGGGAAGGCGAATCCGCGAAGAAAATGTTGCCGATTCAAAAATATCCGGATTCGTGTGGAGGCAACCTAATGCATTTTTTACGAAAAATTGATCTATAAGTGACGTTATTCAGTTCCATACAAACATCTACATATCTATTGAATTATTAATTTTAACTGACTATGTGGAGCGACTAAGCTATTTACAAAGAGGCTAAGCTAAGCTCCTGAAGCTGCTGCCTATAAAATCTGGAATTCCGTCAGGGTTTCGCATTCTAGTGAAGTGCATTAATTTGACGGTTTTCTCTATATTCTTAGGGGATTTCTGTGCCTGTGTTCTTTCTAAGACTTGGCGCTGATTTCAGTCTGAGATTCTCAGTTAACGGTCTCCTGGACTTTCCACAGAATCTGAATTCACTCAGTCCAGCAAAGTTTGCTGTGGAGGTGATTATAATATCGTTTTTTTCCTCGTTAGTGCCTCAGCTGAAGAAATAAATATTGGTCGAGGCGAGTATGGAGCCAATTTTAACAGCTTGAGAACGAACGCAAATGGTGAATTTTTTTTTCCGTTGCAGCTAGGTGACTTCAGGTCAAGGCATCATCACCATGCTGGTGAAGGCAACAATAAATCTCTCATTAGCTTATTTTGTGCGTTTCCCCAGTGTTTCCTTGTCTCTTGAGATTGGTTGCACACCTCGTAATACAATAGGTTTTGTATTCAAAGTAATCAGTTATGTCAGTTCTCGTAACGTATAATATGATTAGCTCGATAACCAAGCCAAAAATGAAAGGCTAAACAATTGAAGCAATGACTTAGACTTCAAAACAATAGGGACTGCTTGTAATACCAAACGATCGCAGGTTACGAGAGCTGCTACATTACCCTAGTAATGGACGTTTTTCTAGCATTAGTCCACTGAGCCAGAGGGGTGCTTTCAAACAGATGAATTTACTTATGTTCCCTAAAAAATGAATGATAAAAGATAAAGCAAATATACATTTCTTTCATTCATCGAGTGCTTCACAGAAAAAAATGAGCCCAACAAATTGACCTGCCCCCAACTGTGTGGCTTCATGTGCACAGCTCAGTTCAGTGGTAAAGCATTGCTCCGGCATTGCAGAGGTCATAGGTTCGAACCCGTTAGAGCCACCTGAATACTTCAGGTGTTTATCACGC
>BLFP01003200.1:450323-452823 GCA_014634505.1 Montipora efflorescens | reverse complement strand
GGTAAATGTTTTTCCATGTCAACTCGGGCCAACTATAATGCGATCAGCAATGATACTGCGGGTCAGTCAACGTTTCTGGTGAACCCCTCGATATCGAAACGCTTTCATAACCACTCGAAGCACGATCCTGATGTGATGACTATCGGAGAACGAGTCCCGTTTACTTGAGGCGAGTTCAGTACAAACGAGTCTTGTTACAAGATTCGCGTTTCATGTTCTTAACCCACGAGTCTCGTTCGCTTATTAGAATCACGTTTTATTTTTTGTTCTCACTACAAAAAAGCCCTGAATATAGGTGAGGTTGTGTGTGAAACCTTAGACGTCCGTGGATAGGAGGGGTAGGTGCCCTCCATCCACTTCCCCCGAGCCCCAGAGATATTTTTATCACGATATTTTTTCACGCCATGTTTGGTAGGACGGGTTTATGCTGACGGAACAGGGTCGAAAAGTTAATGCTTAACTGGCCAATCAGTTATGTGGACAATATTTGCGGGGTGACAGACAGGCTATCCATTGAAGTTAAAATATCATCGATAACGCAAGAGAAAACTAGGCGAGCTAGGGGCTCTCGTATGAAATCGTTTCGATATCTAAGCGAGTGGTTTACCAGAAAACTTAATTGATCCAATACTGCTTCAGTGGACATTTGAATTGAGACACGTTGGCATAAAGACACAAGAGCGAATGGTTTCTTTCCTCAACCTTTGGATAGATTGTATCGGCTACTAAAAATACACTCAAATAATTGGTTTTGCTTCTAACATCACCTTTAATTTATTGATTGTTTGCGACCACACTAAAATGTCTTACAATCCTCCGCAGGCTCTGCAGCTCCGCCAGCCGTAGAACCTTTATACCGTAAAGCACTAACTACATCATCCATGAAAAACAAGTAGACCGAGTCTATACGGACTTAAAGAGATTACCTTTCTTCTTACTACTGGATACATTTTTCAGCATTTTTCATACCCTACTTCAAGCTATACAGCGAAAAGAAGAGGGCCAGTAAGTGTTATGTAAGAGATGAGAACCTCGCTAACTGGAATACTGTTTGAGAACATACACACATACATACATATATACATACATACATACATAAATTACATACATACTTTATTTATGGAGGGTAACACTAAATAGCTAAAAGCTAATAAACTTGTGGCCATCAAAAATTAGAAAGAATACAAATATCTAAAAACTCTACTATGAAATCTACAAATTCTAATAAATATGAAATTAAATTAATATCAAGCTAAATACTAAAGTGAGTTTGACTAAGCCGTTCTTTAAAAATACAGGAAGAGAATCCTTACGTCTTAATTCTAAAGATAACGTATTCCATAGTTTACAAGCTCTAACCAAGAACGACTTTCCACCTTCTGTCTCACGTAATACTTAGGGCAAACTAAGTTAAATTTAGCATGCCTGGTATGTCTAGAATGGACTTGATTATTAACAGTAAAGTGTTTGATTAAATAATTGGGTAAAGTACCCTGAATAAGTTTGAAAACTAGAGAACAACTGCTTAACTTATTTTCTTCATAAAAAGGAATCCATATAAACTTATTAAATAATTGTACAGATGGCGAATCTCTATCGGCAGACAAAATATGCTTTGATAGTCAGATGAATAAACTGCAAACAATTATACGAAGAAGGTGAAGTAGGTTCTGGAGGACCTACTTATGGAGTAAACCGACTGCAGAAATTTTTTGCCATGAACTGGGATGGATTGGGCTTACTTATGCAAATGTCATGTTTCTGAAAACACGGCCCTATAGGGCGGTTTTCAATTGAGTGTCCAAAGTAATTAGCGAATTGCTTTGGTTTTGCACTACTTCACTCAGTACTTGTTCGAAGTTCTCGCGCCATTTTTTCAACCAATCAGAAGTGAAACCAAAAAGCAGTCGTGGCTTGCGCGTGTTCATTTTCCCGCGTTTTGTGTCGGCTACTTGTAATTACGGCTACTAGTTTTGATTGGTTTACTGGATTGTCTCCGTCCTTTCTGATTGGCCAAAGTAATTACTTTGGTTTTACGACACTCGATTGAAACTCGCTCTATTTTATCGTTAGTTGCTTGTATTTCTAAAACGAACTCGGTGACGCCCATTTTTCATTTCTGGAAAGTGATTAGCAGGAAAGTTAAAACTTCCTGTGTCTTGGTGTAGTGAATTCATGGTCCCTTTAAAAAATCGTGAAGTTAAGGTGGCTTTACATCTGCTCCACATAATTTTTAAAAAACTTTGCAAATATTTACCTCGGCCAGAAATGAAAAAAGGGGGTCACCGAGTTCATGTTAATATTTTTGCAACTAAAGACAAAATATAGGGGGTATTTGAATGGATTTTTCGCTACTATGGGAAGCAATTACGTCACAATAATGATTACCGTAAATGATCTTATAAACGCCCCCTATCCATTAAACGCCCCTGGTGTGGTGTAAAGTTTGAAATAGACGCCCCTCTCTAATAAAGGCCCCTAAGAAATTCCCCTCCCTCCC
>BLFP01003200.1:437474-450296 GCA_014634505.1 Montipora efflorescens | reverse complement strand
AAAAAAAAAAAAAAAAAAAATCGAGAAAACGCTCTGTAAAGCAAGATCACACGAATCATTTAGCACCTTTGCCTCTTGGACAGCAATGGCTTACGAATTGTATCCTAATCGATTTCAAGTTTAAAGTATGGATGTCGCTGTTTTTTTATTTTCTTAATTTCTGCGCTCACAATGTCGGCAATTTTCCTTCGGTTTGTTCTGGCTCGATAGCATCCAGGAACAACAAGGCCGAAGATTCAATGAGCCATTGCTTCAAGAACGGCCAGCCATGTGAAGAGGAATAGGAACAGTTACAGGCACAGCTCTCTGTACTGCATGACCCCAACCTTCCGAACCCTTTTCAGGTCATCATCACTGAGTCGGATGTCAACGAAACCAATCGTGAAAGCACTGAGGCGCTATTGAAACTAATAGATTGGTGCCAGGCCAATAAGTTATCAATAAATTATTAAGTCTAATTATAAAAAAATAACGGTTTTCAAGTTAAGCCAGAAAAGGCAAAATCTTGATCTTTTCCCTTTTTTCTTTCGCTGCTTGTTTTTTGAAGGGACATACATCTGCAAACGGTTAGACTTTCAAGTCTTCTCGGATAAGACGATAAGCCGGAGGTCGCGTCTCACAACCCTTAAATGTTAATAATCCTGTGGGACGTAAAAGAACCCACACACTTGTCTCTAAGAGTAGGGCACGTAGTTCCCGGTGTTGTGGTCTGTCTTCTGTTGTACATGTGTATCATGGTTGGGAGGGTAAAAAAGGGGCCACAGTAATTGGCGCTCTGCCAGCTTGACTGGCAAAGTTAATAAAAAAAAAAAAAAAAATACGAGGTGTCCCAAAGACTACGATAGGTCTTTGTACAGGGCAAATGTCTGACTTTTCGAGATGATGTATTTCATTGGAACAAGAATCTGCAAAATATGGCAATGCAACTAAGAAAGGACGAACTTCAAACAAGATCCGCTCCAACACTTAAATAACGTTTAGGTGCTTAAAACAAACTTCTGAAAACACAAGCTAATGAGATAATTTTACGAGAACTCATTGCGATTACGTGTTTATAACACAAGGGCAAAATGTTCTTGTCACTGTCGGGCACAACGAAAAACAGTTGGGCAATCGAATTAAAAAAGCATATGTTCGCTCGCATTTAATTTAGAGAAAAACAAACAAACAAATCAACTTTTTCTTTATCTCCAAAAGAGTACAGATAATTGTTATTTAATTCCAGTTGACGATAAAAATTTGATTTTCATTCCTGAACAAAGGAAGAACCGATTAAATCAGTCACCTTTTAAAAATATAACAAACGGTTTAGTGCCGAAGGAAAGAATTTGTGGAGTAACTTCTTCCACTAAGTATGAGCTATTACTTGTGTTTTGTTTTGTCGTTGTCGTTAATCTCTTTCGCTCTCTCGTTTCTGTTCTAGACATAGGTCCTCCAGGGATCATATAACCTTCTCAGAGCTTCTAAAGATATGCCACAAATTTTCAATACAAAGAAAAAAGCAGCTCTAAGCAAATTAAAAATAAGCACTCGGCTTTAAGTTTATATCCCTCCGATGCTTGACTTGAATAACTGCGTAGCCACCAGTGTGGACAACAGATATCATGATATGTCAAACTGGATTGAAACCTAAAATGTAGTCCGGGAGTACGTGTCATGCCGTGGGAATGTCATGAAGAAAGCAAACCACTAGTCTGAATGTGTTAAGGGGACCCAAAATAACACGAAAAGTTTTGGTGGCAACTTTGGAAATTGCCCAGACGGATTTATGGGGAGTCGAAAATGTGACATGTGTATCCCAACATAGAAACGAGGCTCAAACATTTAATTATACATAGCTATCCATTATTTTCGTAAAATTGAGCCAAAATCACCACAATTATGCAAATCAATGTTTCAATTTTAAGAGGTTATTGGAGACACGTGAAAGCCAGCCTGAAAACGAGACTCACAAAAAAGCTGCACTGCCGGAAAGCCCTTAAACGTCTCCTGACGAAGAAAGGGTGACATCCGTGTAATCAAACATGCTAATATTGTAAGGGTTATCACCTGACCATGCTTGCACGAAAACAACGCTGAGGTAAAATCACATTGTTATATATGAAGCCTTAGTTATTTTCCAAAATGAGAATCTCTGAAGGGAAAATATTTTACGAATTGATTAAAATTATAAATATCACACAGATTGGCCAGGTAACTAGTTTAATCAAAATAGTCTGACATCTCCTTCAGGGGCAGCCAACGTCAATTTTCGCAAAATATCTGTTCGGAAGACGATTTGAGATCTAGAATTTTCGGAACATTTCTTTTAAAATTCCTTGCTTGCCTGCCTGTCCTAGATTTTCGAACATCTAAAGTACGGTATAACTGCCCATTTTTAACGGAGTTTTACCCTAAGAAGGTCACCTAGAATTTTCAGGAGCCTTTTTTCTGGCTGATATTTTCGAAAAGGTAAGTTTTGATCATTATAATTTTCACTAGATTTTGAGCTAGGAAACCCGAACAGATGAAATATTTTTAGGGGATAAAAATATGCCTGTATCTTCCATTTAAATACTAAAATACGTTTGTTTAAATGGTTTTGAACTATATTCTCGTTGGGTACCCCTGATCTCCTTGTCACTTTTCATAGCAGTGATATAATATAGCCAAAACATTACAGTGGATCACATAAACTTTTTTCGCCATATTAGAATCCCTTTTCACAGACGTTTTACTGGTCTATCGAAATCTACCATAGCCTTTCTAACAAAATATCTTAGCATGGTTATTAGTTATAAAAATTGTTCCTGATTGTCCATGTGGCTCACTCGTGTGTATACAATGATTTACAATGTTAGGGGTGGCGAATGGTACCTCGAAAAACGCGGGTCTCGGAAAATTTTCGCAGCATCTCGAAATCTCGAAAGCGTTTTTGATAAGTCTCGAAGTCTCGTTTTTGCATGGTTTGTTTTTCCTTTTTTTGAGTCTCGAAACTTTTTACCAAGGATTCTCGGGCTCGCATTTTTAACTAGGATCTCGGCGTCTCGGCGAGTCTCGGATTTTACAATTCGCCACCCCTAATGTTCATTTGGACTATATTCTAGTCGTCGTCATCATCTGAAATGTCCTCTTCATCTGAGTTGAGAACATCTTCCTCCTGAACAACGTTATCACAGGTCGCCCCAATGTCGGAGCAGGTGCAGAGGTCTGTGCAGTTCAAACCAGCCTTCCGGCATTGACAACGGTTAGCAGAATAACTTTCTTTGGAGCATCTACACTTTACAAGTTGGCAGGTTTAATTTGTCATGACGAGTACCCATTCATCGTGGTCCATTATATACCATCAACTGGTAATGCGCTCTCAGGATTGCCTGGTGCAATGCGGCCTACGTTGGTGGCAGCCTGTCTGATTGTGGTTGCTTTTTCTTGAAAAGGAACCATCGTAGCTCTTTAACAGTTGTTATTGTTGTTCTCGGTTGATATAAAGACAGACAAACTTCGCAATTCAATTTAATTCAATTTATTTCCTCTTGATGTAGTTACTTAGTGTAATTACACACATTTGTAGTTGCTGACGATGTTACTATATATTGTATTAAGTAAAAGAGCTTGAGCATGGTGGCCAAATAAACCATTCGGTTACCTATTGATGTTACATTTGATACAGGCGAGGAAATAGAAAGAGGTCGGAGAAGAAAAAACACCATTAAAAAATAATAATTGAAGTAAAGTAAGATATAGTAGAGGTACAGAGGACAAGTCAAGAGATAATACTTAAATTCAAGAGACTGGTTTCTTTGAATATTGCTCTGAGAGTAAGAAATTTTTGATATTTTTAGAAAAAATGTACACATTCAGATCTTTAAGGTTTTGTGGGATAGACTTCCAAAGATCAATAGCTTTGAAATGAAATCATTTGTTTGCCAGTGTTCGTCCTTATACGTGGCTTATATAAATTTTTTTGGGCTGCATATCTAGTATTGTAGCTATGCACTTCGTTAGCATACTGGAAAGTGTTGCGAAATACATCAGGTAGTAGACCTTTGTGCCAGAGGTGGGCAAATTTTAAGACGTGTAAAGAATAAATGTTATATACGGTGAGCATGTCTGGAAAGTTCAGCAATGGGAGAGCACTCTCAGTATCTTTACCACGTATATTTGCGAAGAATATTAATCGAGCAACATGATTTTGCTTAACCTGAACTTTCTGCAAGGAGGAGATATAGGTGCTGCCCCATGCCAAAATTGCGTATGCTATATAAGGATAAATGAGGTTATAATAAATTTGCTTAAGTTGCTTTATAGATAAGTAATGTCTTAGCTTTGATATAATGCCGATATTCCTCGAGATTTGAGAGCAGATGTACGAAATATGATACCTCCACGAGACACAGTCATCAATCATTACCCCTAGATACTTAATATGATTTTTACGGACTAAAGGATGGCTCGTTCCATCGCTATTTCTAATTTGAATACGTACAGGCATATCTTTCTTCCTGGTAGACTTAATTATCATGAAGTTAGTTTTTGACATATTTATCGACAATTTATTTACATCGCACCATTCTTTCACCTTTTCAAGTTCAGAACTCATTAGAGCTTCAAGAGGTTTTAGGTTGCTTGCCGAGGCGAATACGTTGGTACCGTCAGCAAAAATTTTGAAGCTTAATTTATCAGAGCAGTTCGGCAAGTCATTAATGTAAATAAGAAACAGCAGAGGTCCTAGTGTGCTGCCCTGTGGAATTCCACAGATCATAGTTTTCATGGGCGATTTTATATCTCCAAGTGCAGTGTACCGCTTCCTGTTTCTTAGGTAGCTATTGAACCATCTCAAGGGAAGGCCTCTAACGCCACATGATTCTAACTTCTTGAGTAATATTTCATGATTTACAGTGTCAAATGCCTTCGAGAAATCCAAAAAAATACCACAGGTGTATAGGTTTGTTATCAATGGCCTTCCTTAGAGTGTCAGTAAGTTCAGCTATGGCATGAGCTGTCGAATGACATTTACGAAACTGATATTGAAATAAAATGTTTTGCTTTTCGATATAGTAATTAAGCTGTTTAAATATCAATTTTTCAAATACTTGAGAAAGAACTGATAGAGTTGCAATTGGCCGATAATTCGTAGGGTTAGCTGCATCGCCCCCCTTATCGACAGTAGTTATTTTTGATAAAATAGATATTTTTGACGATCATGCCTTGTTCTAACGAATGGTTAAAGATTTTTGTAAGTGCTTCACTAATGAAAGGACATGATAGCTTAACACATCTTGAGGGAACTCCTATGGAAGACTTGTTGAGGTCTAGTCCCAGTATTATGTCCTGCACTTCATGTATAAGGATTCCACGAAATGCAAAACCATTTAAATAGGACTGTTTAATGTAATTAGTGGGATTTTTGGCACTAGTCGGGAGGTTTTGAGAAAGATTATTACCAACGTTTACGAAATAAGTATTTAACTGATCGGCGATGCTTTGTCTGTCTGTATAGTACGTGCCAATGTACAACAATTTGGTGATGGGTGGCGAGGTACTACTCTTTTTCCTGTTGATGAGTATACCTATTAACTTCCAAGTAGTTTTTAAGTTCTCACTATTAAAACTAAATTGGGCCCTAAGATAATTTTTTTTTGCTGCTTCCTTAATTCGATTTAATTTATTGTTATAAGTTTTAAATATCTTTACTTTGTTCGGATCATTACTTAAGAAATGAGATTTAAAGAGTCTCTGTTTCCGTTTGATTGAAGTGCATATAGCATTAGAAATCCATGGCTTATTTAGGCGTCGTTTCTTTTTATTATTTAATCTACGCTTAGGTGCATGTTTATCAGAAATCCTTTGTAGTATGTCAACAAGGTCGTTAATACTTTGATTTACATCATCATTAACTAAGCCACAGAAGTCAATAGCCTCTACATCGCTTAAGAATGAGTCACTATCAAAATGAGAGAAATCACGAAAGTATTTTGCATCGTTTAGAATAGATGGCTTGTTTGCGACAGTACAAAAAATAGGTAGATGATCAGAAACATCTGCTAAGCAGATGCCCGCTTTTATAACTTTGTGTAAAACGTTTGTATATATATGATCGATTAAGGTTGAGGTATGATCTGTGAGGCGTGTGGCTTTGGTAATAAGTGGCATAAATCCCTGATCGAGTAACATATCTAAATATTCAGAGGTTTGGTTGTCATCGTTGTATTTTAAAAAGTCTATATTAATGTCACCTAAAATGAAGACCTCTTTACCTTTATTGTTTAGGTTTTCTAATTGTTCCCTTAGGGATTCAAGGAAATGCTGACGATCATTTAATGGGTGCCGATAAATGCATCCGATCACGACGTTCTTAAGTTTTTCACCCCTAATTTCAACCCAGCACGACTCAATGTTGTCTCCCGATAGTTCTATATCACGCCTTCGAAAAAAATCTAATTCATTAGCAATATAAATGGCAACACCACCAGCTGCACTTCTGGAGTTAGTATTTATAAATGAATAACCCGGAATGCTAATGTTGTGTATGTTGTTTTCTTTTAACTTTCAACCGTGGTAATAAAGTCCTCTAGTAATGATAGGTTTTTAGGTAAACTACGCATACTTAAATGGAGCATAGAAAATCCATTTTTCCTCTTGGCTTTTTGAAAAAGAGTCCCTGATTGTTTGACAGTGTAGTATTTTGACTCTGAGTAATTTTCGTGAGAGATACCCTGTAGGTCATCATTTTTTTCTGGACTTTCAATTGTATCCTGGAAAAGATCCTTGGAATTTAATAAAGAAGTTGGAGTGTGATGAACCCACGCTCCCGTAGCTCGAATGATTTCTTGGTGATGCAGATCATGAATTGGGAGTTCACGTAAAGCACTAAAGCTTGTAGCCATTTAAGGGTTTGTTATTAAGGGGTTTATTGTTAAGGGTCTGCAATGGGTCAGACAATTTTTTCATTCGGATGAGCGGCTTGCCCAAGTTCTGCAAGGGCATGGATAATGGAGTGGATCCGCCTGTGCAAATAACTTCGAGCAGACAAGCTCTCCCTTTCCAGAAAAACTTCCTGTTGTCGGCTCCGCTTAGGGGCATGGAATGCTGGGAGTGCTGCTATCTCCTCTGTCCCAAGGGTTTAAACAATCGGTTTCAGCTCAATCATCATGAGGATGGTGTTGCCCTCTTCTCGCAACAAACAGCGTTTTATTGCTCAATTCCGGATAACGCCTAAGAGCAAGGACGAAGACATCTGTGTCCGGAGAGTGAATCTCTAGTTGGGTTGCACCATTAGCCGTAGCATCGAGGGAATGCAAGATCATCTTTGTGTCAGCTTTCTCTTGGTTACTCTGTAAATGTCCCACGCCTTTGTTTGTTGCCTGACACTCACCTCCCCATGCTACCACCAGTTGCCTTCCACTACGATCAGCATTTTCTTAATCTTTTGGCCCAAATAGATGGTGAGCTTCATCTTGGTCTTCGTGTGTGACAGGAGTCGCTTCAATGGAACTTTAGCAATGTGTGTTGTGTCAGTGATGTGGTAAGACACTGGAGCTTGGCCTCCTTGCCGTTTAACCCTGGTGGCCGCTTTGAGTGACAAAGGTAAATCATATCTGTCGAAAATTAAACGCACTTTACTACTTCCAGTCAGTACGTCTGCAGAACACAGTCGCTGAAGTGTTCAGCCAGCTTTGCGCAATTGTTAATCCACTCTGGCTTGTCAAGTGACTGAACGTCTGACATTCTATCTAAAATTGCGAATTGCACTTGATCTTCATTTGGAATAGCTACTCTCCTGTTGTTTCTGTTGCCATTCAGCTTCACCAGAATGTTCATTAGATTAATCTTGGTACTCTTGGATGAACAGTGAAGCATTGTACCACCAGCAGCAAACAATGATCGCGGGCCTACCAAACATTCGTGTTGGTGGACAGTTTCCTTTCATCGAGTTCTGGCCGACTCTTGCACACCATCATCATATGCAAGAAAAGGGACCTAATATCCTCTTGAGGCTCCCCAGTCTCCTGCAGTCACCTTTACCACCTTTGCACGGGCTTTCCATGTTAAGAGTTTTCTCTTGCTCCTGGGAGACCAAAGGTTGATTTCCCCAGACCGGACTCGTTCTTTTACAAAACAGTCAAACAGTCTCCTGCCGATCTCCTTTGCTCACACAAACCTTGGTCACTAGGTTGAACAGGTCGGTTTGTGCATCAAAGAATAGCTTCGTGAACCTTTCAATAGTGCCTGTTAGCTGTACTACAACTTTCTCTTCGCGGGCTAAGACAGCTGCAGTGAGATTATGATGACGACCTTGAGGCTTGGAAGACACCCCCGCCATGTTCTTTGCTGGTTCACCTACGCTTGCGAGCTCTGGAGGTATCAGGAAGACTTTCATCCGAGCAGCTTCATTTATGGTGATGCCAACCAATCCTCCTCCTATTTCTCATGTTTCTGTGATTTTGAGAGTATTTCTTACTTTTGCTTCATTTTTAAGATAAACTTTTCATCTGAAAGCCCCAAACTTATAAACATGTCGAATGCACAGGGTTTATCAACAATACTTCAAACCCCATCCTTTTGCAATGTTCCATGATCTCCAATGCAGCTTTTGTGTCAGCCTCGATTTCATGCAAGTATGATCACGTGATAGCCATTACGATATAAACACTTTTTGATTATTTGATTACACGGATGACATGCATCCAACAATACTTTCGTCAATCTCCGTCTTCGTCACAAGGGCTTTCCAGTGCAGCGTTTGTGTGAGCCTCGTTCTCATGCTAGCTTGGTCACGTGACCCCAATAACCTCTTAAATTTGAAACATTGATTTGCATAATTGTGGTGATTCTGGTTCAATTTTATGCAAATAATGGATAGCTATAGACAATTTTATGTTTGAGCCTCGTTTCTATGTTGGGATACACATGTCACATTTCTGATCCCCTATAAATCCCGTCTGAGCGAGTTCCAAAGTTGTCACCAAAACATTTCATGTAATTTGGGGTCCCCTTAACACATTTAGACTACTGGCTCGCTTTCTTCACGAAATTCCCACGGGACTTTATTTCATGACATTTGCTAAAAAGCAAAAAATGCAGAAAGACAACATCTTCCAAACCGTTTTACACCTGAACACGAAAAGCGTTGACTGTGTAAGAACTATAGTTGATGTAGTATGGCCGTGTAGCCGCGTCGAGCCACAGAAAGCTCGCGAAAATTGAAGCCTCGTTTATGTTTAGGTAAGTTAACCTGGGTTGAGCCTTCAATCCAATGGAAAACCAGTACCTGGTCAGCAGTGAACTTAAAAAACAGCTGACCTCGGTAGGCTATAAGCTTGAGCCCACGATATGGTCACGTGATATTGGTCAGCGGATTTCTTGTTTTGACAAGTGTCAATTGATCAAAACATGGGTTTCCAATATCAAAGATGTATGCTGTAAACTAGCATGATAATGGTCACATTGGCATACATGGAGGGGTGGACGTACGGTCGATGACGTCATGGCTATAAAACCAAGATTTCTCGCACCATGTTCCGGCGCGCGCGGAGCTCCGCTATGAAGTTGCTGTTTTCGCCGCATTGATATAGAACTATGAACTTGTTTTGGATTTTCTGGTTGTTACGGTTAACTTGAAATAAACGTTCCTCTCTAATAAAGGCCTCATATCTATTTAACGCGCCGGACATTTTTCAGATCATTTACGGTATATCTTGTGAAGTACTAATTGATGCTTTTATGTAGTATTACTCTACCGTTATATGAAACAATGTTGTTCAGCCAATACTTTTAATAGTGCAGTCTCTTGAAAAAGCGGAAACTGGTTTGAGCCACCTTAAGTAAGAGACGAAACTACGTGATAATTGGCTGGTCAGCCTCAAAGTATGACATCTTGCGTAAAATAGTTTTGCGATCGGTTGTGTCGAATGAATGCGATGATTTAATGATTCTATGAAGAAGTTAACAAAGCATTAGCTTTTAATCAGTTAATCATCAAACAAATTAGCTGTCTTGGTTTCCGTATGATCGTTACGATCGCTGGAAAAAAGGTCAGCGTTTGAAGCGATCATATGCATATAAAACTCTTTCATAATGGCAGCCAAATAAAATGACTGTTCTTTTGTTTTAATGCTTGCAAGCCTTTGTAGCCTCGCTACGACGAGCAAGTTTCAAAAGAATTTTTGTTCCAAAATAAGGTCAATTGGTCTAATTAACATTAAATACAAAGTAATGTAAAGGTCGTTGCTATTTATGAAAGTGGTCTATGGAAACCACTCTCAAGCGATCGCAACGATGGTAACGACAGGGAAAATACCAGGATGCACTTCATTGCCGACAGAAAATTGCCAGCACTGAGTTTTCCTTTCCTCTTCTGAAAGATCTCCCGAACCCAACATCTATGGTTCTTTTTATTTTTCGGCGTTGAAAAACACCCACAAGTAGAAAAAAGCAGCCGCAAGCAGAAGCGATGATTCACAGCCGCCGCGTTAAATTTCAGGAATGGAACGAACGATGTTGTTAGAGCCAGGTCCCCTTTGGAAATCATCAATCGATCCTAACGATCATATGGAAACCAGCCTTTAGAGTGGTTAACACCCCTCCACTACTTGGAGATAAACATCATGATGCAATTTTAATAAAACTTACTAGCTACCATTTAAAAGTAACTAATCTGAGGGTGTAATTTCTAGTTCAATTTTTTTTCTTTTTTTCCTTACTAATGCAAAACCAGCAAGAACTGTTTTAGAGCATCTCTTTGTACGAATGTTCCCTTGAACTGCTATTGCCATTTACCATCAGCCACATTTTTCCCACAACTCCCAATTTCTGTTGTAAGCTGACCATTTTCCAAACTCGTACAGAGTATGCCGTTCGCCCCATCCAAACAGCCACCAATGTCTCCACTGGTAGAAGATACCGGCGCTCAGTTCCAACGCAGTCAAACGAGCCGACAGCTCCATGCACCACTTCTTCCCAGGGGAACGTATCTCCTGGTAGGAAAGCGCCACAGGTAAACCAGTACGTACTAATGTACCATCTCCGTAAGCTCCAGCTCGTATCACGAAGACCGAAAGATACGCTTCAATACTCACAGTAACTTCGCAAGAGGGCTCAACCTAATATATAGAAAGACAGATTGATCACTTTTTTGAGAGAGAGACCACTATAACCAAAAAAAAGCAGTAGCTTACACGTAGATTTGGTTTTCAAAAAGACAACGGTATTAAGCTTTTAAGTTAAAGTGACTACCATTTCAACTACGAGCGCTAGCAGCCGGTCACCTAACCAGCATAAATACCATGGAAACCTATGGGTTTGATACCTCTTAACCTTGCAACGATTTGCGCTGACCAGGCTTCGAGCAGTTCAAAACACAATAACAATTTGGCGCAAGCAGTAACATTGGTTACATTCTCGACCGAACATTTGAGAATACACTGAGATGATACCAGGCTGAAGTTTTGTTACCCTTTTTTGTAAATAGGTCAGGAGCCCATGAGTCGGAGCTTGCCTCTCTCATCCGAGTCAACTTTTGCGCGTATCTTTCTATTTTTAGAACGCCACGAGTTCTTCGACTCTGCACGCACTGTTTAGAATGGCCAATCAAAATAAAATTGTTGTCAAATGAAGACAAAAATAGCAAAACAAGGTATGCAAATTGATGTAAATGTGAGTCTCATGCTGAAGGGTTCGTTCTAAAAATAGAAAGATCCGCGCAAAGGTTGACTCAAGTATGTAGAACATAGAGAGGCTCTTACTCATGGGTTCCTGGATAGGTTTAAAACTTACTATAATTCTCCATGAGCGAAGCCTTTCAGTATACCTTAATTCACGGACTAGCCACGAGCCACGTAGAACATACCCGCGTTATTGAGACGGAAAAATATATTTACCTCCACTGCGAGCTTGACTGGATTGATTGAATTTCCTTCTGGAGGAAAGCTTATCTGGTTATCAAGTGAGAATGCCAGATCGAAATCAACCCCAAGGCTCAATATGAACACAGGCACAGAAATTGTCTAAAGAGATAAAGAAAGTGGTGAAAAGAAAATTGTTAATCTTGTATTGCCATAAACAACGACGTTATAAAAAAATCGCAGTTTTCTTGACAGTACGCGCTTATGCAGCCAGTCACTTAAGGATGGTTTCCATATGGTCGTTACAATCACTGGAAGAAAAGTTTTACACATGTCCAGTTTACATCAACTGAGTCAGATCGTCAATTGCTGTTGACGGCCCGACTCACCGGATGTCGGGTAGTTGCGATCGCAGCGACAATGATCGCTGAGATAGACCTCAATTCTATTTCAGCGATTGTCAGTTAATATGGAAACCATGCATTATCCAGCCACCGTAGTCACAGGGAAAATACCAGGGTGCACGGCGTTCGTCCAGAGTAGTAGAATAGATGAACGGATGCTTTTTATATCAATGCTATTTTTCTTTTAAACAACTGTAAGTCATTGCAATCAATGCCGTATATAATCATTGTGCATTCCCAGAAATCAGGAAGAGAGAGACAAACAATTTTTCGCGAGTGTGAACCTCAATACAACTTCAATAAAACTTGCGAAATGGTTAGTTGTATGAACTGAAATTTTTAAAAAAATATGAAAAGGGGAAACGCAGTTCCCTACCTACCCTCTTTTAAATCAACCCCTGCCGGTAATCAAGAACACAATTTGGAGCACAAAATGTATTTCTGTACAATACCATCGCATTTACCCATTCTTACCAGTATATACAAATCTACATTTTGGAAAACTGACAGAATAAATAAGATATCACTTACTAGTTTTATGGGCAATTTATGTAATTCAATGCGCCAGTCTTTTCCATCCTCCAGGTGGTTTTTCT
>BLFP01003200.1:427474-432474 GCA_014634505.1 Montipora efflorescens | reverse complement strand
TCAATTAGTGCAGGTTTGAATCTGATCGGCAAAGCCATACGATTCAACGGTAAGGACTATGATACAAAAATGTATAGACTAAAAGTTAAGTCCCCCCCTTCCCGTTATCGATACACTGTTTTTGGTTTAGTCGTATTGGTAAACAGCTTTTCAATTGTATCAGCGCAGTGAAAGACAAATGGCGTATCTCTTGACAGCAAAAACAAAGTAAATTAGCATGCTGTAATGTAGAAACAGCCCGCTTAAAAGTGACCAATCAAAGAGCGCGTAATATGTTGGAGATATAATAAGAACAAATACCAATGCACCTTAGTGTCAGTAAAAGTAGTGGTTGAGTGGATGCAAAAGCGAATGACCTTAAGGGGTGTAACTTGCAGCTCGTTTCCTTGAAACAAAGCTGGGAGTTTTTTTGGACACCAAGTTTATGCCCAAATATGGACAAAAATAAGATTGAAGCTGCACGTGCGGGAAAATGCACGAGCTACATTACATCTAAATATGGAATTTTTTAAACTAAAAAAAACCCCAGCTCTGACATGGCAAAATGGCGGGTGAAGGACGCATTTTGGCGGTTAATGCTCTTCTATTCTCACTAGCTACTCTTGCTTCAACTTTTCAGAGCGTTGGCTTCATGCTATCACTTTCAATGCTGCCACGCCTCCGCCAAAGGCAGCATATTGTGACACGAGTCAACCACGGGTTGGCGGGTTACACCACCTTCAAGCTTTTACATAGTTAAACGCGACCACGGCTGAGCGGGTTTACCTCACCTCCACGTGAATAGGGCTTAATTTCTTTTCTTTTTCACCTTGAAATTCCTAATTCCAGATTCGAATTTCGGATTCTGGATTCCTTATGTATTCAGGATTCCAGTTCCTATTTCCAAATTCAGAATTCCGGATTCCTTCCTTTCCAACTTCCTAATTTCTTCTTCTTCTGTTCATTTACACAGAATATGCATTTATTTTTATCAAAATTTGCTTCATTATGGACAATATAATCTCATTAGCACCAATATAACCTTCATTTGCGCAAAAGAAACGTTCATGAAGAACATTTGCAAATGTCTTTACATTCATCATCATCAAAAGAGAAACAATACCTTCCTTTGACATTCATTTACACAAAATGTATCAGCATCATTTTTTTCCAAATAACCTTCGATGCCAGAGACCAAAATCATTTGCATTTTAGGACAATCCGTTTTCAACAAAACACATTCAATATAACAATTTGTATAAGACCTCACAATCAATTGCATTATTAAACCATTTTCCTGAAGGCCACATTCTTTAGTGACGATAAGAGAAAAAAAGAGCTCATAAGCTTAATTCTTTTGAACAAAGATATCTCGCCAAAGTTTCAACGAAAATTTGATTATAGAACAAAAGACCATGTACACGTACTTTTTCCTCTTATTTTTGTAATCCTCCCCTTATGCTGAATTCGGCAGTCACCTTTTGCGTAAAACTCAGTACGTAGGCGCACATGTACCCCAGAAATGCCACGAAAAAATAGCATCCCATTCGAACACCGCAAAAAGATTATCAGGGCCTTTGAAGATGTCAAGGAACTCTATTTGATAGCTAGTTGCAGATACACTTCCACAGCCAGAAGTATTGAGTCAGCTGTTGTGTCGAGATATGTAAGAGAAGGTAGTTCTAATCACGGACGATAGACGCCCAAGCTATGCCAAGGTAGATAATGAGATGAAGTCTAGAATTGAGATGCCTTGCTTCGAAAACTAGAGAATCTGCTACCGCACAGTGGCAAGAACTCTGGAAGGAATCTTGTCTCATGTAACACAGTGGCATATATCGTACAGAACCCGTACACCAACATTTATTTGCCGTCCTGATGTCATTCAGAAACGACTAGACTATGCCATCTGAAAACGGCAAGCAAAGCAGACATCAGCCGTCCTGAGATAAAACGAAAACTGAACAGAGGAGATGGGAGAAGGAATTGCTTTGGGCAATTATCGTACTCAGCTGTTGCTGTAAGCCCTACAACGAAATATTGGTGACCATCACGGCAGCGAAATGTGGACAATGGTCAGTCGTTTTATGACAACATACTGATTTGCCACGGTGCTTTTCATAGTAAAGCAATTGAGGCATATTTTAGGTTCTTTCTTCGAAAAGTAAATATTATTTTGGCTGTAATGTTTGTCTCGTTGTACTAAAGATTATTAATTAACTTCACGGAAATAGTTCTTAAAAGAGATCGTGACTAAAACGCCTTACGAGTACATTCGAGTAACATACGAGTACACACGAGTACATACGAGTAACATACGAGTACACTCGAGTACATACGAGTAACATACGAGTAACATAAGAGCACACACGACTAACATACGAGTACACACGACTAAATATGGTAATGTACAATTTATATACTAATACACACGAATGCAAAGGAGCAACATACGATGACAGGAGGGTAATGAACAAAAAATTTACCATTTTTCACATTTCATTTTCACATGTGCGCCTTGCATCCGGCGGCTGCGCCCGCAGTACGAGCGGCAGTCAAAAGTTAGCTGTCCTAACGAAATATAAAGATAATAGCCTTTTTCTTCAAAGCTAACAATAATAAAGGCAATGCTAAAGTTGCCTTGGCCTCTTCCAATAGTTAAGTTGAGAATTCCGGGTTTGATTTGCCGAGGTGTTTGCTCAAAATAACACAACTATTACCCTACCTGAACCGCGCACCGGTGGCTCAATTGGTTGAGCACAGGGATGCCATGCCGTGAGTTCGACTCCGGCCGGACCAACACTCAGGGTTTTAAAATAACTGAGGGGAAAGTATGTCTTTGTAATAACATCAGCAAAGGATTACACTTTCAAGTCTTCTCGGATAAGGAGTGTCAAACGTACGCCCCGTCTCACAAATATCTTTATGCATGTTCATACCTTCCTTGTGGGACGTTAAAGAACTCCCACACTATTCGAGAAGAGTAGGGGATGAGGTTCCCGGTGTTGTGGCTTTCCTTCGTGAGTATATGGGTGGGTGGGTATAGCAAGTCCACATCAGCTGAATAGCTGCCAATACTTCAACTTGCTCGAACAAATAAATAACAAACAAACAAACTCCACGAACTACGAGCGAGTTGCTATGCCGGGAGCCGGTGACCCACTTTTGACGCCAAATTACAAGCCTGGTGTCACAAAATGTTTCCTATTTTTCACTCTTTACAGTCTGTTATGGTTTTGGAAGTTGTAAATCCCTTTTCCTGAATATTTAATGCAATCTCCAGTGAGATAAATGGCCTTATTTCAATGCTTTTTTTGTTAACTTTCAGTGAAGTCAGGACAGTAAAGCTTTTCCCGCCTGATGAATCCTTTCTGCCCTAGCTAAAAGTTGATTTTAAAATAATTTACACATCAACTTACTCACCAAGCCGATTTGTTTCACATCTTCGTGCACAGACACCGCTTCTTCTCGAAGCTGAGCTTTGGTCTGTACTTTGGTATACACGTGTGGCTCGTAGTGTACGCGCGCGTTTAAACCTTGCGCGCGCTCGCGTGTGTATGCAAGATATGACTCGAGCACACGTAAAAATGAAATGAAAAGAGAAAAAATGGTACATTTCATGTTTATTGCTCCTATGCATTCGTATGTAACCAATGTATTCGTATATAACCTGCATTCCTATGTACTCGTGTGTACTCATATGTTACTCGAGTGGTGTTTTAGTCACGATCTTTAAAAGATGGAATTGTTTGTTATTTCAATCGCGAGTCGCGCTACTGAATTTCTTGTCTACAAAATATGATTGTCATGTAAAGTCTTCCTGCGTGAATGAAAATTACGTTATTGAAAGTTTCTTTCGCGCAGATATGTAGTTTATTTTCGTCTCAATTGTCAATGAAAGTATATTTACCTTACCGACACTGTAAATGAACAGCACAAGGTGTAATAAATCAGGGGATAACGACAACTTTGTTCTAAATATCTGTTAGGAGAACCAAAGATTGCCTAGGATTTTCGATAGCTCGAGAACAGCTACGATCTTCGATATGCCGTTTAAAGACCTAGGACTTTCGATTGCTTTCCCCTTACTTTGCTTAGTTACGATTTTCGAGACACTGGGATTATGAACAGATTTTGCTGATTATGAACAGTTTAGAGCTAGCATTTTCCTCGAGCAAAATAAGTCCTCTAGTATTTTCGTATTCGTAGTCTTCAATTCAGATCTTAGGCAAACCTACAAAGAACAAGGGAGAACTGAATGAGGACGAAATCGGCAATTTTAGAAAATATCGCAAAACCTTCCTCAGTATGTTTTTTTATTTGTGGGCATCAGTATTCAACTTGGGAGAAACAAGAATCGAGCGTCTAGCATCTTTATTTCCGCTAAGGCTTCACTAAGAAGTGTTAGTTTTGGAAGGGAAAAACATTATGCAAATAAAACCAACTTTGAATTTTAAAAAAAAAGTACTTCTTTAAGACCATCAAATTGGTGCCCAATGAAAATCAACAGCTCAAGGTGTAATATATATTCAGAACAGAGATTTGATTCCGGCTTCCGTTAACGCGTATCAGTTTCATTAATATTCACGAGTGGCATTTTGAGCCTTTGTTTCCGTGTGTGAATCAATGCAAGAGTTATTATATTAATTCGATTTGGGTCGGCCTCATGTGATGAGCGGCGTTCAGAAAGGAGTATATTCGGATGACCTCAAATGTAGAGGCGGTCGGTTTTCCCTTCTCGCGATTTTTTCTTTACTTAAAGGTCAAACGAAAGAAATTTGCATAAAATGAGTGAAACGGTTTTCTCTTCACAATTTTTCTATCGTTTGGTTGTGATTGATTCGGCAGCCGACAACGGTAGCTGAGATAAACACCCAATATCAAAATAAAAGTAAGAAGTAAAACATCTGTCATTTTACGGTTGATCAACGTTTAATTATTGTGATATACTGAAAGTAGCATTTCCGAGTTTCAAGATCCGCTGGACAAGCTACAAGTTAGCGCCTCCGGCACTTGCTTGT
>BLFP01003200.1:397324-423678 GCA_014634505.1 Montipora efflorescens | reverse complement strand
ATAGTACGAGAAAGACGAATTGCGCAGCCAAAAATTACGCTCCCGCAAAAAATCCTGACACTTCCGGTTCAATTTTCCCTACTCGGGCACAGAAGACAGTCGAATGCCCGGGGAAGGGGGAGGGGATTTATTTATTCATTTATTTATTTATTTTTATTGAATACATAACAGAAAAGACGAATACAACTGTAACAGTGATCAAACTCTTCTTTAATAACGTCTCGAAACAACTACAACAAGTGCACAGCCAAAATGGCCGTCTACACTTTCTCAACGAACCGCACGTGATTATCGCCCCGAAGTCCTGGGGCGAGGCTAGACTAGTCTCTTAGCAACGTTACACACCCCCCTCCCTAATGGAGGAAGGACGTTATCAATGTCCTCCCCTAAAAGGAAGTCTACCATCCAGGCAGGGACACGGCGGTCTCTTGAACGTCTCGGCTGGGGGTCCGGTTCACGGTTGACAGCTGCGGCATTCTCAGTCGGAGCGGGGCCCCCAGGCAGGGCATCTGCGGCGCGAGCCCACGGTAACCCCGACACAGCACGCTCTCCAACATACAGATCCGTAGGTTGGCCAGCGTCTCTCTCGACATCATGCAATGTCAGCTGAAGCTGAGGGGGCCTCCGTAGGTACGGTTTATGACGGTTAAAGTACACAACCATTCTCGTTTTCCGTCTTCCCCGTGTGGGTGTGATCTCCTCGCACTGTATCCTGTAGGTGACGTCAGATATGACCTTCACTACTCGCCACAGTCCGGACCAGGGGCGATAGAATTTCCGGTGTACCCACCTCGGAACGGCCTTTTCCTCTAACCACACCAGATCACCCACTTGGTACGGCTTTGCGTTTCCCTTGCAGGGCGCGTCATAGACATCTTTCTGGTGACGAAGGTTGACTCGCAGATTTTCCCCTACTCGTCCATACACTCCCTTAAGAATTTCTTGCTGTCGCTTGACGAAAGATGGGTAATCTCAGTTCCCTGCCGAACATGAGCATACTGGGAGAGAAGCCGGTCGTCTCATGGGTGGATGCACGCAAAGCCAGGAGAACCTTAGGGAGGTACTGATCCCACTCCTCTTGCTCCTCCGCAACCTTGGCAATAACCCCGGTAACCGTACGGATAAGTCGTTCCGCACCCCCATCGCACTGAGGGTGGTATGGCGTTGTCCGTTGTTTGACGGACTCAATCAAGCTGCATAAGCCACGGAATGTCCTAGACTCAAAATTGCGGACCTGGTCGCTGAGTATTCCACGAGGGCAACCGAAGCGGCATACGAAGTTGTCCATGATAGTCCGGGCGACCGTGTTAGCCTCTTGATCAGGTAAGGCGTACGCTTCAGGCCACTTTGTGTACATGTCCACCACAACAGCGACATACTTGTTTCCTTTGTTGGTCTCTGGGAGGGGGCAAAGAATGTCAATCTGAATCCTCTCTAGTGGGTAACCCGTCTTAATAGGTTGCATGGGCGCTCTCACCCGTGGTATTGGTCCATTTCTGGAGCCGCAAGTGTGACAAGTACGACAGTACAGTTCAATATCCGTAGTGTAGCCAACCCAGTAAAAGCGTTTCCGCACATTGTCTGTAGTCTTGCGCACTGACAAGTGTCCGCACTGGTCATGTAACTCCTGCAACACAGCACCCTTTAACTGCTCTGGGACACACACCTGCAGACTTTCATGTCCAGTCTTTTCATCAAACCATCGCCGGTGCAACACCTCATTCTGCAAAAGCAACCTATCGTATTGACCCCATAAAGCCCACATATGCCGATCTGCCCCGCTCATTTCTTCTTTAGGTGGTCTAAGCCACTGTAGCACTGCATTCAAATGCTTATCCTTTGACTGCTCTGTCCTAAGGTGAGCACTGGACCACGGTGGGTGCGGCGGTCTGGGTTCCGGCTCGTTTCCAACCTCGACAAAAGCTGTTGAACCGTCACTGGTAGTCGCTCCAACAACCAATGGTTCACAAAAATTCTGTACTTCACCAAGTGTGTCAGACGATGCTCTATCTTCATGTCGTACTGTTGAAGGTGTTGAATCCATCGGGCTTCCTGAGGTTTAGGATTCTTAAAGTGCTGAAGCCACACTAACGATCGGTGATCCAGACGAGCAACAAACTGTTTGTTGACCAGATACGGGTAGAATGTTTTTGTCCCGAATACTATCGCATACATCTCAATCTTGGTTGGCGGCCACTTTCTCTGCGATTTTGTCAAGGTCTTGGCAGCGTATGTAATTGGGCGCTCCTCGCCATCTTGCACCTGAGACAACACAGCAGCGACACCGGTCGGGCTAGCATCAGTATCTAGTATAAATGGGAGATCAAACCTTGGGTATGCGAGAACCAGTGCTTCACAAAGGGCTTGCTTAAGGGCGTCGAAAGATCTTTGACAGTCGTTGGACCACACAAAGTTTCTTCCCTTTTCCTCAAGAAGGAAAAGAGGGCTTGCGACAGTTGCGAAATCCGGAATAAACTTCCTGTAGTAGCCGATCTTTCCCAGAAAAACACGTAACTCAGACACATTGGTTGGTGGTGGCCAGGATTTCACTGCGGAAACCCTTTCAGGATCTGTGGAAACTCCCTCCGCTGACTGGATATGACCAACAAAAGGTACGCGTTGTGGTAGCAGACAGCATTTCTCTGGCTTCACCTTCAACCCAGCCCCCTCTATAAGGGAGAGAGCACGGTCCAAGGACTCACAGTGCTTGGCAAACGTGGCACCAAAGATGAGGACGTCATCAAAGAATGCCAATAGTTCTTCCCATGCCATTCCCGCTAAGAGACTGGCAATCTGTCGCACAAAGAAAGGAGCTGCGTTACAAAGCCCAAAGGGAACGCGTTTCCATTGCCAGTGCCCCTGCTTTGTAGAGCAAGCTGTTTTCTCCCTTTCATCATTGTGAATTTCGAACGCATGGTAGGCAGAGACAAAGTCCAGGGTTGAGAAAAACGTTGCTCGAGCAAGAGTATCGATCATGTCCTCCACCCTTGGAATAGGGTAGTGTTCCTTAACAGTGACACTATTTAACTTACGGAAATCAACACAGTAACGGTAAGAGCCATCCTTCTTAGAAGCTAAGACGACCTGAGCGCTCCAAGGACTGGTTGACGGTTCTAATACATCTCTCTCAAGTAACCTTTGTGTCTCCTCTCTTATGTACTTCTCCTGCTGAGGTGAAAAACGGCGTAGTGGAAGTCTTGAAGGGGGTGCAGTCCCAGTGTTAACTCGAAGCTGTGCCTTAGTGCAGTGGCCAATATCGTGTGTTCCCCTGGATACTGCGTTAGAGTGCTTGGCCATGATTTTCCACACGCTCAGCTTTTGATCGTCCGTTATCTGATTATTATCTATAGGGAATAGCTGCCTCATCTCGTCAACTATATCCCAACTCGGCTCCGATTCGAGCAACAGTGCATTGCAATTCACTGTTCCTTCACCGCTATCATCGGTGGCGGACTCAACCCTATAGTTTCGCGCTGTCGGTATTGCTTGGCCACCCTCTACGGCTGGACAGAACTCCCCCACACTTGTGTCCTTGTAGATTGTAACCGGCCGCCCAGAATAGTTGTAGAAGCGGACTGGAACCAACCCTTCATTGACCAAGGATAGAGTACTGGGCACTGCCATTGGAAACCTCTCAAAGAACTTATCAATGGGTTCAAGGACTCCCTGAATTCCCTCTAAATTTGCCCCATTGACCCGGCAAATGAGATCAACTTTTTGGTCTGGCTGAATGGTGACAGTTTCTACCAGGGAGACTCTGCATCTGCCAACTTGATTCATCTCTCAAGTACACCTCTGTGTTTCCAGCGCGAAGGGTTCCCTAGTTAAAGTCGACAACACACCCATTGTCCCTTAAAAAGTCTACCCCAAGAAGGGCACTCTGCTTGAGGTTGTCACAAATATAGAATAGCTGTTTAGCTCTGATCCCTTTGAAGGCCATGTCTAGTTCCACTGTTCCCAAGATGTTCAGCTGGGAGCCATCGGCGCCCACGACCTTGGATCCGACCTTCCTAGGGCCCCGTTAAAAGCGATGCACTTAAAAACTTTGTCACTCAAAATACAGATTGGACTACCACAGTCCACTACGGCAGTCACAGGGACCCCTTTTATCTTGCAGTCAAGTAACAACACGTTAGACTGAATGGAACTAATGCGTATCACTGGTACTTGGTCTTCGGGCGGGGAGCGACTTGGCCTTACGACCTGTCTCCCGCCCTGCGGAAGTTTCCCTGCGGGCAGTCCCTCTGGAAATGATACACTGACCCACATGTCCAACACCCCCTGCCCCTGCTATTAGCGAGTCCCAACAGAGGGGGAACGTAGTTTCCTCGAGTGCCACTTGAAGGGATGGCATTAACCACTGCTTCGGCTGCTGCCTTTGCGGTAGCTGACGCAATCATAGTAGAAAGCTCTGGGGCCCAACCTGGTAGAGGTGGATTTTGCACTTGGCAAGCTTTTTTCTCGTGGGTTGACACTTCACTCACAACCTTTTCTCTCATTTTCACTGCTCTGAGTTCTAATGCTTCGAGCTTTAGAGCTTCTGACAGGGCTTTATCTAGGGTCGAGGGTTTAGAGCGAATTACGTCCTTTGCAAGTGTCGCCCCAATTGCATCAGTGAAATGATCTACACAAGCTTGCTCCAAACTAGCCGAGCTCAAAGTCGTTAAGCCTCCCCGCACAAGCGTTTAATATCAATACTTAAATCTAACAAACTTTCTCCCACCTTCCTTCGTCGCGCTTTGAGCGTAGCTTTAGCGGCTTCGGGAACCTGACGCATGCCGATTTTCTTGCGAAGGGCCTCCACCATACATGTGTAAGAGCTCTTGTCACTCGCCGAGAGTTGAGACATAACCACACGAGCTTTTTCTTTCATGCTCAGGATCAGTTGATTTGCTTTTTCCTCTTCTTTCCAGCCGTTCATTCTCGCACAAGCCTCAAACTGGTCCAAGAACGCCTGAAAATCTGTGTCGTTGCCGCTTCCCGAAAAATTTTCAGGCTTCACTCTCGTCGCCGCCGATGACGGTTTCACGAACTGTTTGTTTTCAAACTCGGATAGACTCTCCAACGCTTCCCTCGCCGATTCCTTCGCTTCGTCCTCTCTTCGATTAGCTCGGACTCTCGTTTTTTCAGCTCGCCGATTTCCTGAATGACTCGTTTATGTTCCCTTTCCGGGATTTCAAGGGTCTTTTGTGTTTGCTGAAATTCATCGCTAGTCGATTTCAAAGTAGCTTTCGTCAGTTTCAACTGCATGGTAAGCCGCTCTATTACATCCTCCAGAATTTCCCTCGAGGCCATTTCTTCGTTTTCCACCGCTGCCACCAGTGTAACAGTGATCAAACTCTTCTTTAATAACGTCTCGAAACAACTACAACAACTGCACAGCCAAAATGGACGTCTACACTTTCTCAACGAACCGCACGTGATTATCGCCCCGAAGTCCTGGGGCGAGGTTAGACTAGTCTCTTAGCAACGTTACACAACTTATAATGTGACATACAAGCCAAAACATGATGTAATAGGCAGCTAACTGGAACTGAGTGAACAATCAAAGAGGGCGAATAAAGTAAATTGAATCATGTAAATTTCTCAACCTTATATTTGAAATTGATGCAACTAATAAATTCGGACAAAATAATGGAGCTATCTTTTAAGTTGTTTGAATAGATGTAATACATCATGTATAAAAAAGTATAGTTAAACTTTCTCACAGCTCCATGCCCAGCAAGGCCTTGCTTGAACAAGCCAAATACAATTTCTTTAGGTTCTGGATTAAAACTAGTATTGTTTATTGTTTGTGACATTAAACCACCCTACCACTTGACGAGTAAAAGACGAAGTGAATTAGCAGTCAAGAAAAGTGTGGTCTATGGAATCTGATTCACCGCAATACAAGCAGTCTGAGCAGTCACTTTCACTTTTTAATTCCATATCTTTTCAATTCCTTTATGGTCACTATAAATCGGTGAAGAAGTTTGAACTTAAATTCTCTTAGCTTAGTTTCCTTACACATTTTATATGACATCTTGAAGAATTTTCCCCATGAGTCACTATCAATTGGAAGTATTTTACTCCAACGCTGTAAGCCAGCTGGAGATGACTGATGTAGTTGAAACTTAAAAGCCGGTAAAATTCCCAAAATTTCAATTTCTCTAAATTTAATCCTATGTTCTCATCTATCTAGCATAAAAGATGAGACCCCTTCGACAAAACCCTCCACTGCCGTGTTATCCATTTCTCCCACTTTTTTAGACATAAAGCTTGGTTTTGCACTTAAAACTTGGTAGTACTCAAGAAAATTCGATTTACAGTTGGAAAGAAATTCCTGAAAAGTAAGTTAGCGGCCTAACCCTAACCCTCCTTATCTGTCCAGTTCGCAATCTTCCCCCAAATCACTTGAACAGTGATGCCTCAACTTGAGCAATGCTAGCAAATATTTTCAAAGCGCATGCAGCATGTTTTGAAAACGAATAATTCAACTTCAATTATTGGAGTACAAGAAAACTCACAGGAGTCTGACGCTTTAAACTGACCAAAAAAGTCGTGTACAAAATTAAAGAATACTGTTTAACATACATATTTATATTCGTAAATCAGAGGAAGCAGAAATGGAAGACGTTAGCGAATTGACTGGTCAATAAGACTATAATGATAAGCCTAAAAATTATTTTTTTAAGAATAATAATAATATTATTGTACAGTCTTCGCAATCTTAAATAACGGTCTTGGAAATTACAAGATGACATGCACTTTGCTTGGTGTGAAGAGATTAATATTTTTTATTACGTATAATGAAAGTAAAAGGCAATGATGAAAACCGACCGAGCTAAATCTCTCTATGCACCACAAGCTGAAGAGTATGGAAGGGATGATATGGGAAAGAATATGGATTATGGGCCGATCAAATCGAAACTTTAACTTCCCTCGAGGAGGTCGCAGCCATAATGGATAATGAAGAAATTTTGGCGAAAATTGAAGAATATTATAGTGATCTTTACCGGTCAAAAATATTACTGGATCATGTACAAGAAATGTAATTAGTTAATTTACACAAAACGTAGAAATGCCAAAGCTTTCAAACGAGGAAAAGGGGTCTTTAAGGAGGGCTACCTGACATTTGAAGAGTGTCAGAAAATATTAGAAACCTTACCAAATAAAAAATCACTCGGCGAAGGTGGATTTACGGCGGAAATTTATAAACACTTCTTTGATTTGGTGGGGTATGATTTTGTTGAAGGCCTTAATGCAGCCTACGATATTGCCTGTCAATTTCTCAGCGCAGAGGTGTGATCACTCTATTACCTAAAGGGGATGAGTTATTAACACATCTATATAACTGGAGACAAATAACATTATCGACTGTTTATTATAAAATTGCATCTAAAGCTATAGCGAAGAGAATTGAACCAATCCTAAAAAAAAACTTGTTCATTCAGATCAATCTGGATTCGTTCAAGGAAGGTATATTGGAGAGAACCTCTGACTGATTAGTGAAATAGTACAGGTGTTCTCAGCTCGGTCGACTTTCAGAAAGGTTTTGATTCGCTGGAGTGGTCCTGTATCCAGTCAGCTTTAGAGTGGTATAATTTCGGTGAGGAAATTGTAAAGTGGATTCAATTGTTTTATAAGGATATAGAGAGTGCAGTTATGAACAATGGATATTTGACAAGTGGGTTTAAGCCTTTAAGAGGAGTGAGACAAGGATGCTCTCGTTCACCATATTTATTTATTTTGACTGTCGAAATTTTGTGAAACGATATTCGACAAGACACAAATATTAAAGGAATAGCTATCTTTGGAAATTAAACCAAGCTGACCCAGTTCGCTGATGACACCAATCCCTTTTGTCGTGACCTGGACTCAGTCCCATTCTGAACAAAGTTAATATTTTCAGTAAAATTTCAGAGTTGCACCTTGATATTGGCAAAACAAAGGCAATGTGGCTTGGAAGATGGTCAAACAGTAAAACAAGACAGCTGGAGATGAAATGGGTGCGAGAACCGACTAAAATATTGGGAATTTATGAATCTTGACCAACTAAACTTTAGACTTAAAATACAGAAAATGAATCCTAAACTCGATATTTGGAATTCTAGAACTTTGACTCTATATGGCAAGGTATTAATCGCAAAATTCCTAGGTTTGTCGTTTTGGATATATTCAGCATCTATAGCTAACGTTCCTATTCCTGCTAATGTAGCGAGTAGACTCTTCAAATTTCTTTGGAAAAATAAAAGGGAGAAATTACACGGGATGTTATGTATCAAGGTTTGCGAATGATAGATGTTGTTGTAATCATGTTTGAGTCATTATGGTTAGCATGGATACAAAGGATGTTACAAAATACTAAAAGCAACCGGACACACTTTCTGATTTCCTGTTAAAGGTTGATGAACAAAGCTGTGATGAATTTAATTATATCGTTTGTAATACAGCGACAGAAGCAATCGACGGCCTGGCTTACTTTCACAGTCAAAGAATAGCGTACAGAGACCTGAAGACAGCCAACATTAGAAACCAGCATTACAGCTCATGCAGCTCGTTATCAGTAGATGCTAAGAAATTTGGGCTCACATATCAAGCAAGACCAATTGCCTTGTTGACTGACTTTGGTGAAATTCGTTCTCGGTTCATTGACTGTATGGGACGATCGTCTACATGGCACCAGAACTGCTTGTGAGAGAGAATTTCGTACCAAGTGCAACCATCGACGATTTAATGCTGGCAGACATCTAGCCCTTGGTCATGATTGTTTTTACGATGATTAAACCCAGCCTTAAATGCCCTTATATCCTCGAGATACGGTCAGCAGGAGGTGCCAGCTCTGAAGAGGAGTTAAAAGAACTTGTGATCTCCTTACTGGCAGTAGAAAAGCTTCCCTTGCGAGATGTGAAGTACGAACTCGACCGTGCTACAGCCTGGTGTGAGTTAAAAGAGGTTTACCATGCTTGCACCAAATTTGAACGACAGCATCGGTTGAACCTAGAGGAGGCAGGCCATATTTTAAATGGGCGAAAAGTCAGGTTCTCAAGGGAAATAACTTTACCAAATCAACCGCTCTTGAACGTTTTGATAAAAAATTGTCAGTTGAGCTTGAAGGTGAATGTTTGAACCTTCTACAATTGGAGGCAATGCTTCTGTCTGTTAGGCCATCACTCCCTTTTTTTTTTTCGTTTACCGTCGATATTGGGTCGGTCGGTCGGATTGAAAAACATTCATAAGCATTCTCGGAATCAGAGGCCTGGTACCCCAGCATCATAGCTGTGGAGCCAGGAAAAGACAAAACGTGAACCCAAAATCAATATGGCGGAAATGTTGGTGAATGTTGTTGCAAAATTAAGACAGCGTGGGAAAATGGATCAACATGCGACATAAAATGGATTAAAAACGTCGTTACCATTTTGTTTTGGAAAATGCCAAAATTTGGGTCGGTCGGACTAAACGGAGAAAAAAAATGGATAGTCTTAGCCTAGCAGAAAGAATCTTTCACGAATCCGAAACAGATGATTTTTTCTAAACTTTACCAGGCGCAGTGGAGTCAAGCATTTGGTCTCTGCCCGCAAAAATAAACAAGCACCGGTATCTAGAAAAAAAAAAAAACTATGACGCCCTGGAAGCACATGAGATTCTTCGACATCAGCACCTAATCATGCACAAATCTTCGTTAGAATTCTCAGAGGAACTGTCCTTTGGAGATGGAGTATTTACGTACGAAGGAAGAGGAAAACTGCTCTAAAAACTTTTGTTCTTTCAATAGTGACCGATTCGTCGCATTGTACACAATCAATCCTTTTGTGCGTACAATTCAGGGGCACCCAACGCAAATTTTCGGGAAAATATCTGTTCGGAAGACGATTTGAGATCTAGAATTTTCGGAACATTTGTTGTAAAATTTCTTGCTTGCCTGCCTCTCCTAGGATTTTCGAACATCTGAAAAATGGTATAATTGCCCGTTTTATCGGATTTTTACCCTAAGAAGGTCACCTAGAATTTTCGGGAGCCTTTTTTCTGGGTAAAATTTTCGAAAAGGTAAGTTTTGATCCCTACAGTTTTCCGATCACTAGAGGCTTTCAGCTAGGAAACACGAACAGATTAAAAATTTTTAGGGGATAAAAATATGCCTATATCTACCGCTTAAATACTAAAATACGTTTAACAATGTTATGTTTAAGTGGTTTTGAACTATATGCTCGTTGGGTGCCCCTGACGATTGGCTGTCATAATGGAAAACCCTATGGAATAGTATGTTCAACAATGTACTTTGACTTGATTATGTCAACTATACCACAAAACATATTTACAATAATAAGTTGTAAGAATGTGGGCACTAAACATGCTGTGGTTCCCTGTTGGCAATCAGAAAAGGATATAAAATTCTGATATTACACTGAATGACAATACGTGCAGCCAGTCGATGACTTTGAGTCAATACATAGTGGGGAAAGTAGTTGTCAGAAGGCTCGTGTACACCGATAAGAAATCAGATAATCATTCAAGTGTATGAGAAATTAATGATAATCAGGTTGAATTGATTGAAAATAACCAGCGGGTCTAATCCGCAGGACGCAGGTGGCAGGTCACAGGTCACACGTCACAAGTCACAGGTCGCCGAGGTCGCAGGTCACGAACATCAAACACTTAATGACTGGTCCCGAGGGAAACAGTTCATTTTGTTTCTTGACAATCTCAATGTTTCCCCGAGGTGCAGCCGAGGGAAACATTGAGATTCGAGGACAATAAAATGGACTGTTTCCCGAGGGTACTCTCCTACACTGCGCTCACTGAGCTGCTGCTTTTCTTGCCACGTATCTGTTCACTATGCACTATGCTACTACTCTCAATGAAAAAACTTCTCGCACTGGCTCCTAGATTCTGAAACTAACCAAAATGAGAAATGTTCTTCTGCAAACAATTTTTTTGTAATATGTGCGTCTCCCCAATCAACTTTTTTTTCTCTGCAACCATTTTTTTACCCGTATTCTTTCTTTTCAGACCTTGCAAACATTCTTTTTTTTTTTTTTAAGTTTTCTCGCCCCCTCCCCCTCCTCCTCCAGAAAAACAATGGTCCAACTCGAAATCGCAGACATTCCCGAACATCTGGGATGGTCGGCGATACGTCGTGGAAGTCAGGAAAATTCTATTTTCACAAAGCTTCTCAGCTAGATTTCTAGGACAGTTGGCGATCATTCCCGACATATGAAAACATCTTTTTGACTGCCTTGGAACAGGTCTTGCAATATCGGCGATCATTTTTCTTATGTCGGGAAAATCCCAGATGATCGGGGATTTCGCAGTTTCTCGACCATCCCAGATTTTGCCGACTAATGAAAACCATAAATCGTAGACATCCTCGATAATCTGGGATAGTCGGGGACGAATCGGGAAAATGCAAAGCGTGTCTATATTTTCCGACGTGTCCCAGATTGTTGCGATCGTCGGCGATCATTCTCGACATATGAAAATTTGGGGACGTCGGCGATGGTTTTTAGCTCGTTACCAATCCTCTAAATTGCGTGTTTCAATTTCTGGCGCACTCGCCATTTTCCACTATCGGAAGAATCTAGAAAAAGCGTTTGGTAATTTTCCGATGTGTCGGCAAAATCTGGAACGGTCGGAAGACTGCGAAATCCCCGATCGTCTGCACAGAGCACACAGAGACTATAAACGATTTGATTAAAAAAAAAATTCTTCATTTTGCCTTAAAATAAAACAAATACATTTGGTTAACGGGAAATGTTAGATTGCATGAAAGATTGCAAAGGTTTATATGTGAATTTGCTCAGGTTGAACTAGCTTGCGGCACAAGTTTGAATATAGGATCGAGGGATTTCCCTTCCATGACATCAAGAAAAATTAAAATTCTCGTAATTCTCTTCGTTTCGATGAGCTAACGGGAGAAAAAAAATCAATACCATTCTCCGTAAAAGTTTACTTTACCACACGGGGTTTTGCAGTTAAAGCTTAATTTAATGTAACAGTACTTTTGATGCAGGTTTTGTAGCAATTGAGCTCGCTAGACAGGAGCGTTGTGATAATAATAGTAATCAGTAGAACCGAGACACATGTAAATCTGGACTTGATATCTAAATGATGGAGTCCAGGTAATCTCTAACAAATTTATCGTTTACAACTTTCGAGTCTTACCTCATAGTTCGACGAATCCATGGACTTCAGTGCACAAAAGCGCAACCTTCACTCGTCAAGGCGAGGAAAAAATTGCTCCGTAATTTTTCCGATTCAAAGGTCATTTGAGATTTTTTTTGGGAAACCTGAGACGAGCGCTCAGCACTAGGATGGGAGGGTGGTAATCAAATGTCTGTGATGTAACTGTATGCGATGGCTGTTTCCAAGCTGTTTAAAAATCACAGCCCCGAGAAATAATAGCCGTGTATAAATTAGTATTGGTTTAAAATAACATGAAACGAAAAGCGTGGCAGGATTTCTCTGGTCATCTACCGCATTCTCGTTTCTGGTGCATTCATTCATCCATCATTTCCGGTTCATACATCACATTTTACAGCTTTAGCTTCCCCCTTTGTACTCCACTTTGCTTGTTGGCAGTTGTCATACCCAGATTTCTCTCACCTATTCTTTGCCGCCAGTTTTGAAAAAAAAAAGCATATTTGTCCCTCCTTGGGCCAAATTTCACAGCTCTTGCGGCTAAGGAAGGAAAATTATAGCAATTTTAAACTGAAGTGGTCGAATACTGGGCAACATACTGTATCTTAAGTTAGAACGGGAGTAAAGAAGAATCTGATGACTGGAGGAAGAAGATGAAGGTCTTATTGTCCTGCGCTGTGAAAAGACCAGTATGGCCACAATGGCAGCGCAAGCACAAAATTGAATAGCTTTGCGTGTGCGCCAGCCTAAAAACTACTTGACGAACAACTTAACCGATATTAACGTACTCCCTAGGGCTAGACTGAGTGATTCCTTCTCTGTCTTCGTCATTTTCTCTTGATAGAAGTACATGTTCTTGACCAAAGGCATAATTTGTGTGTAATTTTGCTGTGCAGCGCGGGACTGCATGAAATCAGTTCTTTTTATTGCGTTGAGTTTCATGAGTAAATGGCAAAAAATGCAAGTTTCGAAAAATGCTGATAAATGTGTAAAACCATGCCGTGTATCACTGCTTCTGTCTGAACTTTTTTTCTATTCCCATAGTCACCTAGCATCACATTTATTTATTAGAGCTTTTTAGTACTGATCTTGTTACCATTTCAGTAACAAAACATGTGAATCGCGTCTAGAAGCTAGGCGAAAAAAAAAATTAAATTATGACGAAAGAAGAAGGTTAAATTATTCTGGGTTGCGTAACATTCTGTAGCCTCATTCGGGTTTAGGTTACCGACTAAAAGCTGCCTTCTTTAACACAGGCTCGGAAACTGTGTATACTTGCAAACGCTGCTCAAGAGACCTATTGTCCATTGTCAACTAAAGAAAAAAAAAGGTTCACTCTAAACCATCATGGACACTGGTTTTTTTGTCTTCTATGGTGAAAAAGAGGGCACGTGAATGTCCCTTTTCATTTACATCTACATGGCAACATTCGCTGCTTATGGCTGTTTCTGCTGAGGTGACTTCATACACCACAAGCCTTGAGTTCTTAGAAACATCACCACTTCTGCTGGAGAGAACAGGACAGCACGGCCATAACACCGGGAACTTCATCCCCTACCTATCACGAATGGTGTGTGGATTCCTCCCGCGTGACAGCCCGATGTTCAACCAACTGAGCCACCGGTGCTCCGTCAAACGCTGCATGTATTCTGATTACAATTACGCACTAGCAGAGCAGGCCTTAGTACTCATTGTATCCTTAAATTTATCAGTGATTTATAGCTCTTGACCATGATGAAACGCCCTTCTTGTTTTTATTCTTGGCAAGTAGAATTTTAATTGATATACCATACATATGAGGAAGAATCTTTATGGTTTTCTGGGTACCATCGATCGCCATCTGGAATGGTTCCGTTATGCTCGTAAATCAACACAGGTAATGACAACTGAACGCGCTTTATCATTATTGAGTCAATCTCCTCAAAAGTATACCTATACCTACTATATGTATACCTGTTGGTACTATTTCGAGACCATGCATCACTTGACACAGCTAGATTTCAAGATGGATCTTAAGCTTTTAACAGTGTTCATCGATAGATTTTATTTCAGTAATCACACAAAAGTCACCTCCGTGTCTCACAAAATGATAACGGCAAGAAATGCGTTAGCTCTTTGTCCAACATCACTGCTTTTGACGAAGACACAACTTTCTGTAGCACATTTCTTTCTGACCTGCTGACGATCTCAAAGTCCTTTGCGTATAACCTAGGTCTCCGATGAAAAGGTGAAGTCTGCTACGAGCCTAGAAGGCTCATCAGGCTGGCGCTTATCTCCGGTTTCTGTAGCATGAAGCGACTAAGGAGAGATGCTAGTCCATCGCAGGGTTACCCCCAGCATTTCGCCTGTACCCATTTATACACCTGGATGGAGAGAGGCACCGTGAGAGTAAAGTGTCTTGCCCAAGAACACAACACAATGTCCCCAGCCAGGGCCCGAACCCGGACCACTCGATCCGGAGTCGAGCACACTGACCATGAGGCCACTTCGTCCACCAATCAGTCACTCAATAAACCCTCTCACCATAAAGTCATCTGTTCAAGGGTATGACCTTCGGCTACCTTCATACAGTTTCTGGCTAATCTGTGACGATCTGTCCGCTTGCATTTGTTTACATGTGAATTGCCTCGTTCTTGAAGAGAAGCTACTCCAAGTTTATTGATTAAATTTCTTGCCAAATTTATCGAAAAAATGAAATTTACCCCAAATCATACTGAATGCCGGTTCTGTGTTGAACTGAATACGTGGAAATGACAAAGGTTGTTTATTCATCGATCCAGTTCACAGTTGCTCTCAATCCAGAACTTATTCAATGTTTATAGTGTAAATGGCCTTTCAATTTTTTATTGCAATCGGACGTACTTTGACAATACCTTAATTGTTCGATGCCTGCTGTACTTCTATCTTACAAATGCTGATCATAGAAAACTGAAGTTTAATCAAGATTTAGCGGAGCAAGACTGAGGCGGTCCGCAGTTCCACCGTTTATCTTGGTATGGAAGTAATTCAGTTTTTTTCTATCCATTATTCCAAATACGGTGTTCTCGAATTATTTCAGAAGTTCAACGCGAAATTGATAAGTGTTAAGAAAATAAGAGTAAAACACTCACTCGAGAGAAAAAAAGTCTCTGTGTTTTCACGTAACACAAATCTTTGGCTCTTAAATCTCTACCTATAACCCCTAATTTTAGACAACTTAATCACATGATTTCGAATGTAATTTGGAGTAAACAAGTAGGTAGGATTAATCTTTCTTAAAGAACAATAAGTGGTTATTTATTTTAAATTACACGAGAAAAAGCACGTAATTACTTTTTAACGATGTAAGTGGAAAAACTTCGAGATTATCATAACGATGCGCTTGCGGATGCAACGCGTGTGTCAATGACGTACCACTGATGAATCACGTACCCATCCTGGGCTGGCATATGCATTTGACGGGCTGAGAGTTTGTTTGATCATTAACCAATCAGAATGCTTGGTTTGTTTTCTTTTTTGCACCGTTTCACTGCTCCCTGTGTTACCCACGAGAACTTCATTTCTCTTAGTCAACATAAAGCCATTTTTCCAAGGATGTTATTAGACCGATTATAGACTTTTTTCCTCCTTGCTACTATTATACCTCTCATGATCACGATAACGGATTATTTGGTTTTCTAGACTTTTTGCCATGAATACCCTTGCCAACTTCTCCTTAAAAATAATTGATAAATAACTTAAGTAATTAACTACTTTAAAAAGAAAATAAATCAATTAACGTGTCAATAAACAGATCACACAAATAACAAAGTAAAAAGGCGCCAACAAACTTGACTTTTAGTACTATTTAGTACCCTCGGAAAAAATTTAGTCTCATCTAAGCTGACATGTTAAATCAAAACTAAATTACCTTAAACCCTTGATAAGGGGAGGGTATGGTCAGTTGTCAGAAACCTTGTAGGATAGTTTATGTTGTTGTACCCATTAAAGATACTAAAACGTAGTTGTTGTTGTACTTTAACCCATTAAAGATACTACTGTTTTTTCTTCTGTTGTTTTCAGTTTCCCTGAAGTCATTTCCTTCCTCTCTGTCAATCCCTAAAGAAAAGGTTCTTGATGTACTCCACGGGCTATCACCACTTATGACTGTCATAAGGACAACAAAAGATTCGGGTTGAAAGCCTGTTATGAATTTCGAAGAATTAATTAGAGGACGTCAGTCATTAACTTAATCACAGAGGAGGACTGAAAGGACTATGAAGCACCTGTAGCTTCAGATCTTCAAAAGCATTTTTGGTAAGTAATGCTTTTAGTCAATGCCCATAAAATCTTAGGGGATGATTTCTTTCTTCTTACTTATCATAGTGACCAGTCCCTAAAAACGTAAAAGCAAAAAGCAATCAGCACCTTAAAATGCCGGTTTATATCTTGTTAAGATCAGTTTGGAGATTTAAGTTTGAGTAATTCTCCGAATTTAGCTGGTACCAGGAGAAATGATAGAGCCGGTCATCTTCAATCATAGAAAAATAGATCCGATACGACACTGACGAATCTAGTTGAGCTTGCTCATCGGCGGTTTTCCAAATGTCTCTTACAGTCCAAAATTTCAGAATATGTAGGAGAAAAACAAAGAGAATTCGCAGTTCCGAATTCAAATTTGAAGGGGGATTTGAACAGTCATACATACCCTTGTCTTGTATGTATATGTGACTTATTTTATAACTTTTGTTAACTGTTTATTTTTTATTATTCCTTCAAACCAAAACAAACTTTATGCAGCTTTGTCTTGTCTTGTCTTGTCTCTATCGTTTCTTGGTCATTGAGCAATTGGATTAGAGTGTATTAGCAAACGTTGCATGATAAAACATGAATCGTGCGATAACTGAATTCCTCATGACCATATCTTGGAATGTAACATCGAAGTGAATTGTATTTACGTAACTTCAATTTTGTTGTTACTTTGAAACAACAATTGTGAGACGTGACCTTCGGTTTACCCGTTAGATTTAACCGGGAGCAAAGAACTGTTGAAGCAAATTCAGGACAAACTGCACTTGTTATTGTGCAGTGTTACAGAAATCGAGTGTTTTGGCGACGGGTACGAGACATTAAGTCAATCGACACCATTTTACAACAGCTTGAAACTCAGTGAACCGAAATGACCCAAAAATAAAACATCCAGAAAGCTTTTGTAATATTAAAATCTGTTGCTTCGTTATTACCCTTTTGGAGATGACTACTACATCTCTAACAAAATAAATCATAAAACTGAAATTTGATTGAAATCTGTGGCAAAGACTTACGGTCATATATACCAAGTACGTGACTTATTCGATTCGTTATCTATTCTTTTGCGTTTGTACAGGCTTTGTTCTCAAACTCTAAATTGGTTCAGTTTTGTCTTGGAGCAATTTTGCGGTCGCCAGGTGTGTGTAATTTACAATTTTAATGGTGTATTCAAGGGTCTGTGCTAAAATCAGAGGGCATTGAAGGAAGTTACGTAAAAGCTTGCCCTTGAGGGTTTGTGTTCTTTTTTGAGTGGTAAAACACCAGTTATTATTTCGAAGCTGATATGTCGAGAGAATTTACTCATGCATGGTTTAATCTCTTACAACAAGACAAGGAACGACTTTAAAGGTTCGAAACGGTCTGGACCAGGAAAGGTATCTAGTTACGTAAGGATAAGACATTTCAAACCTATAGAAAAGGAAACGGTGCTCTAGTCAAGCCTAACAGTATATGCTGCAGTGTCATGGACTGCCTGAGGCAAGCTATTACGGGAATGCAACCAAATTGTCATTTTGGAGGCGGATTTAAGTAATGATAGTTTTTTATCACGCAGTTGGGATGAAATCATTCCCAAGGACAGCGGGTTTTTAAAAACCCCGTCAAAAACCAATAATTCTAACTTCCAATTCTATTTCAAAAAGACATCTCATCTTGTAATTTTTTTGACGTCAGTGAGCACAACCGTTAAGACGAGGTCTCTACTGTGTGGTGACAATACAAGCAAGCAAACTTTTTACATTTTCTCTTGAAAACGTCGTTCACTTGCTATTAATCGAAGTCGCTTATTCGCAGTTGATGTACGACAATTTCAATCTATTTGAAAGAGTCTAAAAACAAACAAATATTATTGATTTACCTCTGCTCCTCGAGGCAACAGTCAGTTGACAAAAAATGCGACAAGGTATTCTTGTGGGTCAAAAGTTCATCATTTGATTTTACAAAAATGAAACAGAGGAAAGGAAATTATTAACATTTCCCAACATAACAGTTGTTAGAACTTAGACGAAGGCAATCATGCAGGCTGCACGTAAGGGTCTTCCGTATTCTTTGCAGCTCAATTTTATTTTTATATGATTGTTATCTCGGTTTCTCTCGAGTTCCTGCCATTTTGTTCACTGCAATCCCAAACATCTCGTTGCCTAGTCAACTCCTGGGTCAGACCTACGGTTATCAGTCTGGTTCTTTTGACAGATTTTGCAATTGAGAGCAAACAGTTTTTCTACTCGCCATTTTTCTTTTGCACAATCAAGGTTATCCATCTCTAAATTAAGTTTAAAGAATTTGTGCAAGAACGCTTGAAAGAATCGGGAAAACTAAGTTAATCAGTTGCCATTGATAAAACCGAGCTAGAGAGAGTAGGGTCCAATATATTGTGGCATCGTTCTTAGTCATCTTAGCATGCAACTTCTTTCAATAAAAAGAAAGAACACTAAAAACGAATATAAATGAACAATTTGTGGAATTTTAATGCTCATTCGGGCCATCCTTTCTATTTTGATATTTGGTGTAAATGTGTCTTTCTCTTCAGTTGTGGACGAATACGATTTTCGTTTCAAATACTGTATGATTGTTGGACCTGAAAGTTCGTTAGTTCGTTAGTCTTTATGGATGTTGACGACCAAGGATAGATTGGAAATATATAGTTTTCTTGCCAGTTATAGTCACCTTTGGACACAGTCCTGAACATATTGGCAATCTCAGGGGGTGGTTCTGTTGAGTTTAAACAAAATCGATTGCTGCTTTTTTTTCTAAGTTTAGTCTACGAAAAGTACTAATTTTTTCCTAGTTGTGCGCAAAAATGACCAAAGCAAGAATTCATTTAAACAGGTTCATAATGATGATGATGATGATACTTTGTCTCCAAGTAACCTAAACAAAATATTTTAGACCAGTTTTATAACGGTAAGCATAGACAATGTTCAAATGTTCATCATCGTACTTTCTACAGCTAGGAAGCGTTAGTACAAGGAAGCTTTTGAGAAGAGACATCGACAGCTGAAAAGCTGGACCACGATCCAACAAAACTTCGGTCAATGAAAAAAAATCCCCAAATCCACTGCACTTCTTTAAAGCGAGGTGTTACTAAAGCTAACAGTTGTTTCCGGTGGAGTTCGAGTAGGGAAGAACAAAGTGAAGAAGTGCAAGTTCGACTGATGAATCCAATTTCTGTAACCGCGCATCCGGTCTTTTCTTTCAAAACGTACTTAAGAAGTATCTCACGAATTTAAAGATATCATACAACGAAAGAATAAATACTACCAATATCGATAAACACACCAAACAAGAGCGAGAAAGAACAAACTATAGAGAAATTGGCAAATTGGTAAGTAATAAGTCTGTTTCGGGATCCGAACTCCTGAACATGACTGGACCATGCGCCTACGGCGAGTTAATGTGGTCAAACCCCACCACCACAAAAAAACAACCTGTAATTACTTAAAATGGAGAGCAAAGTACGGGTTCTTTATTTGATATGAAGCACAGTTATCTTAACTATTTAAGCTCGGCCTTACGGGGCAGATGTAACCCACAAAGCGAAAACCACATTTTTGCGGAGAGAGCAATATTCCTCAACCGGAGCTCTAAATTGCGTGTGACTTGGTTTATGACGCATGATTCCGTAAAAACAAAACTAGACACTCTCAAGTACACGACTGGACATCTTATCAGAGTTACTTTGCATAACTTCCAGACACTTCCACTTTTTTTGCGGTCAAGCTTCGTGCGAATTTTCGTGGAGTACAATTGAAGCTAGCGGTAAGCAGAACTGATTGTGAATGTTATAGTGAAACAGCTGTGTGGCTGCATGCAAAAGAATATTTTCCTCCATATATCCAGACGAAATGCTTAACTCTAGGTAAGGTAACTTCATGGAGCATCTTAGTCTTCACAGTCCATTGCTAACCTAGATAAATGAAGAACAATAAGAAAGGATAACTGCACTTTATTTCGCCATGAACCAAATTGTGTTTCGAAGCTCTTTTAGCCCAAGTGCTCCAATTTTCTAGAATATCATCATGACCAGGCTACCTGTTATAAAAATAGATAAATAGGAAAGTTCCTTCCATTTCGTCTTATTCTCAGTTTTCCCGATTTTACTGTGAAGAAATGCTCTTGCTGCTTTATAGGTTTATTGCTCTTGGCCTTGGCGTAGCTCAGCCGGTTAGTGCACAAACTTCTGAGCTAGAGGGTTGCCAGTTCGATCCCCGTCATTCGACCGATATCTTTTTTGACTTTCCACTGTTCCGTGTAGCTGTAGCTTTGAATACCCGTAAAACAAAGCATTGACGGAGGAAGGGGGGAGGGGGGGGGGGTAAAAGGTGCTCACCAAGGGCCACAAGTTTATCAGTAACTCAAGTTCACTGTTACTTGCTACCCTCGTAAAAATAAGGACCTAACCTTAAAGCAATCGAAAAAGTGTCCAGGTTTGGCGTCCGATGTTGATAACAGTACCATCACCAGAGTGAACGAAGAGAGTAATTTTCCCCGCTTTCAATCATTCCTCTAGCATATTAATCACACTTAAGTCCCTGTTCACCACTGCTTCACTAATGGTCTTCGGTTAACATGCGAATCAAAACGAAACTTGTTTATAACTATATAGTTCACTGAGGGCAGGTAAAAGGACACGGTAAGCTGCGATTGTCTTTCCGTGAGATAAACACCCTTAGATGTATGACAGAAATGTGACCCCGTTTCATCCCCTTCCAATAATCGCTGAGTCAAGTTTTTGCCAAAAGACCAAAGGCGTGATAATTACCAAGTTTATCTCCCACAAGGGTTGATGCTTTAATGGTCGTTAACGATAATTTGACGCTTTTTGCATCAGTTACTTCGGTCAAGTTTCACCAAGAATATTTTAGGTCAATTATTCATAATTGGACATCCCGCGGGCTAAGCGACAATAATCCCTATATAAAAAAAAAACAGAAGGATCTACCACGCAATTCAGTTTTTTTCATCAATTTTCCTTGCTGACCATTGGCTTAGAGCCAAAACTGGCTTGGGACTTTTTTTAGGTATGTTAGGAAAGAGAACCGGAATTGCTGCAGCAAGGACGGCTCTCAATTTCAATGTCAGCTTGTTGCCACTTGAAAAACAAGTTTGACTTCTTGAATTTGTATAGTTTTATGAATGGTACTATTTAACAACCATCTTAGATGTTAGATATTCATGAATGACTAGCTCAGTGTAAATAAACGAGAAGAGTAATTAGTAAGGTTTTTGGATATTAAATATCACAGAGAAATATGTGTTTATTTCGTAGTAGCTATGGTACCGTGTCCTGTTGTAATATGGACAACCTTGGTCCATGCTGACTTATCTTTCCTTTGAAGCGTAAATGACACGATATTAACCACAAGACACTGCTCAATTAAGCAGGAAGGGCGCAGAAAGGGGGCGACAACAATGTGCTTAATTACTGTATAGATTTCAGCATTAGAAGAAAAGGTTAATGTCCCTGAAATGGAATGGAATGAGTCGACAAAAGCATCGGCAACATTAGGCACACTCACACACTCTAACCATTGATATCGATAGCCACATCGAAGACTGAGAAAACACGCACGAGTAAGATAGAAATGTACAGGGCGTCTTTTCATGTTGAAAACGACATTTTCGACAGAACAAATTGTGAAATAAACCACACCGGAAGCCAATAGTATTGAAAGCTACTGATTATTCCGCCTTAGCTAATTTTCGTCTTCCCTAACTTATAGAGGACATTATTTAGTTTGTCTTTCAAATGATAATAAGTTATAATTAAGCTCCGCCGGATTTTCATTTTTCCCGTTAGCTTTAAACCATGGCATAAGTGGGCTGGTCTTATACACAAGTAAGATTTGTCTGCAATTGGTCGGCACTTTGCAAGTTTGATTGTCATGCATTTTGCGTAAAAATTCATTTGTACGATTTCGCCTGAGATTTTTTGCTTTGCGTGATCCCTTGTCCTATTTTCTTGTTTTTGTGCGCAGTCAGGAAATCTTTGACGCAATAAATGCTTTCTTTTCCTTGTTTCAACTGATACAGGCCTCTAAAAGTATCAACGGTAAAGCATCAATTCTCGATCCAGTAAGTCAATATTAATTGCAAAAGGTGATAAGTTGTTTTATTGACGTGATGACATATATTGCAATTAAGGTCCTCGAGATTCGTCAACACTTTTAAAAATGCCGCACACGTTACTGAAGTAACTTGTAACTTGCTACAGTAAATAGTTCTTGGTTATCAGCGCTTTACTCACAAGATAAGGACACGGAGAAACGATAAATATCTGAAATATCCCATGATGCAGCAAAACAGAGGGTATATTATTTTTAGCAGCTTAAATTCATTGACGTCACGAGTTCTTACTCTGTCTATGCAAATATTGACTGAAAGTTCTGGATAGCTCAAGATATATTGGCTTTGGAATACCTCATTGTTTACTTTCTTTGGAAATATTTGACGGTCTTAATCGATTTCAATGACATTTGATTAGCAAAGCTACTGTTCTCCCAATGGCGATTTCAATGCAGTTGCTGTTTAACGGCTAGCTATTTGGTTCTCTACGTGCATGAGCGTCCCTTGGAGCGAGAGTCCCGAGGTATGTTGCATCCATTGTCCAATCATTTCTATGATTGTAGATGGCGTTTTTTAATCACCACTTGAATATCCAAAAGGTCTCACTCATTCTAACTAATTTACTGCTATTCGGTCTGTTACACGCTTACCTATGGTTTCTTCGGATTTTGGGTTTTGGTAATGGTCAACCGAATTTCTGTAATGTTTGACATCTGGCGAGTCATTCTCAACGCATGATTAGGTGTTCTTTATTTCTCAAGTCCAACTTTCAAGAGGTAATTAATCATTTCAAATGGGCTGATAAATAGCTTCATATGTTGTTGATAATCGGCCTAAACTGACAAATGCAGAGTTCAAACGAGGGTGCGTTCGTAAGTGTTTCGGGTAAGCAACCTTGTCGGACTAATAGTACATGTTAAAGTGCCGACTTCAATGTCCTTTTATAGAATATATATCTCAAGGGTGCGTTTATGTTTTTTAAACCATGCCAGATGACCCCCCACGAGACGACAGACAAATACTGATTTTTTTTCTTCTTTGCAGGTGTCAAGGTCTTTGAAGCCACGGCATTGTCTGGAGCAAGCTAAAGCGTCATACAACAACAAACAAGTTCGTTACCTGTTGAAAACATTGCACAAGGAATTGCACAAGGAACTCATTCAGTAATGAAGCGGGATCCCCTTGAAGGTTGCCAGAATCACGTGCTGGAAACTGGTCAGCCACTGTCTTATTCGGCCTTGAAAAGCGGCCTACTGAAAGCGTCAAGTTTGAAGGATTTACGAAATCTGCCCTCCGCCAAACAAAGCAGGCCCAAGGAAAGTCGGATTCGATCACCTTTTTGGCGATTTTCCGGAACTATCAAAGGAATACGGTTCCCCAAGGCAAGCTCGAAAAATGGAAGTATATCAAGCGATAGTGGCGAAGGTTCCTTGTCAGACGCACAATCAACCAACAAAGAAACTATGAAAAGCATTTTGAAAAATTCGGAGCAATCGAATATGCGAAGAGGTAGTGAAGAGGACTCTGTCGAGAAACCAATGAAGAAAAAGCCACAACACTTAACCTTTCGTAAACAACCTCGAAGGTTTAGTTCGCCAACCGTATCACAAAGCACCCAAACTTTTGATTTTAATTTTCAGGAAGACGGGGCATCACCTTTTAACTCCATGGTAAAAGATCTCTCAAAACGGCAACGAGTTTCATCGTTACCTGATGCACTGTTTGGGAGCGATAATCGGATAAGAACCACAAATATCCGGGGATCTAGAGAGATTGGTATTGGATGCTTGGAAGAGGATGACGAGGAGGGACAATACGGAAATGAAATACGTAAATGTTTAGATTTCACATATCCGCAGTCAACACATGCCAAGAAGTCTTCTGTCTTACTCATTTCTGACCAGAACACGAACGAGTTGGAATTCATAGAACTAAATAAGCTCCTCGATAAAGAGACACTGAAAGCTTCGGCGAGTATACCTGACGAAGAAGGCATGACAATTCTTCATCGCGCTGTACAAAATGGTTTTGCAAACCTGGTAAAGTTCCTCATAAACAGCGGTGTATCAACTGAAATTCGAGACGGCGAAGGAAGAACTGCACTTTACCTAGCGTTGGAAAGAGGAAATTTTGATTGCGCAGAGTTGCTGATAAGGCTTGGCGCAAATGTAAACTGTGCCAAGAAAGGTGGCAGGACAATTTTACACCGAATGGTTCAAGAAGGTGACTATAAAGCTGTTCAGTTTCTCGTGAGACACGGCGCTGACTTAAATTTGGAGGACGACAAAGGCTGGCCTGCCTTGCATTACGCTTTGAAGAGGAAAGACTTAAAGAGTGCAGCTCTTCTAATGACGCACGGAGTTAACATTCATCGCTATACTGAGAAACGAATACAAGAGTACTCTATGTCCATGGAGATTGTGAATATTGCGAAAGTAAGAATGGACACTGAGACAACAAGTAAGGAAATGACACGAGAAGTTACCATCATCTAAAAAGAGCAAATCGACTCTTGCATACTTAGTTTTAGTTGTAACAAGTCAACATTGCCGCAAACCGTTGACAAACTAAGTTAAACTCAAAGGACTTCAATTCCAAATTTAACGAGTAATTGGATTAAATTTGATTCCTTATTTGAAGGTTTCGTGACAAATCAAGCGGATATTAGCCCAGTTTCCGCAACAATAAGCATTATCTCAGTCCTTATAAGCAAGGACTGTTTCTTTGTGCATTGACAAGACTGCTCAAGAACTTTCTTAAATCTTGTTAGAAACATCTATAGTGAAATCATTGACTGTTGTCCATACCGCGCACTAGTAAAGCAGAATGGGATGAAATTTAAAATGAAGTGCGCTTCGACAACAATTCTGAAACTGAGAAATGAGTTCAAGTTACATTTGCAGCTGTACATGTGTTTTGTAATATCAAGGCTGTTAAAATGTGCATTCAGAAACTCAAGTTTATTCCATATACGTTGCATGAGGTAAAAGAGAGATAGAGGTAAATGTAATCCCAATGTTTGCACATCAAACAAGCTAAAATAATATAAATAAAATGCTACGACAGGATCTCGAGGAATTCAAATGACACATTAGTCTTAAAATCAACAACCATCGTACATTTTGTTCATTCCTCGAGGATTATCCTAATAAAGATTTTTATGTTTCAATAAAGTAAAAATTAATCTGGTAAACATGCAATTTGAACTATTTTTGTGACCATCCTTATGAGTGTGAAATACCGCCACTCCAAAAAGTCCTTTTCATTCTAATGCCAATAATACCCTTCAATCTTGCCGGCACGTGCTTCAAACCTCGCAAGGAAAGCACACTACACGTTTGAATTCTGCGGAATCAGGAATTTGAGCCTCCATTCAACAAAGTTTATCTTGTGTCAAGAACTTCATCAAGATGTCTTTATCCGTTTTCACGTATTTGACGATCTTATTGACATTTCCTTCGATTTTTTCAGATCAGCGATAGAAATCGTTTGATATTAGTTTCCTTTCAATAGTCCAAACGGTTTTCGCAGCAGAAATCCAATCTTCTGGTCTTGGCTTCTTGGAAGTTTAAGAGACGATTGCTCTGAAATTTTTGCGGGTCTTGATGTGGGTTAGCCAGCAGATTATTCTTGGTATACTTGCCGGCGTGCTAGCAAACGTGCACGATGAACTTGGTGAAAGCAAACAAATTGCCCTCTTTCAACAATCTGAACAACGAAACCGATCGCGATGCGTCCTACGCTCTCCAATAAATTAACGAGAACAGAACTTGATGTTGTGTTAATAGAAAGGTTTCTCATTGAAACTTTAGTCGCGATGCAACCTCGTTCCCCAGCGTTTTTCACCTTCCCGGCACCCCAAAGACCCCGGGGAAGAGGTATGGTCAAGTAAGGCTAGGCGCTCT
>BLFP01003200.1:387324-389824 GCA_014634505.1 Montipora efflorescens | reverse complement strand
GATGCCTTTGCAGCCAGGCAACTTTACACACGTCTTGTTGCATGTGAAGAGGAAATTCAGAAAATGACTCCCAAGGTTTGAAGAGCGTATCATACCTCAATGTCGTCAAGAAAAAATAACGAACGTCAGTTTAAGTAAAAGGGGTTGGTTGCTTGTCCGTTCCTCTAGCCTTGAGCTCAGCAGTTGTTTGACTTCTTACTAATCTTAACCTGGATGAAATCAACGCAACTCAAATCCCGTTCGAGCGTGAAAACCCGTCACCCATTTTGCCGAAAGCTTTACTAAAAACTAAATCTCCCCTTTGCGCTATTATTTGTTCTTGCGTTACTGGCTTCCCTCATGCATACCCTGCAGCTAGAGGTAACCCTGCGATGGACTGGCATCCCAGGGGGAAGTGTAAGTATTTCTAGTCGCTTTATGCTACAGAAACCACGATAAACTCCGTCCTGATGGGCCACTTGGCTCGTATGCAGACTTTACCTTTACCTTACAAATCTCGCTTAACCCTTTGACTACGGTAGCTCCTCTATTAATGTAATAAAAACTAAGGATAGTCTATAGTTCTGAATTTTTTTCCTTGCTCTTGTTCATGTGGTAAGCACATTAGTACAGAACGCATGCGCATCGTAAAATACGTATTGAGGAAAAAAAAATTGCAAAAACTCTGTTTGGGGTGCCCCGTGCTACTTTCCATCCAAAGAGGGAGAGATTAATCGACTTAATCGGTTTAAAAGTAGCACAACACTTTCGACTTTCACTTTTCGCTTTCTCGCCTTCCCTCTCTTTTCGCTTTCTATGCCTCATTTTTTTTTCAACTTGCTGGGCATTTGGTAGGGTTTATTTTAGTGGGAAGAGTTTCTGAGGAACCTTTCATCATCTTAGAATTAAGTGCTCAGAAAGGTAGGTGGATAATGGAGAAAGCTTTTCATGGAGATTTTCAGGTCAGTGTTACATGGTTTTTTTGGCCGTTTCTCCAGTTTTCTTGACTGAATTGTGGTCATTCTGGTATAGTTTGAGGGATCTCTTCTCCCTGCACAAGTTAGTGGACAAAGCTGTTCCTGACCGTTAAAAAAGATGACGTCACAAGGGGTAGATTAGACCGTGGATAAAGCTGGACGTATTTTGCCAGATACTAATCAAAGGGTTAAATAAGGACTGTGCTTTGTGGTAAAGACAATGAAATTTCCTAGCCGGTCAAACCCTTAGTTATTGCGCACATTGACCGCAGTCAAACGTATCTGACAGTTTTCTTATTGTTATTTTCATTCTTATTCGTATGTTATTATTCTTATTATTATTATTACGATTTTGATGAAGACGATGATGACGATGATGATGATGATGATGATGATGATGATGATGATGATTATTATTATTATTATTATTATTATTATTAGAGGTATATTAGGTCCATCATTACTTAATGCAGGAAATGTTACTGAGCATCGGGACACAGCCTGTGGTCTAGGATACTCCTGGCCATCTGTTCTGTCCTTTATCACATACGGGGCAAAATTACCGAATGCTGATTGGCTGAGACAGAGGCCATTTTTTCTTTAATCACGAGGGCACTTTTGGTAATCAAGAAGGCATGATTACTTACTTACAAGAAGGCAAGATATCCGTAATAACCTCTCTAGCGATGCTTGCGATGCGGCACCTTTCCTTTCAGACTCAGTCCACTGCCCTTTTCAGTGACCAACTTTGAAGAGGTGTCGGTTGAACAAGTGAAACATCTTATCAAGGCTGGTTTTATAAAGTCGTGTGCTTTGGATCCAGTTCCTGTGTGTGTGCTCAAATTCTGCCTTCCTGACCTTCTACCCGTAATAACTAAAATGATCAATCTTTCGTTGGAGACAGGAATTGTTGCGGACGTTCACAAGGAAGCGCTGTTAATCCCTTTATTGAAGAAGGTGGATTCTGACTTTGAGGTTTTTAGTAATTTTCGACCGGTTTCGAATTTAATGTTTACTTCCAAATTAATTGAAGAGGCTGTTGCTCATCAGTCAACTAGCTATGTTTTGAATAATGATCTAGGTGAAGTTTTCCAGTCTGCATACAAGAGATTGCATAGTACTGAAACGGCTTTGCTTAGAGTTCAAAATGATATCCCGCGAGCTCTTGATAATCGCCGCTCTGTTATCCTTGTTTTGTTAGATCTATCTGCTGCGTTTAATACCGTTGACCATTTTATTCTTTTGCAGCGATTGTCACGTCGTTTCGGTATTAAGGGCATAGCGCTTTCCTGGTTTAAATCTTACCTCACTAATAGAAAGCAGTTTGTGATAGTTCGAGAGGGAAAGTCCACTAGTCGAGATCTTTTTTGTGATGTACCTCAAGGCTCAGTCTTAGGACCTATTTTGTATTTACTGTATACGTCACCGTTGGGGGACATAGTTCACGGGATGTGTTTTCACTTCTATGCAGACGACATGCAAATTTATCTTTCATTTGAGTCATCTTCGACGGTTGACAAACTTTCTGCTGTTTCCTGCATTGA
>BLFP01003200.1:359227-369227 GCA_014634505.1 Montipora efflorescens | reverse complement strand
ATTAGTTTTATTATAGCTGGTCGTTTAAGGACCTGGAAGGTCACTGGAAGTTAAGTTCAATTCATTACCTGAAGATCCTTGTTTTTGTACCAGGTGAACAGTGGCTGAATATATTTCGAGCTATTTCGCGAACCGTAAAAATATTAGACCTAGCACAAGTTCCAGCTATTTGCTTGATTTATTAGACCTTAAAAACCAGTGTCCACTGCTGCTATACAGTAGACAAGTGGATTACATTTCAGTTTTGTTAAGGTCTGGCATTGACGCCTCTGTGTTCAAGGCACGTAGTGTTAGGGGTGCTTCTGTAACTAATGCATATTTCAAGGGAGTTTCAGAGACTCTTCTGGCTGCTGACTTGTCAAATGAACGCACATTTCGTACGTACGATCTACATTGTCCTTCGGTAACTTGTCCCAAGATCAGTTAAACTGATGTTATTACAACGTGTGATGTTTGCATTGGCTTCGGCTCTTTCAACTCGTACAATTAAACTATCCCATAATGCGGAGCAAATTGAGAGACAATTTAAAAATTAGACAAAAGGTACTAACCTTGAAGTGTAATTATAATTCTCTGAAGAGATAAGGAGAATTATGGGATAATGCTTCCCTCCCTGTTTTGTCAAGTTTTTGTTTTGTCCAATTCCCTTTCTTGAGACCTACGCTAATTTCTCACTCCAGGAAGAACTGAAGCGCTTACCAGTTGATAGCCATGCCAGTTCCCATGGCTAAGTAGTCGAGTTTATGAGTTGGCGCCAAATGCAAACTCGATAAAAATAGTCTAATATGGCTGACTCCACGACACCTTTATTGGCTGTGGAGTTGTTTGACGACTCTGAGTAAACGGTTAATTTTTATGAAAGTGATTAAGTCATTTCCACGTATCATTATAAATCATATATCTTTATTTACCCTCAGATTTTTAGAGTAGCTTGGTGTAGCTAATATCATCCGAGCATTTGCTCTCCCAACCATGATACACCACAGAAGGCAGACCACAACACCGGGAACTACATGCCCTACCTACATCTGACGAGGAAAACCTGCAATCTTTTCGCTCAAGCGGTCATGTGCACAGGAAGAATGCCACTTGGAAACCCCACTGGATCTGGACGAACTGCGATTCCACTGCAAAAGCAAATCCTGCTCGAGCGGTCGTATTACGTTGAGTAGTGTATCAAACCCGTGTTATAAAAGGCGAGTATCGATCTGTCAGGTCAATACGTACATCGGTTGTTTATTAAAAGTATGGATTGCCGTACAACAACAAAGGACCGATTTGCAATATAATAATAATAATAATAATAATAATAATAATAATAATAATAATAATAATAATAATAATAATAATAATAATAATAATAATAATGATTTATTGACCGTATTTCTACATGGTAGCTTTGCAGCCATCATTTTAACTAAGTAATTTCTAACTAATCACAAACATAATGCACAAGTTGAAAACTTTTTAAAAATGTAAGATCTAAAAATGCTATAAATATTATGAGTAACCATAATTAAGGAGCCTTGTCAAGACAACTTATGAGGTTCAACTTAAGAGGGTAAATTTAAGCGCGTGCTGGCCTTGCTCTTTGAAATTTTACAACAATCATTGTTAAAAGTATCAAAGTTTGGACACCGCCTTACATTTGCGTGTAGGGGATTGAATAAAGTCGCTAATGAGTCCTGGAAAGTACCCTTAATTAGGGAATTTCTATTACAGGTGCATTACTAGAGCGCAGTGTACGTTTGGGATTGTGCCTAGGCAATTGCAAGTATTCGGGCCAAGCTTCACTAAAAGAGCTCGGTGTCCAAACATAAGGAGGCTCGAGAGGGTTTCAACACTTAGAAGACTCTCTGTTTAGATCGAATGACGCTACAACACTGTATCGCGTAACAGCAATGGTATGGTACCATATGACACAACGATTATTTCCAAATAAGATGTTATCATTATTGTGGTGTAATAAGTTACCTTGGCAACGGGAAATCCCAGAAAAAAACCATGTTTTGGATTTAGTTGATCATATCTCGAAAAAGAACTTGGTGAGCCCCCTTTTTTATTGATGAAAAGTGATTAGAAGGCCACGATAAAGCTTTCGGCAAAGTTCAAAATAATTCTGTCAAGAGAATTCAGAGCTACCTTTAAAAAATCACAAAATTAAGATGGCGTCAGTATTTTGATATATTTCCTTACTTTAGGACGATTTAGCGTGAGCATATCTACATTATCATCACCGGTGTCGACAATACGACCATCCCAAAGAATGTTCAACTGGCTGAATAATCTCTCTACTGTGTCGAGCCAGGCTTGGTAGTCCTGAATAAGTTCCGATCGATAAAGGACCTCTAAGCAGCGGTCGAAGCTCAGTTTTTTTTCTAAGTCGCCTTTTGGCGACCTTCTTTCACAAAAAGGTCGGCAAATATAAAACGTTGGTCGCCATTTTCCCTCGATGACACACTGTGGCGTAATTATATAAAGGAAAGAACTGCTGACCATTTTGAGACAAAGATGGCCGCCTTACGATCGCTCCTAAGCGTGTACATCAATTCGCGCTGTCTTTCAACTCTTCATACACGTAGAGAAAGAAGAGAACTGCAAAAATTGCAAAGGAAATTCATAGACAATGTTTCTGTAAACCTGTTTATTTTTATTCATTTATTTATTTATTTATTTATTATTTTCATTTTGTCCGGATCTAGAGCTTAAAAAAATATACCGATTATCACGATACCACTTCCACGCGCCGGAATAATCGTCAATTTGGCGACCTTGGCGATAACTTTAGTCGCCATTATTATTTTTTAAGTCGCCAAGGCGACGAATTCGGTCGCAGCTTCGAGAGCTGCAAAGAGCATTTTACTATGTTTATTGTGATGCGAGATCTCTAGCTACAAGTGTTCCAAATCTGGTTCTATATTCTCAATATCCATATGCTTTTTGTATAGCTTATACTTTCCGTCACATATGCCCCAACGCCACCTCCGCGGATCTTTTTGCGTTTGGGAAAAACATCACTGTAACCAGGGATGGTGACATACTGCGGTAGGAGCGCATTATCTTTAAAACATGGTTCACTCATAGTCACAACGTCAAAAGGGTACCTCTTGATTGTAGCGAGTAACTCATCAAACCAGGATGCCATGGTTCGCGTGTTTATGTGGAGTATTCGAAACTGGTCTGGATCGGCTCGGCTCCAGGCTCGCTCATAAGCTGGTATCAGAAAATGATAAGTTATGCTTATGGATGGGCAAGTTATGCTAATAGAATAGTGCTTTGATAATCCGGTTACTCCGTTACTGTTCAACTTACTGATGGATGGTGCGATTTCTCCGTTCTCATCAACAGAAAATGGTCGTAAAAAGAAAAAGACAAATCGTCGCTTGTATAGGTCCTCGTAAAATATAACACGCACTGCATTAACCGGACACGTAACTCGAAAACCAGGGTCAAAAAACGGCGGTTTAGTATGTCTTCGAAGCAGACTGTGCATTCAAAGAGCCCTGCCTTTTTCACTCGACAGTCGCGGCGGAATAAACTGGGACCGAGCACTCCTTGTCATTTGATTCTGTACCGGAATTTCCGGAGATTTTGGTCGAATGGTAAGCGCTCCTAGGGCCCATTTCTCGAAAGTCCCGTAAACTTTGAAATTGCCAACCACTTGCTTTGGAAAGCAGATATTTTAACATGTTTTTAAGGTAACAAAAATAAAATGACTTTGAAGTTTGACGACTTAAATCCTCTCCGTTCTTGAGATACAAAGGGAATTGTGACAGCCGAAAATGGCCCGTAAAGTTTGGGGACTTTCGAGAGAGGGACCCCTGGTCATTTGTTTCTTTCTTCTCTGGGTATTATAAATAGGGAGGTGACACGTCCCCAGAGTCCGCATTTCTTTTGGTCAGCACCGGACTCTGGGGACAAGATTGGAGGTGTCTCGGGAGATGACTCGCATTTGAATGGAATTTAATCAGCAAATATTATCTCATATTTCACGGTTCAGTAAAACAAAAACTTACATTTGCCACTTATAAAAATTGGCCAAATGGATTTCTGATAAGACTGTGTCAAAAAAAAAAAACCGTTCATCTCTCTCCAAAATCGTTTTCTGGACGTCGAATAAGTTTCCGCCATACATTTTCTCAAAGCGACTTGCAATGTTTGCCCCCTGGCGATCCCAGAACCCTTTCCGAATAAAGCAGGGATCCGATTAGTGGCAACTCATTCATTATAATTACACTTCAAGGTTAGTCCTTTTTGTTAAATGTTTAAAATTTTAGCCATAAAACTGAGCTATTTTGTATTAAAGAAAGAACTTTACATGATTAGTTGGTCGGAGTAAAACATGAAACTAATTTGAAACCCATCTAAATCTCGTAGAATAAACGCTCTATGTGCTATGGCGTACTTAACTTAGTACTCTCACTGAGCCTGGGTATCATAATGTTCTTAGTATATGTTCTTAAAAATTTGATTAGTCTCTGGCTGGACGTTGTCACAACAAAGAGTGTACAACATGGTACACCAATATGCCACATTGATTCACGCACAGATAATGAACATTAAATCTATTTAAGACACAATAATGTACCAAACATAACCCAAAGCTGATATCATTGATCCCAAAAGCTGGGCGACCGCTGACAATGACTTAAAGGGGCTATGCAATTTAGGCAATTTCAGCACTGGTCGAATGGTAATAGAATAATTAACTAAAATATCAAAATAACTATTCAAAACTATAGGAGAACACAACACACAGGGAAGCCAAGAAGGGACATGGATGGACAAAACTGGAGAGGATTGAAATGGATTCAATTTGGTAAATTTGAAAAACGTCGGCCCACCATTATTTATATCCGACTATATCAAAATATCATTTACAAAGCTAGAAAATCAATTGTTATGTGGCCGTGATTTTGCAAATGAAAGACTCTTGACGTTTAGAGCTCATAATTAACAAAATTAAACAAAATTACCTAAAATAGCGTGACCTAGCCCCTTTAAGGCCAACAACTATGGCCAAGCTTTGAAAAACTTGTAACCCATCGGTGTACGAGGTTTTGCATTCCAATTTGACAAATATTGAAAAGATCGGTGCCTGCCAAGAATGATTCATCAAGGACTACATGTATTGCAAGGTTTTTGATATTGCTATGCATCATAACACGAATCTAAGTCGAGTCCACAGCAAACTGTACGAGGAAGATAATGATTGTCTACGAATAACTAGACTATTTGCAGTTTAAAGATGATTCATTCCTTACAAATTGTGAATTAAGTTACAGGACCCTAAACTAAAATTAAATGACTTGGCTATTTTAAGGAGGCCTGAAATTTAAACCTAGCTTATTTTAGTTATCCACTAAAGCACCTCTTAAATCAGCTCGATGCACGTAACTACTGATTTGACTGCTAGTTTTCAGATAATACCTGCCAAAAATCCTCAGCAAACTGCAAAAAGGCTCTTATTTAGAATGCCAAGCATGTCAAGTTGGATTCTTGCAACATTATTAATAAAGAAGCACTTGAAACTGGAAATTTTTTACAAAACGACGAGAAAGTCTACACCGACAAATGCGAGGTTTATATTATAACTTACAACTGACTCTAGTATTTCCTGTCAATTAATTGAACTCGCAGAGGCCTGTCAGGGATGATCACTCCTCTCACGAACGGCTCCACGATCTCATCCGGAGGATAACGTATCTCAAACCGCTGGACGATCCTTGCCAAGAGCAGATAAAGCTCCAGCTCAGCAATTCGGCGGCCAAGACACATACGTGTTCCAAAGCCGAAGGGCATGGAAGAAAACACTTCTTTAGCATCGTTGAACTTGGACTTAGTTGCTCTATCACGCAGCCATCTCTCTGGTTTGAATTTCTCAGGTTGTGGGAATACGTTCTCATCACGGCTCATGGCATACAATAACATAATTATTTGTGTACCGGCGGGGATATGGAAATCTCTGATCATCATATCTTTCGGTAAAATTCGGAATAAAGCTGACGAAACAGGATACAGTCGTAAGGTTTCTCGCACCCAAGCTTTGATGTAAGGCATTTCTTCCAGAGTTGTTGGTGTAGCGATTGTTTCATTTCCCAAAACAGACAAAACTTCTTGTCGTAGGACTTCTTGTTTCTCTGGGTTCTTCGCCATCATGTACAACATCCATTGCATTGTGTTAGAGGTTGTGTCCACTCCAGCGAACAAGACATCAATCACACTTGCTAGAAAATCATCCTTGGTGATTTTTCCACTTGACAGGAGGAACTCGAAGAAACCTGCTTCGTCATAATCGGTGAACCTGGATGTTTCGCTTGACTTCAGCTCGAGTTCATTAATTCTTCTCTGTGTAAACAATTCAGCGTACTCGTACATTGTGTCAAAACTTCTGAACAATTGTTTAAACTGTTTAGTCTCATAAATCTTGAAAATCCACAAAGGCCACAAACTGACGCCAGTAGTGCTGTAAAGAAATTCTCCGACGGCTTTGATGAAAGTTTGTGCTTCTGCGTTTACTTCCGGCTCCAGGCATCCAAATCTTTTTTCAAACAACATAAATGCCACAGACTCGAATGACCATTTGAAGAGCTCGTTATCAAGTTCACGGACTTCGTTATCTTTGTCTGTCCCGCTTTGTTCTCGAATAGTTCGCAGCCTGTGAATGAAATCAGTAATGATTTCGTTGAATTCAGCCGCGTAGTCTGCGACTTGTTTGGGTCGAAGCATGCGTTTGCTAAGCACGCTTCGGTGCCTGTACCATTCAGGGCCATCAGCAAAGAAAATACCGGCGGTCTTCTGTCGCTTTTCGCGATAATAGTCGATAGCAGGGAATCGAAATCGTTCTGGGTACTTCGATTCTGCACGCATAACCTTGGCGACATCAGACGGATCAGCCAACTGAACGACAGCGTTTCCACCAAATCGATGTTTGTGTATGTAACCATATTCTCTTACATCTTGCATTTGAGAAGACAACAAGCGTTTTTCAAGCCGCTCACCTCCTGTTCCAACAAGCAAAGTCCAGCCCGTCCCCACAACTGGGAGACTTTTGGGTCCGGGAATATCAGCCAAAGACTTAACGGTGTAGTCATCTTGATTCGACGAGGTCACCGTCGAAAGGGCGAGAATTCTTGTGCTATTACGATAATCAAAATTTCTCCGTAAACCCAATACGAATAATCTGTAAACTTTGGAATTTCGAGCGAGTGTCATGATGCGTACTTTACTAAATCCTTTGTATCGTTGATGATAAAAGTTTTGCTCAAGGTTTGTGCTATGAGATTTGCTCTTAATTAAATCTACTGCACAAACAAAGGAATGCATCTGCGGTCGATCATTGTTCGGAGGGGTGGAACTGAGTACCATGAAAAACAAGGATTGGGTGACGAAAATGGATAAATGGGCTTTCTTTTGACTTTGCGCTCCTAGCGAATATCTCGAAACAAAAGGAGGAACAATACGGCGGTGCATATCTTTTTTTGTCACTGATATCAAGCCATTATTGTATTATAAGTAGAACCAAATTAATGTTCTCCAAAAGAGATAGAAAAGCAGGAGGCAAAAGACTTCTATGAAAATTTACACATGCACAAATACGAAGGATCTTAAATAGTGGACCATGGATCGTCAATTGCAGACAAAGTCATAGTAGACATAGTACGATAGTACGTACTAGAGATTTTTTCTGCTAGATATAAATCGGTTTCAAATAGTTTCATATGTATTTGCCCCACTAATCAAATAAATTTCCATCTTTTTTGAAAAGAAAAAAATGAATCAAGTTCAACTTATAATAGACTAATGCCTTGATTACAAGTGACAAACAAGACATGCCTAGTGCTATTGTTTCTCTTTTGTTTCGAGTGATTCGATGGAGGCGCATATTTCGCCAAATTCAAAACAAAAGCCATTTTAAAAAAACCCTTACGACACAATCGACCACTGCTGTTGTTTTTGTTTGTTCAGTGCCGTGCCCTTTTAAATACAAACAAAGCTGCAATTTGCATGAGTCGTTTAGTCCATTCATAGGCAGCCCAAGTTCGCGTCACTAGAGAGCGTGTAATAATTAATTACTAGTGGGAAGATGACCTTTGAGTAAAAGCGGTGTTGCGTTACAGAAGTCAAGGCTGCACACTACGATTCCGACCGTTGTCAGCTCAGAGGCGGTTTGCGACTCGAAAATCCATCCCAGCCGCGATTTTTTCACGCAAAGCTAAAACCACATCATTCGTCGTCAAAAATCCCCACACACTTGGCTGGAAATGAGCAAATTCTGCTTCGATTCCACGATAGCTGATGAATTTAACATCTGCTGATAACCGAACAGGACACGGAGCTTGGATCCGAAGTGAAATTAACATCACCCTATGAGGTACAGTCATTTCATGTACCACAGCGGGGTGAGCGGCTTCTCCAACAGCTCCATGGTTACGAGTGACGCTGTGGGGATGGGGTAAGTGTTGTACCTCATCGGGTGGAGTTAATTTGACTTGGGACCCAAGAATGCGAATAAAACTAAAAACTAAACTAATTAAAATTTTAGAATCCAACCTAGAGCACATGATCTGCAGGAAAACTCAAGTCCAGGCCCCAGTTCTCTATCCAGTGAATAAGTCTTTACAAAACCAATTGCGCTATCCAATAGATAGCGATTTATCTGGTGAGAAGTGTTATCCACCTTCTAAACAACGAGGGCCAGATATCTACTTCAGTACATGTGTGGTGAGCGTTAATAATAATAATAATAATAATAATAATAATAATAATAATAATAATAATAATAATAATAATAATAATAATAATAATATGGCATGGTTCACTGGAGGTAAAACATCTTTAATCCCGAAAGAAGGAAACTTCACAAGCGACAACCAAAGGCCGATTACCTGCCTCAACACCATATATAAGTGGTTCACATCTTGTATGCTAAGGCCTATGGACGAACAGAAGAAGAGGTGCTACGGAAGGATGTAGTCGCACAACAGACAATCTACAGATTGATAGAATGGTTACTCAAGATTGTCATCGAGGTAGGAGGAATTTAAGCATGGCATGGATAGACGTGACCAAAGCGTATGATTCTGTTGACCACGACTGGCTATGTGAGATGATGGTTGTACATCGCTTTCCAACATGGATAAGAAAAGTGGTAACCAAGTTATGCAATTCATGGAATACCAAGATCGTCACAACAACCAAAATTGGGCAGGAGGTATCAGATGTAATCCACTTCAACAGAGGACTTCCCCAAGGAAGTCTGGAGAATAGTCGACAAGAAGATGAAGTAGCCTTTAAAGTTACATCTGATGTTTATCTGAACAGATTGTCCATAATATGGTCAGGTCCACTGTCTGATTCCCATCGTACTCTGGTTACCAATCAGTACGCTCCTCGCGCACTAAGCTATTTAATGTGGACGCAACATCTACCCATTACAAAACTTAGGCAAATTGATCGTGAAGCTCGTAAGATCATTGCGGAACAAGGAGGCAAGCACCCACTTAGTTCAACCGTGTTGTGCTACCTTGCAAGAGAATCAGGAGGCCGAGGGTTACGATCGGTAGAGGCAGAGTACAAGGCTATTAAAATTAAAGGCGCATTTAATCTGTTCAAGAATAATGACAACACTATGGAACGTGTACGCCAGTTTGAGAACCGGTCAATAGAGCTCGGACATAATTCTATGGTTAAAGAGGCTGCTAAGTTTGGCCAAGAACTTGGACTCAAGTTAACGTTTGTCTACCATAATCGATCTTCTATGCCGCAACGACGATGGAGAGAATGTCCCAGATGCAAAGATTAAGAAACAAGTGAAAGACGCTTAGCAAAACCAACTCAAAGGAGAGATTGTAAGCCAGAAGTGGAAAGGGAAGTTGACTACCTCGAGATGGAGTGACCCAGTACAAAGCCAAGGCTGCTTTAACTGGTTAAGTAAATGGAAGACATGTCCAACACAAGTGATCACAGGAATCTACGAGATGTACGAACAACTGCTTCC
>BLFP01003200.1:343194-349205 GCA_014634505.1 Montipora efflorescens | reverse complement strand
CCCCGGGTGATTCACATCCACTCCATGGACATTAATTACAAACAGATCACAGTCCACTTTGTCTGGGGTGTTTTGAATTTTAGCGTTGATTGCAAATCTATAGAACTACGGATCAGGAGCCCTAAAGCGTATTGCTCAATCATTGGGACACAGTGATCTTTGACATTAGTAAGGATTTCGTCGAACGTATTTTATCAGCGAGTTGGCAAATGGACGATAGGATTGAGGTTAAATTTGGTTTTTAGTCGTGCCTTTCAATCAATCAACTTTCAATCAAGTACTTCTGCGCAAGACCGGTGTCCCATCGTCAGACATTGTCAATTTTTATTGTACTTGTGTAAGACCGTTACTTGAATACTGTGCGCCCATGTTCTACCACGCCATACCTAGCTATCTCAGCGAGGACCTCGAGAGAATTCAAAAGCGGGCGCTAAATGTTATTTCTCCAGGCACAGTTATTGCCATAATCTTGCCCGCTTCGGCCTCAAAACCCTACAGAGTAGACGTGAAACACTATGTCTTAAACTCTTTCAATCAATTTAAGTGACGAGCGTTTTAGCAATCGGCTTGTCCCCCCAAGATACAAGGCCTCTTACAATCTTAGACACTTGCGTACTTTCACCTTGCCACGTTTTCGCACTGAACGTTATAAAAGATCTTTTATCCCAGCAATGAGCAAATATATTAATTCGTAGTTTTAAGTACATTTCGCACCGACATATATATTTTTAGTCTTAGATTTTTAAGCCTTAGCTAGATTCATTAATTGTAATTCTTATCCAACTTGTAAATAGTCTTATATTGTTATAATAGTTAATTTATTCTTTGTAAATAATTACGCAATTCAGCCTACTGGCTGCTACGTTTTTTATTGTCAATAAACTGTCAAACAACTGTCAATTTTAGTCACCTAAAACAAAAATCCCACATATCTGGAATCGATAGCCTATATCCGTTTAAACAACTTCTTAATCGATCCGACAATTAAGAAAGCCATGTTTCACAATCATATCTGTGTTCAATGTGAGGGGTGCAGGGATGGCGCAGTGGTGACAGCACTCGCCTCCCACCAATGTGGCCCGGGTTCGATTCCCAGATTCGGCGTCATATGTGGGTTGAGTTTGGTTGCTTCTCTACTCTGCACCAAGAGGCTTTCTCCGGGTACTCCGGTTTCCCCTCTCCTCAAAAACCAACATTTGACTTGATTTACTTTCATTGTTCATTTCAGTTTACAGTGTGCCCAATTAGCGCTCCAGCGCTAGAACCACTAGACACTTAAATAAAGTTCCTTTCCTTTCCTTTCCTTTCACGAAAACAAGCAAAACAAAAGAAAAATTGACAATTGACAATTGGGCTTCTTTACAAGGCTTAAAATTGCTGGAACCAAACCGCTCACACGGCGCTCGTTCATAAAAGACTTTCTTGTTTTTTTAATATGACTGGTAGCCATGTGTTACATATTTAGTGACGATTACAAAGATAAGAACTGAACCTTTTAATTTTCAACAACACCAACATTCATGACTGATCGTTCTAACAATAGTGGTGGTCGCTGGAAATACGTCTGCGTTCGCAGGCTATTCTAACAACATGGTTAAGGAAACAAAATCTCCATGCGGAGAGCTCCAATAACAGGAGTGACGTCAGTTTAACAGGTCGTCCTTAGGGTGGTGTAATGAACAAATCAGCTTCTTGGCTGTGGAAGTGTTCGTAAGCTGAATATTTAAAGAAGAATCTCATTTAGATTCGATTTAGATTATTTTCCTGTGCATTATTTCAAATATTGTTCGCCACAACCTTTACTGCACTCCGTACTCAATCTATAACGGCAAAGTTAACATGACCTCGGACGATACTCAATATTTTGCACGGCCCGTTTTCGAAGAAGTGAAAACATGTGTGAAAGAGGCAGACTTAAGGACTTTGGCCACAGATCTTATGTTTTCCGAAACGGGTAATGCGGACTTAATAACCACATTAAATGTATTATGTAATTTATCACAGCGTTGTACACAGTTAAGAATGCTGACTGAAGCGACCCCTACTGAGTCCATCGATTATCGTGTTCGTGTTTATTAAGCATCCTTTTCCTGTGAAAGCTGCAAAATGAAAGTCACTTTGGACAAAGGGAGCCCTTGGTCACGTTTCGAGTTTAAGTGAATCATACGATTCAAGACTTTGCATGCCGGTGCTTTGTTCTCAGTCACGCAGCAACTCGTTTTCAATACCAACTCACTTTGGCTCCTCCATCATTCAGAGAATGCCCCCCTGTTTAACTGGCAACTGAAAATCCAAATGCGTCTTGGATGTGAACTTATCCGGCAATTATGCCTCATGCCATATAAGGAACACCATGACGTGGAAAACGGGACCTTGAACGACTTGTCTATGATGGAAACTGCATGGATGCGGAGAAATGCTCCTGCAAGGACAGTAAGACGAGCGTCGGTCTTACTTCAAGGTAGCACTTCCGAGTGTTACCAAATTGTACTGCCTTATCACCCCTCCACTACGTGAAGACTAGTAGTACCCTGGAAAGCCTTTGGTCTACTGCCAGGAACCAGTATCACAAGCTGCAACTGAAATTGACAGCGATTCGTAAGGGATAAAAAGGAGAGCAACCCTTCTCTAGATCTGTCCCGAATGCGCAGGGCTTCGATTTTGGAGCATTTCGAATACTACTTTTCAGCGCGTTTTCATTTTTTTTGAGCAAGATTTGAGTATTTGAGCACTTTCTACATATTTTGAGTTTGGGCTGGATCAGAGCAGCATTGTGTCCTCAAGAACAATTTTCAGTCGCAAACAGGTATTCGTTTGGGGTCGTGAAATGGAGTATCAATTTATCACACAAAACGCAATACGAGTGAAAGGAGCCTGAGTATGTATATATGTTCTACGAAAAGGATTGGTTTTTTACTTGAATGCAGAACTACATGACCCAGGGACGGGCCGATCCCTTGCTTTTGGCCCCGGCCCACCAGCTTAGGGTATTATCCAAATTTGGAATACAGGCCCCATCCTTAACAATGATGGAAACAGCCAAATACATACTATTTTACACTGAACTACTGAAGTCGCCACAGTTAGAACTTACCGATTAGCGTGCCGAATATTCTGTGAATCTTGAGGCAGCAAAACCATCAGTAAGCTGAGGACAGCAAGTGAGCCTGGTACAAGTGAAAAGACGTGATGCACATAATCACCGCAGTCGTTGCATTCGTCTGATAAGGAGCTGAAGATAACAATTGTTGTAACGTTACTTAGGATACATCATACACTGGACTATCCTGTATAACCTTATAAGGCGTCAGGCCTCGACTAAATAATCAGACTGTTTAGTTCACTCAAAACACATAATCGGTGGCTGCTTTATTATTATTATCATCATCATCATCATCATCATCATCATCATCATCATTATTCTTATTATTATTATTATTATTATTATTATTATTATTATTATTATTATTATTATTATTATTATCTTGTTACGCTCTACTTAAGTTCGGAAAAACACTGCTTGGGGCTATAAGCAGTTGCCCTGTATATATGAGGTATTATCGTATCCATTTCAGGTTAAACTGTACAATGCACAAGAAGTACTCAGGTGAAAAAAACAAAGTATGAGCGAGAAAGCGTTTTGTATGAGGACTGCATAATACACGCATACATTTTTCCATCGGTATGCAATGATGCTAAGCATCTTGATGGGGATTATTGTACCTTTCGTCAGGAAAGAAACTCTGGATAATGATTATTGCAGATCCTCCTGCGAGACTAGCTGTGGTACCCAGGAAAGAAAATACAAAACCAGACGTGTTCTGTTGAGAAAAAGAAAAAATTATTTTAGAAACTCACGCGAGCAAGCCGGATGTGTGCAATGCCGAACTGCACTTTGAGATTTCCTGCTGAGTTAGGGTTGGGTTAGGGTTAGGGTAAGAGTTTAGCCTTGTCTTTTCTGAGAATTAGGGTTGCGCGAGCGGTCGTTTTGTTTCGATTGATGTATAAGTTAAAACTGTTTCTTTGCTCCAAGGTTTCAAATAGTGGGAGGGCGATTGTCGACATTAGCTTAGTACGCATGCGCAATATCGATTTAATATGCCATCAGTTTCGTGGCAGAGAAGTTTAAAGCATTAAAATAAAATGAAGGGTAAACTCCCGTTACAGCAAATGATGATGCGAAGTCTATGGCCACGGTAGTTGCCCTACAGGTTAAAATAAGTTAATTAGATAAGATGAAAACGAAGAAATCGTTTAATAACAAAAGGTAAGAAACATAAACTGCTAGTTATTCAGCTGTGAAGTCAGTCTTGACATCTTTTATAAAGCAGGCTGTAATTTCTTGATAAAGAAGACCGCTCTGGCAACCACTAATGTCCAAAAATTGACCTTAATTAGATACAAACCCAATTTTGAAATCCAACGCGAAGTGTCCCTTTAAGTCTAAGCATTTGCTTCCTGTTTCCAACAATAAGGTAAGGGTAAATGGTTAAGGTAAATGCAGCTGTTTATTTGGTGACACTGTATTCCGAGACACTAGAGATGTTGATGTTGGGGAAAAGGGAAAGGGGACACTTTGTGACGCTTATTGAAATCGCGGAGCATCTAGTTAGGTCCAAACACCTTTTTTCAAAATGGCCGCCATTTAGGTATTATTTTGTTTTTATTCAAATTAGACGTCGAAGCCTCGTTCAAGGCAAAATATTCTTTTGCATTTTAAGCTTAAGAACGAGGCATCAAGAGCTAATTTGAATAAAAACATAAGAATACTTAAATGGCGGCCATTTTGGAAAAAGGTGTATATCTCTGGCAACACACTTACTTTATTGTTTCCAATAAGTTCATTCGAAAAGTTCAATGCATTGACACTCATTGAGGAGAATCCAAACCCAAGTAAGACTGCTGCTGGGTAAATAAGCACATCAGGGCACTGGGGGATAATATAGAACAGCGCGGCAGCTCCAATGACCACCAGGCTTGCGAAGATGAAAGACGCCTGCAATTAAAAATTGTCAAATTAGAAATTGCAATCAAGGGTGCACTAAATTTCACGTTGAAAGCTTAAGAGCTTTTTTTAAGTTTGTACGTATCATACTTTGGCATAATACCTTACTGTTTGCATGGTTAGCAGCCAAAAATTTCACCTGAGATCAGATAATTCTTGGCAAACTCGTTCAATCAAATGTAGTACGCTGAAAGAGCTCGATGATCACAGTTGTTTTGAACATGTTGCCGGCGTAACGATTCGATCTGCTTCTAGCCGTTTGCGCAAACGAGTAATACGTGGTAAATTTGTGGGATACTACTCGACCAGAGTATTGAATGATGTTTGTGTCCTGCAGCGCACGATTCTCGAAAGTACCGATACTTATCGGGTGTCACAATTCTCTCTTCAGAAGGGGTTTCGACAAAACACTGACCCCCGGTTAACTGACCCCCTTACTGACCCCTCCTACTGACCCCCTATATTATCAATGGGAAAATGAATACTGCTTACTTAAGCCTCAACAACCCTTTTTAAACAGCATTGTTCAACAGTATTTAAGTCTAAGCACCCATTTTAAAAAGGTTGGCTTACATGAAGTAATCGGCCATCACAACAATAATCGAAAACTAACCTTTTTAAAATGGGTGCTTAGACTTAAATACTGTTGAACAATGCCGTTTAAAAAGGGTTGTTGAGGCTTAAGTAAGCAGTATTCATTTTCCCATTGATTTTATAGTGGGTCAGTAGGGGGGTCAGTAAGGGGGTCAGTTGACCGGGGGTCAGTGTTTTGTCGAAACCCCTTCAGAAGAAAGAGGTTTTATTTTGAAACCATGCTAAAAGACCAGCTTTTTAAAACTAGTGGATTGCAATATCACAAAGGGCTTTTCGGGCTCGAAAAGGTATCAAAACTTTCGAGAAACGGGCCCCTAATTCTCTAATTTCCGCTTGTACTGGTTAGATCTTTGTAGACATGAAGACCAAATTGCAAATACAACAGGGGTTAAGTAGTACTTCAGCCGCTCAC
>BLFP01003200.1:305694-335694 GCA_014634505.1 Montipora efflorescens | reverse complement strand
CCTTTTGATCCTTGGCAACCACAGAAACAAGTGAGAGGTGCGCAATCTCAATACAGCAGATGGCAAACATCACGAAAGTTGTTATAGTGCAGTAATACAACACCATTTTCCATTGCCTTGGATCATCGCCGCAAACGAAACAGGTGGTGTAAAGGAGAGGTACAAAGATAACTGTAACGGCGCTACCAATCAGATGCCAGGACTTTCGCTTGCCAAGCTTGCGTGATAAGACTGGAATATATACTCTGTCGCATAAGAAACCAACAAGAGGTCTGAAAACTAGGGCACCTATTAAACGGGTGTAAAGGATGATCCAACCCGAGTTAGCTGCGGACATGTTCACAACTTTCATTAAGAAAACAAGTGCAGTTGAAGACAACAAGCGTCGGGTAACGTCATTGATCACATGACCCACTCCACAGGCAAACTGGCGAAAGCATGATGAATGATTATTCTTTAAAGTTTCTTCCATGTTCCTTTCTTTCCAGCCAAAGTGTTTTTACCTGTAAAATTTAAATTTGATTGTGGTAAAATTAATCACTTTCGGTCTTTTTGTTCAAACTATCTTGTTCTGCCTGTATCCAACATAAAAGCTGAAATGATTGACTGAGTCGTTTTGGGGTTTTTATACCATTGAGTTGACGCTTACGATTCTCGGCGATTTGTTGTTAAATAAGTAAGCCATTGATTACGTTCCTTTCAAAAACCTTAATTACCGCTTAGGTAACCGCCTTTTCAGTTCTGACTGAAAATGAGACGACATTTCAAAGCTTCATCTCAGAATACTACAGTTCCACTGAGAGAACAAAAGTCAGTCCATTCATCAGCTGCAATGAAAGTACTGCATTGTGAATTGGCAACATTTTTGCCTCAATAAAAGCGTAGCCATGGCTTTCGCATTTTTGCTGTTGTGGTTTTTGCTTTTGCAAAATAATTAACTAGATGGAGATAGATTCCAACATGGTCACTATCGACACTGTGATCAGTATGTTGTTGGTGAATGAAAAGTAACAAAGGAATATCCGTTGAAAGCATCTATTCAAAAGAATCTTATTATTTTGGGAATCAAGCAATTTAAACGGGTTATTTATCAAGTGTAGTCGAACATTTTCCGTCTATTGATCCTATAAAAGCTTACATTGTCATTGAGAGCATTTTTCTTATATTGTTAAAAAAAAAGCCTGCTACAGCATTTATTTCTGACAAGACAAACCTTTCTGAACTTCCCCAAATGTCTTTATCAAGCATTTGTTGTTCTTGTGTTTGCGCAATTTTTTGTTAGCGTGTAAAGAAGGAGAAAATTAAGTGACAGTCCTTCCGTCTTTTGTAAAATTGAAAATTATGACACGACTGTTTAGTGCTTTAAAACTTTTGCTGTTATCAGGGTTACCAATTGGGATGTTTGAATTTCATCAATAAAAAAGAGGTTTTTGTGGAAATGTTAGCCCTACAATAAGCCTTTTTTCAAATATTTAGCACCAGAAACTAAAAAGAAAAACGTAAAGAAAGAAACTTTCAGAAGAGCACAATTTTAAATGTATTAAACGGCGCCGGATATCTGAACCTGCTTTGCGTGCCTGAAAACGCTTGTAAACTTAGAAAGGTATAGAAAACGCCACAAAAACTCCTAAGATGAATCAAGTTGGGGTGTGGAATACTGAGTGTGAGGGCAGCACCAATATTGATGAAAATTTCATCACAAATGGAAGCCAAAATTCAGTATTTCTTCAAAACCAATCCCAGATTTTTAATTACTATAGCGTGCCAATCATTTCTATGATTGGCTAATTTAGGGGTCGTATTCCGCAGTACGGGCGGCTAAATTTGAGATTTGGATCCAATGTTCTGTAGCAAGATTTATTTTGTAAGTTATTTATGCCTGTGAAATGAACTTGTAAAACTGTTTTAATCTTGAAAGCAACTATTTTCAAGAGTTTCTACCCATGCTTTCCATTTGTGGCATATGAGCGTTCCGCTTGCCTTTTCAATTTTTGGTTTCCCGCGTTTCCCGCTCGCCTGATTACCTCAGAGATATTAGAAACAAGTTAGTTACCTCGTCGATGATTTTTTTCCGTTAACTTATGGCCCGAACGCGAATTGGGCCGTAAATCAACGATAAACACTCGGTCCGTAACTTACATAATCGTGCGCAATAAAAAAAATATATCTTTATTTACAATTGTAGCTGCGGGTTATTGACTACAAGGACAAAGTCACGTTATTACTAATTTTTCCTAACAAAACGTTGCTTGTTCAAATTTACTTAAATTTACTTCAAGTGATACAATTAGGAGCTTTGAGAAGATGTGAATGAACCGCAGCCATGGAAGCACCCGTCTGGTTCGATTCCTGTACTGACTCGACGTCACCTTGAAGAACTGGGTTGAGTTTGTTGGTTCTCTACTCTGCTCCACGAGGTTTTTCTCCGTGTCCTCCGGTTTTCCGCTCTCGTAAAAAACAACCTAAGTTTGGATGGTTGTGGTCTGCCGTTTTTTCATTTGATTTTTTTACAGTGTGCCCAAGTAGTGCCTCAGTGGCTAATAACTGAACTGTTCATTTACTGATTCACTGGCTGCTATCGACTACTTAAGGTGATTCCACGGTTTTGCATTGCGCAACCCTACTGCGCATAATTGCTTGCGTCCTTAACGCGCGTATTAGCTCTTGCACATTGATAAAATGGCGGATTTTCATTGACGCCAAAACTAAATCTGTCAAGGAATCGCTATTTCCCTATTTGCTTGCATTACTTTACAAGATTGAGCAATTTGATATCACTTTACTGAAAGATTTTAGCTCGGACAAACAAGTAGGCTCAAGTTTTCAGTAATATACAATATCTTTAGCTATTTAACAACATTTTTCCCGGTTGTTTAAGTTTCGAACGCTTCTCGCGTAATTTGGAACAAAACACGTGCAGCGCTAAAACAAGCAGGGTGACCCCATCTTTTTATAATTGCATTTTTTGAATGTCTTGTGCATAAATATCAATTGTGCCAAGTTTGAAAAAAATCTGAATAGTGCGTCTTTTTTCAAGTGAATTACCTTAAACGTGTTGTTAACTTCGCAAAACTTGTTAGGTGCACACTTTACGCATACTATAAAAGTCTGTTTGGTCGATGATGAAGTCAGAACATCGAGAGTTCTTGAAAACTAAACTGTCGTACACATGCTATGTTTCCTCGTCTAGTCAAAAACCCACTGACCACTGATGACCATAAGGGAAACGGGAAGGAAAGGAACTCTAATATTTAAATAGATTGTCTAGTCTTCTAGCGCTGGAGCACTAATTAGGGACACTGCAGTAAACTGAAATCGACAAATTAACGCAAATCAATTCAAATGTTGGTTTTTGAGGTGAGGGAAAACCCGGAGTACTCGGAAAAAAGACTGTCAATGCAGAGAAGAAAACCAACAAACTGGTAATCGAGCCTATAACAAATCAAGAAAACTACAGAAGTTCTCGTTTTCAGTCCGAAGTTGTCGACAGGGAAAAATATAGGTTAAGCACGCACGTTTTTGAGACGCGGACGGCAACCGGAAGTGAACTGTTTTCCCTTTTAACTTGTATTCACACAACCACATTTACATTGCCAAGTATCGTTTCTCCATTAGAGATGATTAGTATAAAAATCTGGGAGACACCACTGTCCTGGGACGCGAAATGTTTTCTTCCGGTTGCAGTCCGCGTCTCAAAAACGTGGGTGCTTGAGCTCCCTAATGTTTTGTTATAGACAACGTCTTGGCTCACTGATGCGTACGTTGTTGTGCACAAGTGTTATAACAAAGTACTGTCAATAACGATATCCGAGTCTTCCTTCTGAGAGACTGGCTTCAGATTGAAACCGCAACACAAGCTAAACCACTTCTAACCAGAATTTAATTGCTCCCATTCATGACCTCGATAAGTCAGTCTGGGAATACAATAGACGAAGTTACGCTTACACAAGTTGCATCGTATTCTGCCATTAACCTCCAATGACTCTCACAAAGGCACGGTGTCGCTGACTCATCCTTTCGCGTGGAAATTATTCACAAATGTTATGCACGAATCATTTCAGTTATTACGGACTTAATAAAGGACTGCATTTTAGGGGTTTTACGCAATAAAAGTAACCTTGGTGTTTTAGCAGGTTGCGATCGACCACAGAGAGAGCATTTCTTGGGTCCTTCACTACCGCACAACATACTCGCTTAAATTGTGATGATGATAATAATAATAATAATAATAATAATAATAATAATAATAATAATAATTATGATGATGATGATGATGATGATGATGATGATGATGATGATGATGATGATGATGAAGAAGAAGAAGAAGAAGAAGAAGAAGAAGAAGAAGAAGAAGAAGAAGAAGAAGGTGGTGCAAAAAAAAAAATGAGTAAAGTAAGAACTTAGGATACTTGAGTGTTAATTAGTGACTGCGTGCATAAACTGGTTGAAAACACTGGGAATTAATAAAGCAGACGTTGACCCACTGATGCAACCTCAAAGACTCTGGAAGAAGGTCCTGGAGACTAAAACTGAAGGGTAATTAGGCAGAGATCTTCCTATTAAAAGAAGTTACATTGTTTTTTTTTAATATGACTACACGCAAAAGCCTCAAAGATACTATCTTCCTCATCCCTGTGGATGACGTCATCAGATGTTGTAACTGTAACGGTCAGTATAACCGCGGAAGGTCACAGAGTGTGCGGTTTGGGCGGTGTCGATTATTAAAGGATGACTCACCATTCAGCTTTCAATATACAACGCCATAATCATACACGAACCTGCAGTCACGCGATCCAAAGATTTCCAATTCCTGATCAGAGCCTTGAATGACTAAACTCACATGTAACTGATTCCTTTAAAGATTACCAACAAGAGCCATCTCTCAAAATCACTTATCTTTTTTCTTCCTTGTCACTAAGAAGACATCTTGGTTCGGTTAATTATGCCTTATCCATTCAATTGCGTTCTCTTTTGAAAACGAATACTTCTTAATGCGTGTTCGCCTATACTAAATCCACAATAATTCGCTCGAAAATGCCAAAAATGTGGAGACTTTTAAATATGTTCCGATTTTAGAGTGGACAGCGAAAAAAGGAGACTTTGTTAGATGATGACGTTAAAGCGTGGGCATTTTTGGAAAACGCAAGAGTGTAGTTATTAGGAAAAACGGATAGTTTTGAAAACTACTGCTGAATCAGTTAGTTGCTTTATAGTTAAATTAATTATGGAAAAAGCCAAACAATTAACCATGCTGCATCATGAATGCGCTGTGAGAATATTTCTCGTAACATACCCCTTTCAGCTTAACTTAAAATGATTTCACCCATAACACTTCTCCGATTGGCAAATTGCAAGCCAATATGTACAACATGTTTTAGTTTCTTTTAATTTCATAGTATTTTAGATATTAAACTTCACGGATAGCATGAATACGAAATAAGGAATGGTATTATTGATGCTTCAAATATACTGATGGAATTGAGGAACCTCGATTCAGCTAGGCTGTATGTAACAAAGCACACTGTTTATTCCTACAGGTTATTTAAATTAAATTTCCTTCGTCGAATGAACGAGATCATGGTGGGCTAAAATTCTTGGACTGTATGAGCATTGTGTTGACTCTATCTTTTTTCTCGTTATTTTCTTCTCCCCCTCACCTCCACTCCCGCTTTCCTCTGCCCATCATTTGTCCCAGAATACACAAAGAAAAGAAAGGAAATGGAAATATTGCTCACACCGCAGACCAATCGGCCAATTCAAGATGCGGATACTCTGTTGCGTTGACACCTCAGAGGAACACCGACGCTTCGAATAATCGCTTGATATTCGCCGCTCCGTTTAGCCTCAAGGCCCGGAATAAAAGTGTGGTTTTTCAGAACAACCGTAATGGATTCATCAGCCGCACGTATTTGGTCGACAACGCAGTAAACGTAATTTCGAAATTATGATCAACGTTTCCTGTGGATTGGTGAGAAAAAAACAAGTGTCTTTTTTCTCGTGTATTCGTGTGGTCAATACAAAGCGTTTCCGGCTAATTTTTCTTTTTTCTTGCATGCAAGAAGACGCATGTTCATCGGTCCGTATCTGATTTTCAATAAAACGTTGACTCAGAACTGAAACTAAAACCATGCAACGAAAAAACAGACCTTTTTTTCTCTTTTAGACGTCATTTCTGAAGAGTTGACCAAAAACCTGAAAATCTCTGACGACTGGAATAAACGGCGGCGGGACCAGTAGCTAGCGACAAATCGTTTGCAGTCGTTGTCTCTCGGAAGAAACAAACTATTGACAGCAGAAATCCTTATGGTTGAAAAGAAGCTCGACGAGATTATCCTCGTGTACCAATATCCTGCAAAGGTGAAACTACTTCACTCAGGATTCGAGCCTGTAACTTCAATAACTTTACATGATATTCATATTCGTTAACTGATCATGATGGCTATCACAAGATTCAATTGTTAGAACCCTTATAGTAATGCAATTTTAAAAACAAATGAAGAGGTGCTATATCCATTTACAAGATTCGTTGATGGACGTTTAAGACTAGAGTCAAGTTTAATAGTAAAATAGTGACTTACGATTATTTCTCTGGAGGCGTTCCAACACAACTCGATATTGTAGAGAGGAGTTATTAACCGGCTCACTGCTTGTTTTCTTTATTTCAGTAGTTATCGATGAAAACATACACATTTGTAATTCACGCTCGGTGTCTTTTAGACAAAAGATTTCCTCGTTTGCATTGAAAGCTAAGCTTTTATGTTAAGTTTACCACGGATCATGATTATCTCGTCGGCGTGCAAAGAAAAAACAAACTCGGACCTTATATAAATGAAATGGCTCAAGCCAGGGAACGAATTGTTCAGTATCAGTAAGCATCAGTAGGCTCGTCCAATGGATTGATACCATGAGTTTTAACTTGAGCTTTTCTTGTATACTAATTTCACGAATATTTCGCTGAATTCGCTCTTAGGAAACTAAACTCTTTTTTCAGTAAGAACGTCTAATTTTGGGACTGACAGTATGCGCTAACAGCTGTCGCTGAACGTTCTTATTTCTTTCTTTCAGTATTTCTTTATTTCTTTATTCATTTGTTTATTCATTTATTTTATTTATTTATTTATTTGAGCCTGAAAACGTTCTTCACATGTCACAAGTTCAGTTGCCTTGTGTGGTATACTACGGCGGTTCTTCTTCAGTGTGTCATGCAATAAGGAAGCTATTAGTTAGTACTTGAGTTAATATTGTCTGTTTAGACCACCGTTTTACAAATATTTTACATTTATTTCTATTATTCGGAAAAAGTGAAATGAGAAAGATAAACGGTGGGTTCTTAACTGACTCTCAACCTGGGTATGTTCTTACAAACTCTGTTAATCACAGCCTGAACGCTCTTACAAAAAGATTCGATGATAAAAAGAGTGTATAACATGTGACTATAAGTAGATTATACTCTTACCTTGCCCCGGTTCTAAGTTCAACAACTTGCCTGGCAGTTTTAGATAGGTGGTATGTCTCGATACTTGTGCTGTATTAACAAGGACTCACATCTCATACTCCAAGTGGTGATAAGTTCAAAAGAAAGAATTCTATTGGAAGCGACATATAACTTCCAAGGCTGAGTTCACTAAACAAATTAAAGACCTAAGAGAATTAAAGAAATGGATAAACTGAACAGAATGATGGTTTTGGCTCCACGGGCGCCGACTTAAAAACCGCTATCTTCGTGCGCCATCTGTCTGTGTCGTTGGCAACATGTGAAGCGAGTTGCCCCAGGAGAGATTGATATCAGCCCTCTGTAGTGTCACTGTCCTGCTCTATGCGATCCTTGTCTTCTTTTTCTGCTCCTCAGTGAGATGAACTCCCAGCCAATCCGGCTCAGGTCATTTCTTGCGCCGGCACGAAATCGTCAGCTCGATACTAACTTACAGAAATTCAAGCTCCAAGACTGCACGAGTAGGTAACTCCAGTGGAGTTATTTTTGTTTGGGTAGTCTTTTAGCTAACTTTCTTCTCCTATTTTCTCGAAATCTATCCTTTCATCCCTTTTGTCAGTGGGTTATTTTATTATTGATTCATTCATTTTAATTCATTCATTCATTTCATTGTCCAGATTTTGCATGTTTTTTTTGTCTTTAGCCCAAATTCGAAAAATGTTCTAGTATGTTTCCATTTTTCATTTCTCTCTGTTCGAGAACGCCTAATGGAAACCGTTTATAGAAAAGATATCTGTTTACTAACATTCTCACTGTTATTTAAATATGCCAACCACCGGAACAAAACTACGTATTGTTTCCACAGCCAGTAAGGCTCAGTGTGGCACATTTATGAAAATTGTTCACGTAAACAATTATATTGTTGCTGTTTGTAAACGTCAACGATTTTTTTGACGCGTACGTTTGTATTTTTTATTATAATTTTCTTAATAATAAGAATCTAACGGTTTATTTGGATGCTGTACTGGCATGCATATAGTCAGTATAGTACCCCGTGTGATTTATGTCGACCAGTGGAGCAGATAAATGACTCTTTCTTCAAAAGGAAAATTAGCTTCGTGAAGGATCAACGGTAAACCACAACAATTGAATCTCCAGAGAACACTTCTTCAGTTCATTGTTCTGTTCTGATTATTCGAAAATGAGCCACTTCATATCCATTTTATTAATTTAAAGTATCTGAGAAACCTTTGATTAAGTGGATCAACCCGCTCAGTCAGTGCGAATTATTGCAACTCTCATGCCTACTCCATCTTGTCTCTTGCAAAAACCGTTTTTCCTTAGCCAGATTCTGAGAATGTACTTTTCTTGTTAGCAAAATTACGTACCTGCCGTTGATTGCCAAAAATATCAATAAGGGGTGCCACTAACTCGCGTATTATTTCTAATGACATCGCAATTAGCTGTTACGTGTGAAAGTCAAATACGCGTGGGGCCGGGGGTGTATGAACTACTATGTTGGCCAAAGCAAACACGTCAGTAAGGGTTAGACAATGAACACGAGTGTTCTATGGGATATAGTGCCTCGAGCATAGATAGACTATGGTACTTCTATCTAATTCGAGAGGCTCTAAATACCATAGAACACGAGTGTTCATTGTCTAACTGTCGTAGAGCATGGTTACATCCCCGAAGAATCTAAAAAAGGGCAGATTCTATGATGATGAGCGTAATTGTGTCATTCACATTAGTAATTGGGAATCCCGTTGTTATTTTGTTTTGGATCGCCGTAATGTTGATAGAATTTTACAAATAACCGATGCTTTTCTTTCTTTGGAGCTTTGATTATTCTTTGTTGTTTTGATGGCTCATTTCAGTGCTCCTGCTATGATCCAGTATGCAGAGTTCAAGGATCGATCAAGGAAGTTGAGGCCGTCCTAGTTATTCAAGAGTTACTTGCTTTTGAGAGCGTACACATATCCGAGTGCCTGAAGGATGAATTCAATAAAAGTGCATGTTTCCAAAAGCCTACCACAGCAGGAGCCCATCACTGACCACAGTGAATGAAATTCAGCAAAGTAAAGGAGACAGAATTCCAAAGAAAACTCAACAGAGTACCGCGTGATCGGTAAACGTCTATCATTGCAAGCCTGGGTTGAATACCGAAACACAAATTGAAAGTATGGGGCCGTTCCAGTTGATTTCGGCACCACCCCCGTGGAAGAGGTAAATTACTGGCCTATACGAGATTCATATTGGAAGTCATGAGAAGTGATGGCAAGTCGTACCCGGCGAACTCCTTGTATGCAATTTCAACTGGATCGCTGAGACATTTCCGCGAAGACTTGAACAGGTAAGATCTGAACATCCTATCTTTCGTTTAATTTTTCCTAAAAATTGTTAAGTTGACTTTGGTTTTGTTATTTTGGTGATTAATTAATCTCTTGCTTAAGTTATGTAAAGTGAAAACTTCAAATAAAATTGTCATTGTTATAACTGTAAGTGGTTTTTCTTTAAATTAGCAGCCCTATATAAGTTGTGGTCTTAGCTACAGATAAAACAAGTTTGCTTTTGCCCCTGAGATTTTTCTTATTTTCTCTTACTTAAAATAAAGATTGAACGTACTGAGGCATATTGTTATTGAGGGTTTTAGAAATTCTTAAAAGCATATCTTATTTCCGTTTACAACTTAATGAGTAACCTTTCTTATAACATAGACTATCATGATCCATTAGAAAAGTCAGTAAGCACGTATCTAAGGGCCCTCTGGTGTATTCTCACTAATCGGTCACTATCTTCTTTGAGACAGCTTTTCCAAATGGAACTACATGACAATAAGTAAAGTGTGGTATGATAAATGCCATCAATATACGTATCTTTGATGAAAACGAAAGAATTAGTTTGCCTACTTTTTTGATTTATGACTCTTTAAAGTTTAACTTATTGTCAATAACTGTCAATTCATATGGGGGCATCATGAGAAAGGCCAAGACAGGTGTCCATGGCTTCCAGATGTTGCGACTGTGGGCATGAGTAAGGTACTTCTGACCGCTGGCTTGTTTTGTGTTGGATGTGCACTTACCTTGCTTCAAATTTGGTCCTGAAAACCAGCTTAGTGAGAAGAAGGCCCTGCTAGGTTTCCCGCACGGCTGGCATTACTAATACTGCATGTTACTCACAACACTGACATAGAAGTCTACCAAATGAATAAAAAACCGATGGAAATCGTAGTACTGTTGGGTGTAAGTTTAGTTTCAAATCCCAGGCTCGTCGTTATATCGAGTGATATTTGGGATCCGGCAACACTAAATAAGTGATCACCACATGGTATTGCCTGTCTTAGATACAGACGTTTTCAGCTGCGTTTTTTAACTGCCGAAGTCCTCCATCACTACACCGAGTTTTAGAATTATATCTAAGAAGAGTTCGCCAGAGATTCTTTAAATTGTCCCTTACCGTGCTGTGGAGTTACAAATAGTGAATGAAGACCTTGAAGTCTGTTTTATCAATATCTCTTTCTGGGTTGTTTAGTCAGTCATGCTCCTGTCAAACTATTCCAAAATCCTCTATAACGGGCAATGTCAAAGACATTTGAATCCAAATACTAAAAGAGTAACGGAAAAAAGAAACAGAAGAGACTGGAAATGATAAACTGAAATCTAATATGTTTCTTCGCGGATATTTAGACCGTTGGGATTAATGGACCTCTTTAGCTTATACCTTTTGTTTTCCCATTTCAGACCACGTAATGTTCCCAGGGAAATTTTCGTTTTGCTTTTTTCATAAGTTATGCATACATATGCACGTGCATAACACGGCATTTGAACAAAACTGTTCGCTACAGTAACATCACGTAGTCTGAAATGGGAAAACAAAATGTACAAGACAAAGAGGTCCCTTGTCCTGCCTTTTAAAATTAAAAAGGCTTTCCTGGCATTAGGGATTGAGTCTCGATTGGAAATTTTTTCTCGATAGGAATTACGGTGCGACGCGCCTTACCTTGGCCACCCAACAAACTTGCACATTTGACAACTACGTGTAAGTATGTCAACTCAAACAACCCATTCAACTTACAACCGTGCGAACTTTGCACTTAGGGGTGACTGTCAATCAAATTCACACACCCTGATTGGCGTGTCAGTTTTAAAAAACTTTGTTAGGTGGCCACGGTAAGGCGCGTCGCACTGTAAGCGGCATGTCGTTAGAAATGTTGTGGGGAGAAGAGAGAAAATGTTCTGTGCCTGTAGCGGGTTTGGTTTTGGTGTTAGGGTTACCTAAAGTGCGGCGGTATTCATCGTTTAATTTTTCCTATGTACTGTAGATCTGTTACATTGAAGCATGTAGATAAGGTTTTTAGTTTCGGAGGTTATGTTGGAATTAATAGAGCGTGTTTCGCCAGTGGAGAAGAAATGTGTAGTTGGTAAGTCCATCTAAAATGTAAGAACAGGAAGGACAGGTACCTAGCGCAGTTTTTGCCAGAGCGAAAAGTCGGGAAGTATTGTCCACGGTTGCTTGCTTCTAAAAACAGTGACGTCATCATCAACAATATTTCTCGCGCAAAATAACATCAGCCTCTTTCCGAAGATTCTGCTTTCTTCATCTGATAGCTCATTTCTGTGGCCTAAGATTCCAGGAACTGCTCTTTTTATATCTATGTTGTAATGCTAAAGAATTTCTATTTACATAAGGAAAGCAGTGAGGTTTGTATCAAAACATGGTCAACTCTTGCCTCACCGTTTATTCATAGGCCTGGTAACTGAATTCTAGATCTCGAGTCTGATTTGCTAGAAGCATTGTTTTAATCAGTTTTATCTCTGAACTAACAGAACTCCGGGAACGAGGCCGATGTAATTTGCATAACTTCTTAGGACCTTTGGAATGCGGTATGAATGCTGAAAGAGCCCATAAAAAATTTCCATTCCTTTAGCAACGAAGACTCAGTCAGAAGTGAAAGCTGCGAGATAAATTTCAAACTGAGTAAAACACAAAGAGCGGCAGTAATAAACATTGCATAACAACGCATTTTATACAGAATTGACTTTCGTCGTATGTCCCGTAGGCAAGATACATCATGTTTAATAGTGACCGTTGCACTTAAAAATAAGATCATTAATAGTTAAATATTATGTAGTAAAGTGGGTCTTCAATAGTATATACGGGAAAATGTTTTTGGCCCAATTAACGGCAAAATGTATGGAAAAGAACCTCAAAATATTCACAACTGATTTTAGAGAGCTTTAAAAAGCGTTTACAAGAAATGGCAACCGTCAAGGTGGAAGTGGCAAAATATCTTGTTTGATCTCTGCTGAATCCTTGAATGATAGCTATAGATATCGAGCAACGCCGGTCTCATGAGAGCGAGAAAAGAAAGAATAAGAAAATCTCCGTGCTCTTTTTAACAAGTAGCAATCGGCCGTTTACAGTTTGCCGTTTACAGTTTCACATAAAAATGTGTTGTTGTCCCCAGAATCCGCTTTTCTTTTGGTCAGCGTCAAGAACATTGATTCTGGCCACAGCCAAAGCAGGAAGTCCACGAATTGGAAGACCTTAGACAGCAATGACCAGAACCATGTTGCTGAGCGGTTTTCGTTAAAACAATGGTTTGCTGGGGTGCTCAGTCTCGCGGGCTCAGAAAACCTAGTTGTGGTCATTGTTATTTAAGGTTTTTCCCACGGAAGCATGGATTTCTGGCTCTTCTGCGCATTCTCAGAAATTGAAAGAATAACGGTCGTCATCGGTAACCATCACCTCGACTACGCGTATTGGCAATGGCCCGAGTTATTGACGCCGACCAAAAGAAAAGCGGACTCTGCGGAGAATTATAAAAGTGATGTAAATTTTCCTTACTATAAATAGCCTTCACGGTCAATTAAAGGTAGGTTTTTTAAAACGATACTAAAAAGACATCAATTCAAAGAGATTCATTTTTGATTCGATTTTCTTTCGTCTATAAAAGCTGGCTCAAAACAGTTTCAACACTTCGAAGACATTCTCTTTAGATCGGATGACGCTACAACATTGTATCACGTAACAGCAATGTTATGGTATCATATGAAACACCGATTATTTCCAAACAAAAGTGGTCATTGTTGTGATGTAATAAATTACCTTGCCAACGGGAAAGCCCAGCAAAAACACCCTATATTTTGAGTTTAGTTGCTCATATCTCAAAAGCAAACTCGGTGGCGCCTCAATTTTATTGCTGAAAAAGTGATCAGGGCCCGGTTGTTCGAAAGCCGATGAATATAATCCAGGGTTAGCGTAAAATTTGTTTCTTGTTTTCCACTTTTTGGTGAAAGTTTCGTTTGCCGTTTTTTGTTTTTCAATATTGACTTCCTCCAATGTAAATTTTTGCCGAATATCAGCGTTGAACAGCATTTGGGAGTAGAGAAATAAACTCCTTGGTTTATTCTTAATCTGTGGTTAGCGTTAATCGGCTTTTGAACAACCGGACCCAGAAGGCCAAGATGAAACTTTTGGCAAAAAAATTCTGTTCTACAGAATCACAGCCACCGTGAAAAAATCACAGAATTAAGATGGCTGTAAATCCGCTGTACAGCATTTTTTAACTGTGCAGAAAGTTTCATCTTGACTTTCTGATAATTTTTCAGAAATAAAAAATGAGGGTCACCTAAGACAAAATGAAAGGTGTTTTTACAGGGCTTAACCGATGCCACGGTGACATATTGCGTCACAATTATGTCTGCATCTTGTTCAGCAATAATCCGTGTTTCATTTGGCACCACAATATCGCGAATACATGATACAGCGTTGTAGTACCCATCCTTCTAATAAGATCCTTACTTGCAAGCGTTGAAACTGTTTTCAGCCACCTTAAGGTATCTCGAAATGGCTGGTTTGTTTTCCTCAGATGTCAAAGCAGCGTTTTACGTAAAACCGGAAAATGTCCTTTCGCCATGTTCTTAATTTCTAAAAATTCCCGGACGCGTTCATTGGTGTATCGAGTAAGGTCAGTTCCACACTCGATAAGCATGACAGTGCATTCGAAATTGGCCTTTGCAAGCGCTGAGTGAATGGGAGGGAAACCTTCTCGGTCCTGGAGGTTTACAAGAGCACCGTATTGAACGAGAGTTTGAATACTATCCAGATCCCCAACGAGGGCTGCTTTGTGCAGCAATGAGCGACCACTTGGGCTGAGCTGATTCACATCTATATTCTCCTTTTCGATAACCTCTTTCAATTCCAAGGTCGAGTTCTCACCAATTGCACTAAGGAGCATAGCTGAAGGAGAGAAGGAAATCTTTCGATTTCGTTGTTTACCAGTCGATGCTTTGCCAGCGAGTTGGCCGCTAAGGGGGTCCATCTCATTGTTATTTGCATCTTGCCCATGCTTGGAATTGCATTGAGTTCTAGTTTCATTATTTTCAAAAAAGTGGTTTCGAATTCTTAATATCATCCTCACTAGTACAGAAACGGCTTTGCGCTCTTCGTTTTCACGGTCAAGGTGTCCATAAAACATTACCATATCACCTTGTTCCTCGTCTAAGAAATACGTTTTTTGAGACGTTCTTACTGCAGATATGGACTCCTTTTGGCCACTGAACACTGAATTTGAAATGACTTTCAGTTCCTCTCTGAAGTCAACAGCAGAGGTGATTCCAGTTTGACATTCGCACTGGAATTGACATCCACAAGCGCTGCCACTTGTCTGGAAATCGCTTATGTCAGTGCTTGACGTCGGGGATGATACCCTGATGTCGTTCAGGGTGTATTCAAGGCCAGATGGAGTGTGAAGAAAGCCTGATAACGGCGAGAGCTTGAAAGTTTGTATAGAGGTGTTGTTACCGGACGACGATTTCATGTCATCTCTTTTATACAACACATCCGCATTTCGATAGTGAGTTCTATCTTTTGGTGATTCGCCATAGCTAGGATAAATACGTCTTTCCCTTTCCTGCCCATAAGGATAAGAAGATGAACCATTATCAAGTTCCCACTGACGGCGTACCTCCTCGTCGGAGCTAACGCTCGTCAGAGAGGAATACAAACTTTCAGATTCAGAAACATCTAACAATCGAATTTCCAGTTCTGAATATCGCCTTTGTGTAGAGGCCAAAAGTGTAGGTTCACTCCCGCAGGAGACCGCGTTTTTTAAAAATCCACGCTCTGCTGAAATGTCACCACCATACGCATGACCAAATTCGTTGCACAAGGATTCGTGGTCCGAATAGTCGGCAAGGGATTGCGTCTCACTACTTTTAAACTCAAAGTTTAAAGTCGAACCCTTTTGTGATGCACATGCAAGAACGTCAGGATTACGGAGAATGCCTTCATCGTATGGGTTCACTGAGGCGCTACACGAGTCAGTTGCCTGATTATTAGATTTACTACTGGTGCTAATTACTTTGTAATTATTGTTTTTGCCTAAAATTTCATAAACGTGGTAACCAAACTGTGAAATATGACCACCAACCAACCTGAACGGAGACAGCTTTGTCTCATGTAATTCGCGACTAACATCAATTGAAGCTTCACCGTTGCTGTTTAGATTTCTTTCGATGTCCTTAGTGCACATTTCCTTCTGATGACCTTCATTGGTTGTCTTGTGTGCTATAAATTTCTTAGCGTCAAGGCGGTTGTGCGGGGGAATATACTTGGTATCTCCGTGTCTTTGTTCTTTTGTAACGCGCTGTATTTGCATATCAAGAAGTCGCGTATTTGCCTCAACAGTCTCGTTCAGTTCAAAGACATGATTTCCTTTTTGCAACAGCTCTGTGGTCTTTGTTGAATGTACACCGTTTCCAAACGTTCCATTACTCACGAGTTGTGGATAAACCGGCGTTGGTTCTTTACTGTCTGGGGCAGTATTTGCCAACAATAGCTGTCTATTTAAATTTACATTAGATGACATAGAGTTATTTTCATTAGAAAGCTTATCTCGGAGACATGTATCAGCAGGATTGTAATTAACCACATCGTCTTTGGAAGACTCGGAGTCAACATAAAACACTTTATAAAGCGGCTGATTGCCATCTGTGTTTGTGTGGCTTGCAAAATCAGTTGATCTCTGTTTGGTCTTTGTAATGCTATTATCACAGTACATTGACTTTGAAGAGTGATGGCAAATTTGATCAAACGTTATCTCAACTGAAGATGTTTGAGATGTTGGATCTACATACAAAAGCTTTTTACCTCTGTCATCTTCTCGAAAATGAGATGAAAATCGTCCAGAATGTTCCAGATGTTGATTGTTTGGCGTATCAGGTTCCCTCAAGGAATTAGTGTCATTATGAACGATGCTATCAGATAGGCATTTAAGACTTGCTATGCTAATGGTGAGCCCATATTTATCAGCGTTCAACATAGCATCGTTTTTTATTTCATTTGTTTTATCGGTACTGTTCAATTGGTCTTCATCATAATCGATGTCAAAAGCTCCACCGATCCTTCCTTGCCCTTCAAACAAACAAGCGTTTTCGGCGTTGTTGCAAAGTGGTTCTCTTGAGCTGATTAAACAATCTTCCAAAGGTATTAACTCTGATTCATCTCCATTCCCCTTAACAGATGTATGTTTCTCACTTTCACAAAATCTGCTTTGACACAGATTTGTGGATTTATCTACAAACACATCTTGTGTATTGTAATTATTAAGCTTCCTCAACCTCATTTCATTTCCATCGCGATCTTGGACTATCTCTTCATCACCATTTACAAGCTCGTTGCTGCTAATGTACTCTTGTGGGTTGCCGTCCATTTCAGACCATGTGAAAGTTTTCGGGTTTTCCATTGGAAATGAAAAAGATCCTTTCTCTTTGTAGCTACCCACGGGAATAATAAGATACGTTCTCTCTTTCTCGGGTTCCAAATCGTCGAAGTTTGCGGCAAGAAAGCGAGGACTTTGCTGTTCATCCTCGCTAGAAAAAGGTTCCGAACAGCTCGAGTCTGAGATTCGTCCTTTATCCAATTTCTTAATTGCCATGGCGGATGCTGCAGAAACGGATGAGCTATCGTCAAGGAGATTGGCAGCCAAGTTTTCTTGAAGCGTCAAGCTCGTTTCAAGCTTTCTTTCTAGCTCTTCAATTCTCCAGGAAAGAGAGTATAATTCATTGAGTATTTTTCCGTCGTTGGCCATATTTGTTTTCGGGTGCTAAAGAACGTGAAATTTCACTGCCAAACACTTTCAGTGGGTAATATCAATCTTATAACATCATTTTAGACTGTTGACACGGTTTCAGGGTCTGAGCGCTGAAGGCTTGCTTTGCTTCAAATACCCGGGATATGAGGAGAAAGAATGCTCCGACACAGCAACTCATTTTAAACTCATTACAGCATTCCTGTATAACATCGAGATGATGCTCACGTTTTGATTCTCTTGGGACACTGGTTCCTTGTAAGCCACTTTGTCATTCATTTGTCTTGACGCATAAAGATTAGTGCTCAAAAATAACTGCCGTAAAACAATTGGCTCTGAAGCGTGGACTTGGTCAACTCGAATTCTTTAAAGGATACGTTACACGATATTTTCCGCTGCACTACTTATCCGGTTATCGATATTCACACAGTTGCAGAGTTTTGCATTGGGTGCTTGATGTTGTCACACTTCAATGCACTCTTTGAACTGAATGTTGTGGGTCACAATGTCATAAAAAACGGTTAAGGTAATAAAGAAAACAATATTTAAACAAGGTTGTTCCTTTGTAAATAACATTTATTGTCCAACATTGTACGAGAACAGCTAAGAAGTTGCGAATTGGTTTTTAGTGACTTCTCACCGGGATGGGAAAGTCGATAGTGTGTAGACAGCAATCAAAAATTGAGTAAGTATTGCGTTACGTGTCGAACGTCTTCCTTTCCACCTCGTTAGTCTTCATATTTTCATTATTGTTCCGAAAGGGGGAAAAGAGAACCGCTTTTGTGGCTAATTATGAGAAGGGGGGACACAACACCTGACCAATCTGGATGAGATACCTCGTGTGTAGTTTTTTTTATTGACAGCACGTACAAAGCGTCTTATAGTTTTTTTTCGGATGGCGAAACATACAGTTACTCATTCGAAATATACCGTCCTGGACAGGATGTTTATAAAGTCGGTTGGTGTCGAAGGCAACCCCCAACAAACAACTCAATCGATCCAAGTCAGCGTTGCCCTCTGTGACCTGACTGCCACTCGATAAGTTGCTAAACGCTTTAAAATCGCCTAAATAAACCTTATCATGGTTTAGAGGCCACCTTGAATGGTGGGATAAGGCATGAGGAATTTCCGGTTTTTTTTCTAAAACAAATGTACAGTCCATGTCACACAAATTCATAGAAAGGCTAACTCCGAAAAATAATAATACAAACTGGGACAAAACAATCTGAGGAACCAAAAAAAGGCAGCGAAAAGCTAATAGATCAGAAACTTTTTGACATGGATGAGAAAATCTTTGAAATTTTGCCAATAGTGTCCCATTGGCAAAATTTCAAAGATTTCTCTTCAGTGCTGTTTTGGCAACGGATTTAAGCTAAAGTACAACTATCCCTTTAGAATTCGACCACCTGCCATGATGGCGACTACAACTATAATTAGGTCCACAAAAGAGCACATCAATCTTTTCATTTGTAAGTTACATGTCAAGATTACAGACAGAATGAGATCCAAGGCTTGGGCTGTACTGTACACCGTATTAGAGCGAAATTTAATGCTTTTGTCCCACTTATCATAAATTACTGCGGCCGGCTCATGATTTGCCGACCACGCTGAGTTTCAATTACTCTCTTTTGACTCTTTTCTTATTAGGCTAGTCCTGAAACTGGTAATTTCAGTATAAGGACAATTTTGACACGCTCAAATGTTTGAGCCTCCTCGCCAAAGTAATTCACCAATTTGCCATGTGAATTTTTACATCAAACTGATCAAACGAAATTTTGGCCTTAAAAGAACCAGCTGTGCAATAATTGATCAAAATTGTGATCTCTGGTGACACTTGATGTCCCCTTACCTTTTTTAAAACCAAAGAACAGACAATTGATTAAGGTACGCGTTTCCATTTAGCTAGAGTAAAACTCGACAAGAAAATTTAGATTTAAAGCCTAGTTCGGTTTCTTTTCCAGGTGACGTACCCGTGTCAAGGATATGAGAATATGAATGGACCCCATCAAAATCAAATTCCTTGCGGTTTTGTATTATTCAAATTGCGAAAAAAATTAATCGATTTATTTAAGTAAACACCCTTTCCCTTAGGGCAAATAGATCTTTCATCTTATAAAGTGAATTTTACCGAAGCAACAAAAAAGTCGAAAATATGGTCTAAAATATAATTAACCATACTCAGGCGCTTAAGGTCAAAATAAATACAGCAACCACAAATACGGGGAACTCAATATTGTTCCATTTTATTTACGTTCATAAACGTGCGTAAGCTTCTATTCTCGGTTGATGTAGTTTTGAAAATTGGTATCGAGCTTTCAGTTAAGATCACGTAATTCCTCTGGTTACCGAGAAATATCTTCAAACGTTTACTACAAACGAGCGATAACAACTCTTTGATAAAATCTGAACATTTTCATATTCAGCAAGGCGTTGTTTTGTGTATTCCCCTACACTTGCTCCAGATTCAATCAAAAGTACAATGCATTCGAATTGGCGAGCAGAAATCGCCATGTTGATTGCTGGAGCGTTCGAAGAGTCCCGCAAATTTACATCGGCGGAATGATTCAGTAAAACTCTTAGACAATCCACGGCACCTCGCTGAACTGCTCGATGCAGCGGTGGAAGACCACGGGCGCTTTTACATAAATTCACGTCAATCTTGTGTGTTCGGATGATTTCGATTAGATCACTTGCCGAATTTTCTTCAATGGCGGAAAATAAGAGGACATCAGCGGGAAAAGTGACCTTCTTCGTCGTTTCGCGCGAGCGCGCGTTCTTCTTTGTTTTGCATAAACCATTATAAGCCGATTGTTTTTGTCTACATTTTAAAATGCATTTGTAAAAGTTCTTTGGACTTGAAGTCCATTCTTTTATAGTTTCACTTTTTTCCTTGGAGAAGATTTGAAGCATGTGCTTTGACTTAAAACTTGTTAATTTATCGATGTCGTTAAACCATTTTCCGACTGCAGGTTGAAGATCACTGTGGTTTTCAGTCAGAATTTGGCCAGCTGGGTTTCCATTGTGTGACGGTAACTGTGAAATGGTAGATTCGATAAATGACGTCGAGTTAATCACCCGATCTTTCAAATTTGGTGAACTATCTACTTTTCGTCGAAAGCAATTTTCACTCTCGACAATGGGCATATTCATTGGCAGAGTTATAGTCTGTGCTCCTTTTGTTCTGTGTGCCGGTAGAGATGAATACTCGACGCCTTCTTCCAAGTATAAATCAGACTGTCTAATCGCTTCCACATCGTTGAAATCCCTCAGATGAAATTTCAAAGTTGATAAATATGGTGGCATGCTTCCCTTAAGATTGTCGCTGTCAACGTTGAGACTTTTTTCTGTCGGTGGAAAAACGTTTCCTGTATTTGCTTCATTCGACGGCTCCACTTTTACGCCTCTGGCTTTGCCTTTAAGAAATAGCATACCAATATTGATGCTCTGCCGCGAGCTTCGGACGTCATAATTTACGTTCTTCGAGTTGTAGCAAATATAACCCGATAAAACATTACCTAAATGCAGCTGCAGATTTTCCGCGCCTGTCAGTTCTGGATTTACTTTGGCTCACAATTAAATGATTAAACACTCTTCTATTGTACTGAGTCGTCTTTAAACGCAAACGTGCATTGCCACTCGAAATTCAAAATAGCGTATCAAGTTTCAAATCTGAAAATTGCATGCATAAGACGCATTTCCTGTTCTCCTAATAGAACAGCAGGTAGTCATAATATCGAAGTACTTGGGCATGGGGTCGGTTATAAAATGCGAACACAGTAATTTTGACCACGAGTTACGTCCATGTGCAAACACCACAAACTTACAAGCCACAAAACAATATTAGTGAAAGTTAATGACATTTCCCTGGGGGCAGAGTGTAAACAAAAAAAAAAAACGAAAATTAAATATCATAGATGTCAAACGAAAGATATTAGGTTTTTTCATGGCTTTGTAACAGCAGTCGCCCGCGTGCTGAAAATTTACGCAGGTGCATTAGGTATATTCCCTTACAAATATTATTGTTAATATCACAAATTTATCATAAAGCGATCTGTAATAAAGTAGTTTTAGAGTTGAGCCGTAATATTTCTTAAAATTGATTTCAGTTTAAAATTAAAAGTGGTTGCAACGCCAACGAGTGACAAGGGGATTGACCTAAAGGAAATTTTAGAAACCCCTAGTTGTAAACGACGGAGCTCGATTAGACAATTCAGAATAGGAGCGAGTTGATCGTATGATAATTAAGCACAACGTTTTGTCTGTAGCGATGTATCCGGAACAAGACTGAAAATCTCATTTACACCCTCTAAAATCCTTTTACAAATTACAAAAATATATCATACTCTTTACATATCCAAGCTTGTATATGTAAAGAGTTACATCATTGAGCAATTGAGCAGCGTTGCATTCAACTGCAGAAAGATTCGTGATGTGACCTTACTCAACTGAACAAATTTTAAATTGCACAACGTGGGAGGGGCTCCAGGGCTTAGCTCTGCAAGGTTGAGACGGAAATCATTGGTTACCAAAAGGCTCTGTTTTTTTTGTCAGATCTCTCTCCTCGTCGTCCGCTCCCCAATGATGCCAAAAGCAATTTACTATTGAGAGGAGCCATAACAGGAAGCCATTTTATCAAATGCCTTCAATCGCTGTTCCTGCCCTGTGCTATTCGGAACTAATGAAGAACATTTATCCTCATTAGTTTCCTTTATTTATTTATTTATTTATTTATTTATTTATTTATTTTATTTCGTCAGTCAGTCATCCAGTTAGTTAGTTAGTTAGTTAGTTAGTTAGTTAATTACTTATTTTTCATCATTTTGGAGTGGCTTCAGTGTTGGTCCATATTTGACAGCTTAAGTAACTCAGTAGACTTTCGAAAAGTCCTTCGTCTCATTTACCGGTAGATGGCGCGAAAAATTACATTTCACTCGCCAACTGACATTTTCTCTTGGTGACGTCGACTTGTCGGGGCAAGTCTAGTAACTCATGTTTAGCCTTGCTGAGTAACTTTTGCTTCAACTAAGTAATTTGTAATAGGTTCGGAACTTGAAAGTGACGAGAGAATTTTTCCTGCAGCATCTCCCTTTTCAGTCTCTCTTTTTCGTCCCCGTGATGTCATGTTCTCATATCCCCTCGTTCCACAGTCCCCCATCAATCGAGTCCTCCAGTCCCTGAGTCCCTTGTTCTTTTCTTTGGTTTTTCACACAGCTCTACGAATTTTGGCCGTTTACTGTTTGCATCCTCTCGATCAGTACTCTAGGGAGATATTCCATCCTTGTTTCCACTTCGGTTTTATAACTCTAGAATAACTATAATTAACAACAATAGGAGGTTGGAAAAAAAATTACATGATGAACTAAAATGGTACTGTTAATTAAATCAATTTTTACTTAGCCGACTTTCTCCGTATCCGTATGTAAGTTCATGTTCGATCTTATTACGTAGGCTCTTTTTGCAGATGACTGCCCACTTATGGCCCACATGAGGAAAAACGTCCAGCTGATGATGCTTCGTCTCATTGCTGAAGTTTTGGCCTATTATACTAACAAACTTGGAAAGACTGAGGCTGCCCTTCAACAAGCACCATATTACCACACCCAAAGCCCCTGTTATCACCACAGGTGGTACACTCTTAACAAACGTTGAATATTTCAATACCTGAGCAGAATAATCTCATAGGATGCCACTAAACTGAGAGATACAAACGTGCATGAGCAAAGCCCGCCATGCACCTGGAAAGCTCAGACATCGATCAGCACAACGTCTGGATGTTACAAAGTTGTGGTTCTCCCTTCCCTCCTCTGTGGAAGTAAGTCCTGGGGATTGTACCGTAGTCACACCAGTAACTCGAGCTCTTCCACATGCGATCCCTCCGTTCGATGCTCGAGATCCGATGGCAAGATAAAGAAACCTAATATCAAAGACCTAGACTTGCTTGCTGTACCAGTATCCCAAGGACTCATACGCGACGGGTGTCCCCCCGGGGTCATGTAATTCGCGCGGATGAACACCTAGTGCCCAAACGCCTGCTGTACAGAGATCTAATGCACGGTAATATTAGTTCTGCAGTGATGTAATATCAAATCATGTTAACCGGCGCAGCAAAGCGTTCTTGCTTAGCGAGCTTCTGTTCATACAGCCTCAAACAAGCCTGAGGCCAAATGTCAGCAAAATGCCGACATCAATGAGAATTTGGACAATTATGGGAAAAGTTCCAGTATGCTCTGCATGCACAACAACGCAGGGTGTGACCATTTATGCATCTGATTCATATATTATGCATCTATCAATGTTAAGCCCGAGCGGGATGGGGAGGGGGATGGAAAGGGACCTCGGGTATATGTAGGGCATTTGACCTCTATTGCCTTCCCCACCCTTGGAAATTTGACTAAGAATCTGAGTCCAAGGGTGGGGACGTTTGCTTTTTTTGCGCGGAGGAATGGGACCAAGTCACATCGTCCCATGTTCTCGTCTGTGCGCCGATCATCTTGAAATTACCGTAGCGCGGCTGAAGCCCTAAGAGATGGCTGTTTTTAATAGAGGTAAGCATTTGTTTTTATATTTATACAATATACACAATAACTACTATGGACTTAATTTAAGGGATATTACTTCCCCACGGTGGGGATATATGATCTGATTTGACCAAATTTTGGGGCCCCACGGTGGGGATTTTGACCAAAAATTCTTCTGAAAAGTCAAATGCCCCACATATGCCGGGGGTCCCCCCCTCGGGCTTAAAATTGATAGATGCATTAGTCTACCACGGGTTGAGTAGAAACAAAGCAGGTATTTGCAAGTAAAAGATGTGGCTTGTAATTCAGTTTACGATCTTCCTAGCATTTTCCCTTCAAATTGGTGAGTAAGCCATTAATTTAATGTACGCCTTGAGGCTTCCTTTTCCTGCGCGGCACTTCAATGTTATTTCAGCTCAGCTCACTAAAATGAACGAAATCGTTACATGTGAATTCTTGCAAACAAATTAAAACTGACTCTCGCGTAATCGACGTCACCATTGTCATCTCTTTGTTTCTTTGCAATTTTCTTTGAAAATTCACTGAAATGTGGAATTTCAGAAAGTGGAGAAGGGTACAGGCTTGGCCTGACCGCCTTGTCTTAGTGAACCTGCTGCTACTGCAGAGATGCAAAGTTCTGAAATCTTTAACATGACTGAATGGAAAAGCGCATTCAGAAAGTAATAGTATTCACAGTTTTGGACTACAGAAGTAAAGTGCTTTACAATTCACTTCTGAAATGTTACAGTTTTCTCAAGTTTTCTCTAGCACAAATTAGGGTAATTCCGAAATTCGTTTCAAATAAACACTTGAAGTTTCAACCAGTATCTCCAGTGCAAGGAGAGTTTCTCCCTATATGCTAAAACGTACTACTGACTTTAACAATAACCGTTTACCACCGACTTTTACCAATTGGGGCTAACTCAATACACAAAGCAGATGGCTTAAACATCTTCTTTCACTTTTATTACAAACGGTCACTTGTGCAACTTCTTAATTATTACCTACGGTCATTGATCGTCATTCCCTTCTGCAAAATATTGCCAGTGGTGGATGCGTGAAGGAAAAATTATACTTATTATTCTCTGAATAAATTTTCACTGTTATATTAGCTCGGTCAGATATTGTCAATCGACAGCAGGTGACCGCATACGTACTTGACAGATACTTCGTTTGCCGGCTGATCCTTATTATAATTAGAGCGTAAGCTCCTCGTCACAAGGAACTTTTTCTTTGCAAGCTAAATGTCTGGTCGTTTGAAAGCTTGTCGTAGAAACATTATTCTTCCCAGCCGACATTTGTTTGCATTTCCATAAGTCCTTGAAGTTTGTTATCTAACAGTTAAAACTTTGTTAGGATATATTCCTTCAGATAAACTGCATGCGGGTTTAGACGTAAAAAAAGAAAGAAAGCCGGCTCAAGTGTGTTAAGGCTTGACCAGCCTAATTATGATGCATATTTTTATTTGAAGGGAAAGCATTTGTCCAGGGCCAATGAAACTTGGCAGGAAGTTAGTTATCGGTATTCTTATAAGTTTTCCAAAATGTTCCGTATCACATTCTTGTCACGTGACCCGAAATCGACTTATAACAGTTCTATTTTTTGCTCAAAATTGGGGAAGAGTCAGCTACTTTATGCTACCCTAAAGGCTTTGTCATGCCACGTTTTATTTATGCCCACATGTTAAGAGCAATGAACAATTGAGGAAAATAGGTCTCGTGACATGACAAATATCCAAATATTTTAAAAGGTTAATACGGAGTACAACATGAGAAGGCGGCATTCGGTAGGCACAGTTGTACTTATACCTCTTACTAACCTCGTTTTCTCGGTCCGTACTGTAAGTTACGGATCCTCGTTTTTTCCCGTCCGCAGTACGGACCGAGAAAACGAGGTTAGTAAGATATTTATTATTTTCAAAATTTTGAAGTATAAATGTTTCCTATTTTTAAGTAAAGGATATAAACGTGATAAGTTGTTTTAGGGTCACGTGACCAAATTGTGACGCAAAATATTTTGGCAAATTAATAACAACACCGATAACAAAGATTAATGGACATCGGGCAATTGCTTTCCTTCAAATAAAAATATGCATAATAATTAGATTGGTCAAGCGTCAGTACACTTGAGGGGGGAAAAACCGAAGTAGTTCTACAAGTCGTGCAATGACCAAAATTTCGACAAAAAGATTGATTGATTGTTATACAAGGTACTGTGTTAAGAAAACGTTTTCCCTTGGTTTTGTTCCAGGCGTCTCACTGAATTGTTACAGCTGCCATTCCACAGCAGACTTTAATCAATGCGATCAGAAGCTTGAACGAACCACATGCTCACCATGGCTAGACGTCTGCGCTAAAAGTCACGTTGTCTTTGAACGCTGGGGAAAGCGATATCAAGTCTACGAACGCGGATGCTTCGCAAATGATTTCTGCAACACAAAAGCTTGCAAGTATATTGGTCGAAACTTCAATGCTAAGGCTTGCAATATAACATGCTGTGATGTGGAACTGTGCAACGGTGGATCCTTGGCAAGTGAGAGCAAAATACTCGTTGGGTTAAGTGTGGTCCTGGTAGCATTTTTCTGGGGTGCCTTCAAGTCTTGACAGTTCTGTAGATGCGTTACATTTGGCATAGCTAATTCTAAACGTAGGCTCACGTTATGTAGTAGACTGCAATCTTTACAGATCTTGAGTACCTGATAAACGAGTCCAAAATTTGTGGTGACACTATTTTTATGTTCTTTCTTCTCACTTCACTCGTTTTCTCGTCTCATCGCTTACTATTTTTTTCTCTATCACTGTCTCGTCTTCCTCGTTGTACGACATTTAAAAAAATATATATTTAGATTGGTTTTTTTTTTTTGGTTGCCTTTCAAATTTTTGCTTGTTTTGCTAAAATGCAGTGTCAAATGCAGTAAGCTAGCCATGCAAATTCCCACCAAAAACGCGGGTTCCAGCAATGCGTCATTTTGCGTGTTGCTTATTTCAAGTGAAATAGCACCGTTGTACGATGACGTCATAACGATGGTGTTACCATATTTTCTTAATCATGGTGCTCCACGCACGTCCGCTATGAATGTAACAATTAATGAATGAATTAAACGAGACTTACCTGGAAGTCGATGTTTAACTGAAATTCTTCTACATCACATTTACATTGAGAGATCAGGTGCCCTCCCTTTTTTTGCATTTGCATTGATTTGTCCATATAGGTTACGCAGTGGGCCATTTCCGAGTTGCTGTTTGTTTCGAAGGGAGTCTTGGTGTTCAACTATTGTAAGCGAAATCAGTTTGATTTGCATAAGAATGCGCAACTCATTTTCATTTGAATGGCTGTGCACCAGTACTCGCTTTTAAACTGAGGCATGCAGCAACTTGAAAATGGACTGTTTACTAAATGACTGCAATCTGTGGTATAAAGACTGATTCGCGCATGCGCATTGCTATCTCACATGATCCCTCAATGTAGTGACGTAGACTCAATGTAGTGACGTAGAAGAATTACTATCGATAGTTCAAAACCAAGCGATTTAACACAATTCTCAAACATCATCGAAAATAAACTTTTCGACAATGCCACCTTCTACACCCAACTAGATCCAACATATCGATGTCTGGCACTAACGTTCTGACTCCAATAGATTCAGAAATTTCTCAAAAAATATTCACTCAGCAGCAACTTCACTCATGCATTAAGAATCCTTTAGCGTCCCTTAAATTAATGGACTTAAGCCAAACTCAATTCTCAAATTTATTTCTAAGTGGCCAAACTACGAAGGCAGTTGCATTCGGGTTTGACGACAGCTTTGACAAAAAACAAACAAAAGCACTTGGATTAATTAAGCCTTTCCAAAGCCCGTTGATGGATTCGAGAGAACACCGCTCCTCAATTTGATCTAGCTTTGAGGCTGGTGGTTTACATTTGAGGATAAACATTGGAACGAGATGTGAGAAATCGTAAATTGAAACAATGGAAAGTCTGATGTCGATCGACAACTAGTCAGTGATCCAACCATATTGGCCAATCATACTTCTTTGTTCATGTGCTTCCTTTTATGCGCCACGCGCTCAAATCACTAAAAGAACCTGTTTGTAACCTAGTGAAAATGAGAAATCATTCGAATTTTGAAATTGCGTGAGAAAAGGGAAGCATAAAAATCAACTCATCTTTATTTAGCTCATCTACATCTACATCCGCTACATATTCCAGCACTCGGCAAAGATCCTAAACCCTAGCCAACAAGCCTTTCGCGCATGCTGTGCTCATAATGAAATATAATAATTACTTTTCACCGTAAGTATAGTTTTTAATTTCAAAGAAGGCGCTTGGTGTCGTTTACGTGGGATGCTGCTGTTTGTGTAAAATGTGAAGGTTGGTCACAGTTGCTAATGTCATTGATCCCTGAAGCCGACTGAGTCAAGGGAGGTGGTAAAAGCGATAAGGAAGGTTTAGTGTGATGAGAATCGAACATTTCCTTTGCGACTTCAAGGGTTTTCATGAATCAATCTTATTACTATGTGTTCACATTCAATAAAGGCAACTTTAGCTACATCTATTTACGGTGAGAACGGAAATGAAGACGAGAGGTGTAATTTCCTCGCGTTAATCGCTGTTTTATCGCGCTTGATCGACAATATCTATTTCAAAGGAGGCTTAGGCTGCTAGCTCTTGGACCGAGCAGGAAAAGATCACTTGATACTTTTTTTCTGCGAATTCAGTCTGAGAACGCAGTCATGAAAAAAGAAGGGAAGCTATGTACGTGTTGGGATCTCGGAATGAGAATTTCCAATTTACCTTTCGCGCGAAAAAAAAGACATGCATGTTGTATGCCCGACATGAAACTATCGTGAAAGGCACGATGAAAACGCCACCAGGCGAATGACGAACGTGGTCTACCAAAGATATCCCACGTAATAATAAGTGCGAGCTGGGAACCTAACCAGTTGCTTTTTTGTTAGCTCCCCACGATACATTTAAGTTGCAAATAGGCAACAGGTAAGGGGGCGGGGTGATTTCTGGTCAGCAAGTTTTTTTTTTTCTAGCAACCTTGGTGGGCAGGATATTTATTTCCTTCCTAGATTATCTGCAGGATATTTTTTTTCTCTCCTCATTTCTCTGCAGGATTTTTTCCTCAAAAAAGTGTCGTGTTTGCATTTACAGAATGTATTTACATTTACATTGTGGTTATTGCAGTAATACTTCTAATATGGAGCTGCAAAGCCTTAAAATGTTGTAAGCTATACAAAATCATTCTTGTATAGCTACATATGTTTTCGGAATGTTATTCTTTAGAATCATTTAATATTACCTAATAACAATATTCTCATGTTATATAAAGTGATACTCCACAGGTAGATTTGAAAATGTGTAGCTTCTTAATTTAAAAAAAAGGTTGAAATAGCAAAAAGCAGTTCAGAAATGCTCATAGCATGTTAATTACTGCTAGAATCATTAGTTACAATTTAAGGACGTTCGCGCGAAAATTTTTCAACATTGATTTTTTTCTGAAACTTTTACCACTGTAAGATGATGAGTTAGTTATGTCAGAAATGTAAAAAAAATGGGGGGTCACCGACTTCATTTTGGAGAGAACATGCCCGGAAAAACACCCAAAATGTGACAAAATCGGGCTTCGTTAGCGAATAAGGCCAGTGTCTGTAAACCTAAATATATCGCAATTAAATCTTTGAAGTGAAATCTTCTCTGCCAAATATTGTTTAAGTGGACTTATTAAGTGAATTTAGTCAACAGGTGAGGTTCCTTAAGATCAAGTTCGCGTTTAGCGACCACAGTTTCACGCGCCTTGCAGCCGCAAGATGGCAGGATTCGATGTCCCGTGAGCAGAAATCTTGAAATTTTTTTAACTTCCCACATTGATTTTTTGTTCATTTTTGGACAACGTGGATATAATTGTAAATAAAATCCGTTTCTGGAAAGAAAAATAGGGGTCACCGAAC
>BLFP01003200.1:290483-302575 GCA_014634505.1 Montipora efflorescens | reverse complement strand
AGAATCACTAGATGACTTGAAATTCCCAGTTTGGTGCTCGCGTTTGGTGTTCTTTCCACGACCAGTCATCAAGCAGGCGGTTCCTTTCTTTCTTTTTTCCTTTCTGTTTCTTTTTAAGAATGTACTGATAATTGAGGGATTTAGGGATCAGCTTTGGCGATGTGGTAAGAGCACTCAACTGCCACCAATGTGGCTCGGGTTGGATGGCTCGACTCAACATCTTATATGGGCTAAATTTGTTGGTTTTCTGCTCCAGGAGGTTTTTCTCCTTGCAGTTTGGTTTTTTTCCTCTCCCCAGAAAGTAACATTTTATCTGATCTGAAATAGGGGAATCTTTGTTTACATTTTTTGTCTCAGATTAGCATAAGGCTATCGTCTTCTAAGTCCTCAGGAAAGAAAAAAGTACTGAATACTGAAAGTGCATCGCATAATGAGCTATCTCTGAAAATTTGAACGCAACATCTCATAATTATAATCTGCGAGCAATGATACTTTGAAAATTCGAATTTTACAAAGAATACATGGGATCATTACGCTTTCGTCACCCAAGAATTCGTCAGTATTTGATGGCCAATAAGTGGCTCGTTATCAACGTTAAAGGGATTAACATTTGCGATTTAACTAAGTTGAACTAATACTTTTACCTTTTGAAGTCAATCTGTAAATAGCACGATACCACCCTGCCAGCAGAGCCTTTCTTAACTCGACGAGAATGGACTCTGCAGAAATCGTGTTAAGTCTTCATTGAGTATGCGCAAACTGTTGCTTGGAGACAGTTTCGAACCAAGTCTCGATCGCACTCCTAGAAGCCATATTGATTTCGTACTGAAGGATCGATTTCAAAAATACGATGCGTGCGCCGCCTAAACCGCTTTGACCGGATTGACTAGCACAAAAACTTGAGCTGCGGCGACTTAAAGACTTGACACGATTTCTGCAGAGCCTCTCTCGCTCGCCATCTGGTGAGTCTTAGAGAGGCTTTGCTCGCAGGGTGGCATCATACCTTCTCTGTGAGCAAAAAAATGCAACAAAATGCAACAAAATGTACACATTAACGCCAGCAAAGATTCCCCTATAGTTTCATGTGATTCGAGTGAGTCTTTCAAAATTGGACAAGCACTTTTGCTCCGCGAAATAATATCGGGACTTTAATGAAAAGATTATTGTTACTATACCTTCTACAGTTACTATCATCACAACGTCATCGAAATCATTGATGTATTGACTCACCGTTGAGTCCAGTGAATCCAAACATTCCTTTTTGATTCACAACATGCTCCCATGTTCCAGGCGTCCCTAGTTCTCGAAGCTTGTCATAAAGAAGTTTGCGACACTGGAGGATTCGCCCTGCCATCATCTTTAAGGTCTCTCGCCTGCAATAATCGGACATTGCAAATTTTAACGAGCCAGCAGTACACTTTTAGCGGAAGTGAACGAAAGCTTTATTTTCCATCCCTCAACGAGCACTTATGGCGTGTAGCGTTTCGCAGGGAAACCATCCCTCAAGCTGTTCGGCTTCCACCATGCAGATGTCACTTGTCTGTAGTCGCTCGTTCACAGTCGATATCCAGCTTTTTCTGGGCCTAACACGTGATTTTTTTATGTCCGATCTCACCCATAGATCACTTGCATGTAAAGCGCATTTGAATACGTTAATAGAAAATGCGCTATATAAATTCATTACCATTACCATTGCCATTTACAACGAGGAAAACGCGTATTTCAAATTCTTTGAGCTGCTCGCGCTAATTTCACTGTTCGTTCATGCCTAAAGGGGTTGCTTGACGGTTTCTAGATTAAAACTTCCCCTCCTAAGAATGGCAGTCAATGACGAACCCCTTCGGAACAAAAGTATTAATTAACATCCTAGGTTCATAACACAAAGTAAATTATCGCAAAAGTCATTCCAATGAGTAATTCCACATCTAAGGCATTGTTTCCGTTTCCTGCATCACGGATTTCGATTGTTTCAATAACAATGAAATTAAATGGACTGACGTGACAGTTTGCCCATCCGCAGAGACGTGAAACTCTCTCCTTAAAGTCCTGTTATTAGTCGAGTTTCGCTTCTTTGTGGTGTATATCTAATGAATCAATTGAAAACACAATTATCTTTGACCGGAACGAAAAAACACTTTGTCTTATTACATATTCAAACGAAAGGACCCCTTTTGCTTAATAAACTATTTGCAGCTTGCGAGTATTTAAAGTACGGTAGATTTGTGAAAATCCTGTTGTGTGGTGCAGGGCATCTTCACGTGAGCCCGATTGATCGGGCTTGTCCGGTTTCCGAGATCTCACCTTACCTCTAAATGCTTTGTAAAAACTTTTATGTGTTCATATGAGAGGGCAGGCTGGCTCGGTTGCCACGACCTCGGTTTTTTCAACCGGGATCTTGGTAAGCGGGTTGAACATTTTGCCATATGAACACTTTATCCGGTTACCGGGAGGAAAATAATACAATGCATTTCCGTGATTGAACGGACATTACCGAGTTTTTACTTCTCTTTTCTTTGATAATGAAGCTTGGAATGGTTTCATTTGATAATTAACGTAAAGCCAAAAGAAATTTGAGGTTACTTAAAGAAAGAAAATCGAGAAATTCTCGCCCGGCTTGTTCGTTACATTTCACGCCTGAATGGTCGCGTCACAACTTTTTCAAATTTTTCATCTCGGAAAGCGGGCTGAAAGTCGCCATGTGAACAGAAACCAATTTTATCTCGGTAACCAAGACATCCCTGGTCAAACGGGATCATGTGAAGAGCCCCTCAAACAGATGCCAAGCGACTTGATATCAGCGACAAACACCCATCTCTCTGCTGTACAACTACATGCATTTGCAAGATCATTCACGCAGGGTTTTCGTTTGAGGCCGGAGGCCGGGCGTTTCGTCCGGTCGTTTCCCATTCCATATCCAGTACTTTGATGCCAATATTTGAGGGGTTTGTTTTATTTTTTATCATGTTTTTTTTTCTACTTACTTACTTTTTAAATAGAATTTGAGTGAGCCCCAGCCTTGCCTGGGAAACTGATTCTTGGGTTTCAGAAACAATGGAAACAGTGTTTCTGAGTGTTCTATTTTAAAAATTTCCTGAGGAACATGCCCCCAGACTCCCCTAGGTAGCTCGCGCCAAATCGCAAGGCGCCTGGCGACGCCAAATGTCACGTTATTATGTTTTTTCCTACCCATATTTCCTTGTTGCCCGCTGCCCTGTTATTGCCACAATTTTCGTGGTTACCTACCCTCACGTAGCTTACAGTGATGTGGTAAAGGTTATGATCAACCTCATCCCGAGGGTCTCTTTGTCCCACGAGGAGAGAGAGAGACACTGGACACCCTGGGAACGAGGTTGGGTTTTGATGTGAGGATAAACTAATAACAATATCGAAGCAAGATCGTCCACTGATATCTCCAAAGAACATGACGAGTTTCTTTGCGCGATAGTGACTTACCATTCAGTAGTATGAGCTGGATTGTTCAAGATAGTTGAGACTATTCTTGCGCCATGATTGGGTGGATTCGACCACATAGGACGAACGATTGCTTTGAGCTGACTGCGAATACACTGAGCTGTGACGCTATCAGTTGTCACCACACAGAGATTACCACATCTTTCATCTAAAAACGAAAGAAAAATACCGATTCTTATTTCAAAAAAGGTCGCCACACAGAAGATTTCAGATTTTCAAAGTTAACAATTCAGGTAGTTGTACTACTGCGGTCGTTTTTGACCGGTCGAATCTCTCAAAAAATTCAATCAATTCAACTCACTATAAAGACCAAAGTTCTTGGCAAAGGACTGTGCAATTAGAATTTCAAATCCCTGACTGACAAAGTAACGTGATGCCCAGGCATCCTCATCAGGATCTCCTGTCACAAAACCTTGATAAGCCATGTCAACCAAAGGAAACAGATTTCTCCTCTGAGATAAAATAAACAAAGAACACCAAAAAGATTTTAAAAACCTACTATATTAAAATAAATTGCATAGTAGGCTATTGCAGAGCTCTGTGGCTGACGGTAGATCTCTCATTATAGCTCCTTTTGTTCATCTACAATTGTACCAGCATTTTAGATGGCCCCATTGAGGTCTTTGTTTCTAGAGATTAGTCATCATTATATTAGGGCATTTATGTATTTTAAGCCTCTTAAACTGTGCACGCATGTATAAATATTGATTCCTCATGGTGATAAAGATTCATGAGTGTAATTTACAGACATCAAAAAATTGACAAAAATGAAGTGAAGTCCTCAAACCAAGGAACTTCATCATATAATTATTACTGCTTGCTTAGGGTTCTGATTATGGTTTAAAAGGGAAGGAGACACTTTGTGACACATCAGTACACAATAGCGAGACCACCACTGTGCAGCCAGGCAACTGCAAAGTAATGTAATAACAACAACAACAACAACAACAACAACAATAATAATAATAATAATAATAATAATAATAATAATAATAATAATAATGATAATAATTATAATAATAATAATAATGACTTGATTTAACCCATTGACGTCCAAACCGGCCTAAACCGGCCAGACTTACATGTAGTATTTTACTCTGTCTAACGCCAGACGATTTTACTCGTCAATGGGAAGCCCCTGGGAGTCAATGGATTTAGCACAAGAGCACTAATTGGAGACACTAATGAAATTAACTAAAATCAAATACATTTTATTGGCTTTTGTGGAGAGGGGAAAACTGGAGTACCTGGAGAAAAACCTTTCGGAGCAGAGAAGAGAACCAACAAACTCAACCTACTGTACATGTGATGCCGAGTCTGGGAATCAAACCCGGCCCACATTAGTAGGAGGAGAGTGCTCTCACCACTACTCCACGGTCCCTGCTCCCTCACTAATAGGAAAATCAAACATTAATTTTGATTGAAAGAGTTATGACTTGATTGTTCAGGGTTACACAGGAGGTACTGCATCATGGTAACATTTTTAAGTCTCTTCCAGTAGTTTCAGTAAGTATTGACAGCAGACAAAAAGCATTGACTACTTTTCCCATTTACTGACCTAAGTTCTTTCAAACCTAAGATTAAAATTCATTTGACAATGACGACAGTCAGAGGTTACTCCACTCCAACCAAATTCAAATTTAATTGAAGCCCATTAACTCTTCTTAGTTCTAGCTTCTTGATATCGAATGATGTAAAATGCAAAATGCACATGGATACCTTCATAATTTCAGCTATCTTTATCCACTGTTCCTGGCTGGGATCAACTCCGGTGGGATTGTGTGCACATGCGTGAAGCAAAATGATTGAATTCTCGGGAGCACTCTTTAAAACAAAAACAGGCGACAAACCACTTTGCACAGCTCCAGAGAGTTTTCATGCAGCATAACACTATTTAACACTTCCTAAAGAGAATCATATACCCTTAGTTCCAGACAACAAAGGACATTAAACTGCACCTCAACTACCTGGCCCAAGTTTTTGGAAGGGTGGATAGCGCTATCCATCGGATAAACACTAGCAAACCCAATATTATTGAATTATCCAGTGGATCTATAGCACAATCCACCCTTCGAACAACTGTGGTCTGAAATTTTCCAGACCGAAAATACTGGGAAGTTCAACAACTCTGTATGAGAGCACTGTGCAGCACACACCATCAGGGGTTCAAAGACCCAACAATGCAGTAGTAAGAATAAAAGTACTAGTTATAAAGTAATGGTAATAAAGTTAGTATTTTAAGCCATTATGACACCAACACAGTCACTCAGTCACTGAATACATAGTATTAAAGCTAATGTGAACATGAGTCTGCATGTTCTTCCTTTATTCATCAGGTCAGGCCTTAATTGAGCATAATCTGGTGTTTTAATCCATGTCTTGACCAGAAGAATGACATAGGGTTTCAGAAAACCGAATAGAATCTTATTACTACACAGGTACACGTAAATGTAGTGTTATACGAAAATACCTCCAAATCTGCGCATAGACCATCAAAATCCAATGACTTTGTTGCATTGTCAAAGTAACGGTATTCCTTGATGTTCTCTGCTTCGTATCCAGTGGCTAAAAGCATCTTTTTGTGATTTCCTAGGAAGACTTCAATACTTCAATACAAGAAGTCTTCTACATGTACAACAGCAAGCAACAATCATTTTTAATAATTATAATAAAATAAAGAGAAGAGTAGACTGAAATAAACAACTCAAAATACAGGTGTGAGAAGTAATAATTTCACAATACTCCTCTGTGAATTTAAAGAGTATCAGTTTAACAAACAGATTCCATGTTGCCGTGCCACTGTTCAGTAATACACAATGGATGACGTCAAAATGTGGTAAGAACAAAAAAAGTGGCCCACGAGGTGGCAGCCAAGGGTGTCACTGATGTTCTTACCACATTCTCATGTCTTTTGTGATCTGTCACTGGACAGACACACAGAAACATGGAATCTTGTTATAAAGAATTAAAAGTTCTTGATGATTACGTCAGCTACGCGCGACTGTCCTCTAATACATCATAGGTGAGAACCAACCAAAATGTGCGCATTATTGAACTTATTATATAAATGTATGTAGTCATGTACGTTGCTTACTGCCCATCAATGATACTGTATCACCAATACAACTGTGAGCAGTGAGCACACATGTCATGGAGGTGGACTGACTTCCTGTCATGAGAGTTTTGCCTTGGTTTTTGTTTGAAAACATTACTATCCTTTTCCACCCTCAAGTTGCTACCCAAAATGTCAAAAACAAAAACTTTTACAATATCACTGTAGCAACATAAGCCATGAGTTGTTGCTGCACTGATATTGTTTTTGTTTTTGGCATTTTGGGTAGTTATTTATTAACTGCTTTTGAACACTGCTTTTGGGTTTTCATTAACAAAAGACTTTTGTTTGGCCCTCTACAAAGACAAAAAAAGCACCTAAGAGAGCCACCCTCTATAAGAAATAGAATCCTGTCCAGGAGATAAAGAACAAAATATTAAGCCTGCTTCCCACTTCTGCTATAAGCAAAAGCACAAGCATGTAAGAAAAGACTTTTGGGAATTATGAACACAAGCTGTTTTTTTCGCTTGTGCAAATCTCACGCTTGTGCATGTTTCACCTGTGGGCACGGACGTGACATAAGCACAAGCATAAGCCCGATGATTCTACCAATCAGAGACCATTACTTTCAGTTCCTCATCTGCCATTTTGGGATAGTTCCACATCTTCTCAGACCTTATCCCGCTTGAGTATTGGCTGACTTTCCTTGCTTTTTTCACATGTGAGAACATTGTGTGCTTGTGCTTAAGCTTATCACACAAGCGGGAACTGGGCTATACTGACAGTGTGTTCAAAGCAATCTGCTTGAAAATGTACACTGACAATACAACTGATAAATGTGATAACAGCTACAGTAACATTATCAAAACACCCCTTAGACCCCAAAGACCTTTAAGACCCTAAGACTCGAAAAACGAAGAAAGTGACCTAAAACCCTCAATTTGGCTAACCCTACACGTAGGCCGAAAAACCAACTTTACGCCTAGTTAGGCCTAGGGTTAGCCAAATATTATTGAGGATTTTGGGTTACTTTCTTTGTTTTCGAGTCTTTGGGGTCTCAGAGATCTTTGTTTATGACCATTATGACATTAATGATGATGATGAAAAACTAATTAATGATGATGGTGGAGCCTTACATGTAAGTAGGGGGAATATTTATACGGGATAAATATTTAACAACATGTAACCTTTGAAGTATTGGTGCCCAAAAGACAACCTTTTTTTTTTCAGATTCACATGACTCTAAGGAGATTCAAATGATTTGAATTGCAAATCCTAATTTAGCACATTTTAAATACCGGTACACAATGAGAAAATATTCATGGAAGCATTTTACATGTAGTTTAGACTATCTTATAACATAGGTACTGTTTGAAGCTTTTATTACAAGTAAAAATGTATGGTATCCCAATAAACAACCCTACCCTACAGTATGGTTGCAAACAAAACAACAACAAACTTCATTTAAGAACAAGAAATGCTGCAAAAACTTGGAACTTAAATCCCGCAGGTAGGAAATGCTAATCAAGGTGGGCTCAAGGAAAGTTATCAAAAAGAGGAAAAGAAATAACAAAAGTTTCAATGAATTTTTTAAGACACCAAGATACACTCTAGAGTTTGCGTGTTAATTGGTTGCATGTTAATTGTGTATCAGATTCCCTTTTTTGATCATAATGTTGATTACTTTAAATGCAGTAATTAAAACAAAGTGAAGCTTACCCCAAGTAGGTTTAGACACATAAATGACCTCTGATCCATAAAACTTTTTCAAAAATTGCATTCCAAGGCGAAGACTTCCTGTGCCAGAAATTCCCTGAACCCCACACACCTGTTATTTACAAGAAACATGCTATAATTATACACCTGTAAGTGTCCCATTATTGCGATTGCATTGGCCACATTTTGTTTTTAAGACTTTTAAGACATTGCAAAGACTAGGTTTGTAAAACAAAAGCCATTGAGGAGATCCGTTGATACTGTTGGGCAAATTATCATTATGAAGAGAAGTGACACAATGTGTCCCAATGACCCGTTGTCTGACATTTGCAGACTGCAGACTGCCTACAAATAGCACTGATAAACATTGTTTAAGTCTAAGCACCCATTTCAAATAGCGCTGATAAACATTATTTAACTCTAAGAATCCATTTTAAATGGTTAGCTTTCAATAAAAATTATAATTGTGATTTAGGGTTAGTCTGCAGTCTAGAGTCTGCAGTCTGCAAATGTCAGACACCGCCAATGACCACCTGTATGCTGAGAATTTCCCCTCCTTTTTGAGGGCTCTAAAGAACCACATCATACAAGTCATGTAATTGCAAATAACATTGTTATTTACTAATATTGATATCACTTTTTATGAACAATTGTTTTAACACTCTTTTTCAATTACATCAGTTTCACTCTCTAGAATGGGACTGATACATGTGAAATAGTGTGCTAGCTACTTTTACAAGCCATTACAGTAGCCATTGCCTACTTTTTCAGAGGCTTCGATCATGCATATGTGGTGTTTTCTTTTGATAAATAAGACACTTGTTTTGGTCAGTAACTTGTTCTTCTAAATGCATTTATAGCTTAATGTAAATAAGCAGTTCAGCAAGCCATTGACCCTGTTACTACAATGACATTAATTAAAAAGACTGGATTTAATCACAGGTTGAAGGTTCTTCAAAACGTAATTGCTAAAGGAGATAAAAATATACAAGTCATGTGAGCATTGGCACAGAACAAATCGTTTTACTTTTCCCTTACTGATCAATTGCATATCGATGATATCAGGCTACTGTCTTTTAAAACTGCCTAAGCAGGGCGTGCAAAAAGGCTGCCTGATAGCCCAGAGCTAGTGGAACGACGTTTCAGGCTAGTGCTTCCTTATACATGTAGCGGGTTGCCTGACGGGCAAGCATCAATATTTGAACACAAGTGTGGCATATATTATTGGGGTTTTTTTTCTGATGCAAACTTCTGAGCAGACATAAGTGTTTAATTAGCAGACAGTTCGAGAGAGAAAAAGAATACAAATCTTTTTGGGGCTTGCTCCTCAGAGACTTCAGCTAGTAAGATGAAATTACAGCTTTCCCAAGGGGCAAGATGATGCTTGGAATTTCGTCTCATCCTACCAAGGGCAAGTGGGTTTATAAGGGTGGCAATCATTTTTTTTTTCTTTTAAGAAACTTAAGGACGTTCGCGCCCAAAACGTTCCCACGTACAGATTTTTTTAAAACTTGCCACGCAGAAAGGTAATGACCTACTTTTGCCAAAAAGGCAAAAGAAATGGGGGTCACCGTGCTTGTTTTCGAGATCATGAGGTGCAGTTTTAGAAGATTGCATTACTTTACGACGATCTTAGCTTACAACTGTCAGCAATAAAAAAACTACATTAGTGAAATTTAGATCAGGTAAACGTACTCAGTTCAACATAACTAATATAACTAAATTAACCTTTGCAGCTGATGTCTTTTTCTAAGGTGAAATAGACCTTCAAAAACGAGACATATTAGTCTAAGAAAGAAAACTTCGGTCGCACGAGAGCATAAAAGGCCAAATATTTGTAACTTCTCACGTACAGATTTTTTTTGTTTTTTGTTAAAATGGACAAAATCAAGAAAGGAAGTGATCTACGGAAAGAAAAATGGGGGTCACCGAGCATTCAAGAGAGTAAAATCGCTGCGAAGTTCTCAAAGCGATTGTTTATTCGCACTGTCACGCCATTGCGTGACATTTCCGAGAAGACCTGGGTCCACAGCTATCCCATGATGCCACATACTTTCGCGTTCTATTCTTGTGGAAAATTTTTGCGCCTTTAGCATCGTGTTTACCTGCGTGGTCTGCGATGAATGACGTGTGCGTGACATGCGCGAAAAAATGCGCAGTAGCAATGGGCGCGAACGTCCTTAAGGAAGTTCGAGGACATGTATATGACTCGGCCCAAATTTTACACAGTCAGTTATGTATTATTTAAAACACACTTTGCCAAAAATGGAAAAAAAAAAAAGCAAAAAGTACGATCATATTACTTGAAAAAATGGAAACTGTATACAAGGAAAAGTCAAAGTGGAGAAGCTTGATTTTAAAGGAGAGGAGACCTTGGATACCATGTTATTCATACAAAACAATTATCATAATTTGTCATGGCCTGGGATGCTCCTGTTTGCAGTCTCATCCCACGTTTACGAATAAATGTTAATGATTAGCATAATGATTTCATTATCAAATTAGATTTTACAATAATCATTATGAATATTTAATACTTCCTTATTACAGGTAATTTTTTTTATTCTGACCAAGACAAGCTTAAAATGCAGGTCGGAAAAGCAGTACCCACAAAGATTTTGTGTCATTACAGATACACGAATTAGAGTTTAGACTTTGTCTTCAAGGTACATTACTTAATCGATTTGTGACACCAATCGTTAATATTTACAACGTAATTATCGGAGGAGCACCGTGTCTTCAATATGACTGTACAAGCCGCAGACTTTAAAGCTTACAATGTATAAGTGAACACAAAAATAATTTGGCCATACTGTAGCCTTAGAGAGTCTAAAGGATTATCACAGTTTAAAAACGACCTTTAAAGAGGCTGTTTCCATTTCCAGGGTGATCCTTCTGCTTGTCACGAGCCACGCGATGCAATGAAACCATGGCAGATGTTGAATAAATTATTGTGCAAATACATGTGACTGTTTACTTTTTATAACATTTTTAGCCTTCAATCTCCAAAAGACCTGATAGAATCCCAGCCTTTCAAGTGAAAGACTGTGTATACATACCCTGTTCTCCACTATAGCGGGACTGTCCGGTCCTAGAGCAAGTTTACAAGCAGCATCTGTGAATAACTTCAGACCATCAATCGGCAAGTACTCATGGTTCAAAATTTTGTCTGCGATTTCGTCAGCGAGCTGTTTTTCCACGTTCTTAACAACATCCAAGACCACCGGCTTTCCACTGTCGTCTCGATATGCTATAAAAACATGACGAAAGATAGAAAATCGGGTATAAATTGTAAATTATATCACAAACTGTGAGATTGACCATAATCGGTGGGATTCAGTATATCTCCACTGATTCCTCGACATAATTAAAAATTTACCTCCTATTCCCAAGTTGACTTTCTGAGGATGTTTATCATCATTATAGTTTTGATTAACATGAAAAACATGATCAGTTGGGACAAGGGGTACGTCCTTAAATATCGAAATCCCTGGCATCGTTGTGCAATAGACTAAATCCGTCTCAGATACCTAGAACCCAGAGTCCTTCGATCGTCCCGAGTCTGTCCGAAATTCGACCGAAGTATTATCGACATGATCATGACGTCATAACTTGTATACAACATTGCACATTGCAAGGAGAGTCGCATCAAGAAGAAGAGATTAATCCGTTCCTCATGTAATCAAATTTATGGTATCAGAATTTAACAATGGGATTGTTTGGGAAAACTCCTCAAAAGACGCCGAAGGAGCAGGTCTGTTTGATTTATTTTGTACTTGTAGCAATGATTATTCGTAGGCTATAAAGTTCCAACTACGAACTGAAATTTAGAATTTTTGGCACAAAGCTCAAT
>BLFP01003200.1:279441-285433 GCA_014634505.1 Montipora efflorescens | reverse complement strand
TCTATCAGAGAAATTCCTCGCCATTTCATAAAATAGAGAAACGCCAGTTACACCTACAGTAACATGTTGCTCGGATTTTTGAAAAGCAGTGCGCTTTTTTGTCATAATTAAATGTCATATTTGATATGGTTTTATTTATAATATTATTATATTCAGTTTTCCATGCGTGATGTATATCTAGTACGGCAAAATGTATTTGAAATAAGAAAAGGCCTGAAACTGAACTAATCATTATCTAAAGTAAAACCGCTTGATACACTCCCTTAAAGTCGGTTGGTGACAGAAGCTCTTTAAATACGGGAATAAAAGGGGGATTGCAGTCAAGAGTGGCCCCCCTAAATCCGCCCCTGTATTACATGTACGTGCATTTCTGGACATGATTATCTGGAGAGCCAGCAGTCAATTATTAAAGGAACTGTTCACTCCTACTCATTCCACAGTGTGCATGTAATAGTGTTAATATAAAAAAGAACTTTCTTTCAGCCATTCAAAGAGAAGAAGAAAAAGCAAAAGCTACCTTGAGAGATGCAGCAAAAAAGGGACAGAAAGATGTTTTGCCTATTCTTGCAAAAGAAATAGTCAGGTCAAAAAAGGCTGTCAGCAAAATATATGCATCAAAGGCTCAACTGAATTCTGTAGAAATGGGCATGAAAAACCAATTGGGTGAGTTTTGTCATTAATAATGCCTTAAAGCCAAGAACCAAGGAGAAGTAAATTGCACAGTTAGTTATTAGTGCAGGGCCTTCTGTGCAAGATGTCCCGAGTTTGATCCCCTAGTAACGTCACATCCTTGCTTCGACTTTTTTCCATTCTGTGTAGCTTCAGGTAGCTTTTACGGAGCACTGAAGATGGATAGAGCGAGGTAAAATGAGTCCACCGTCGGCTTCCTGGGAGTTACCCTTTAGGGGGTAAAGGAACTTCCGGTATTAAATAAGGTGTTCCTTTACCTCTACCACAAACCTTACAGATGACTTTATTAATACTCGTCAATCTGTGTTTTCACACTTACAACACTTTACTTACCTGCAAATTGTTTTACATAAAGAGTACGAGATACATTGACTTTTAGCGAAACTTGTTTTGTAAAAGATGTAAAGGCTTTGTTTATAGTGGAAATGCACTTTAATAGCTATCCAGCTAGTTCACAGGCACCCCACGTTTAATAATCTGAAAGGAACAATTCAAACTTTAATAGAAACATGATTAAGAACCCCAGCTGGCAAGAAACAACCAGTTGGTTAAAGCGTGGTAGAATTGAATCCGGGACAACCGGAAACCACTCCAAATCAGGGGCCCGTTTCTCGAATGTCCCGAAACTTTACGGGCCATTTTCGGGTGTCACATTTCCTTTTGTATCTCAGTCAAGAACGGAGAGGATTTAAGTCGTCAAACTCTACAGTCCTTTTTTCTTTTTGTTACCTTAAAAACACGTTAAAAGATCGGTTTTCCAAAACAAGCGGTTGGCAGTTTCGCAAATGGCCTTTCGGGCCCGAAAAGTTTTCGGGACTTTCGAGAAACAGGCACCAGAGTTTAGAACGGGATTTGAACCCAGGGAAGCCGCGTGCAAACCCAACTCGCTAACAACTGGATCACGCCGCCTCCTGTGCATTGTGCATTCTGTGACGGCTGGGCAAATTTTCGTTACGTAAACGGTCGTTGCCATTTGGACGACACTTATAACAATTTTCACTATTAAGTTTGTCCTTTGCAAATGATGAAAAAAATGCTCAATCTAAGACTAAATTAGGCCCATTTTAAACGCCGAATCTAATGCAAATGAGCGAAAACAATAGATTTTTTCTCATTTGCATTAGATTCGGCACATGTAAAATGCGACGTTTAAAACGGGCCTTATCAGCGTACATCACAGAGAATTTAGAAAAGAAAACTTAGGGAAAAAAATTAGAAAAAAAATGAACTTGAGTTGGATAATAGACATCGAACTCGATTCAATGGCTGAGGAGCGAACGCACGTAACCACTACACTACCGAGACAACCACTCCAAACATCGCAATTTTAAAGTCTATTAAATGAATTATCCCTAATAACTTATTGAAAGCTAACTGTAACCGAATAAAACTCTTGGTTACTAAGAAATGGCATCGACCGTTCACGAAACGGAAATTAACGATGGTTCCTTTCCAAAACAGGAGTTCTCCGCATGGCTGGTGCACTGGAAAAAAGCACAGAAGTGATGAGAACTATGCAACAGTTGGTCAAAGTGCCAGAAATTCAGGCCACAATGCAGGAAATGTCAAAAGAAATGATGAAGGTACCAGTAATATAATTAAGAACTTTAAGGCAAAATGAGAATACTGGACAACACCCTCAATAAATATATCATGCATCCATGTATAATAAGCAAGGTTCAGCCATGTCATTCACATTTTTGTTCACTGAAAATAGTATTTAAGAATGGTTGTACAGTCACTAATATCTTGTACAAATGTGTTTTCAAGGCTACAGTGAATAAGAATAATTTTGTTGCAATTCGTACAAAATTGTGTTTCTGCTGTGATGCCCAGACAGCGAACCTAAATAGAATGGAAAAATCTTTCTACAGCATATCCGGCAATGAAAGGAAAACTCAAAAGGGTGTTATCAATTTTTCAAAGAAATCGGGAAAAGCTGGAGAGCAAATGTGAGACAATTTACTGTATCAAAAACGTCACTCATGCTAAATAGTAGTTACATGTACCTGAAGACTGTCTTGGTTTAATTCATCTACACTGCAAGGCTGCTGCCTAAGAAAATTTTAAAGGGGCCCTCAGAGCTAAACGCTGAGAACTTAGGAGCCCAACATATGAAGTGAAAGGTGTTGCTGTGAAAAATTAAGGCGGCCAGAGCTATTCTTTGGGAGCCCCAGGCTACCGGGCTCCTGTTAGGCAACAGCCTTGCACTGTATGGATTTATTTGTATAGGGAATCACGTGGGGCCAAGTGATATTTCCTTTTATTTCATTCTATTCTACATTTCAAATATGTGAAACTTCATGTCATTAACAACTATTAGCCGAAGTGGAGGTGGCTAGTGGTGGATTTTTATTTCATGTATTCCTGGAACGAATTGCAAGTGGATTGTGGGCAACCGAGAACGTGTGACAGATTTGTACGTGATAAGCGCGGAGCAAACGTCAGCACCTCAACTAGTCAAACTGGTTTTCTACTGTACAAATATCATTTCGAAAAACCGATGATGATGGATAACACTGCGATCGCAAATGATTTTGACCAGGAGTTCTTTTCAGAGCTCAAAGAACCCCTGGTCCAACCCTTGCTAGTACATTTTTTTTTTTTTTTGGTTGCGCCACTTGTAGACAGAGACGACAAGAATTTTTCTCTGCAAATGAACGCGGGAAACTTTTGTGGGAATGGCGGAGGTTAGACGGAAGTTTAAGGAAAGTGGTTTCGATCCTCCAAGCAAACCTACGCCTCATTCGATATGCACTGGAGGAAACACTCTTTGATCGCTTCTCTCATTTATTGAACGTCAGGACAAAAACGAGACCGATTCTCGGGCTTCCTCTACGCGAATCAGGTCTGGATCAGGACTTTCGAAGGCACTGAGTGTGGTTGCCATTTGAAGGTCAATGGAGTATTTATCATGTTAAACGATACGACAAAGTTTTGCCGGTGGATCGAAGTACACCAATCACAATCAGCTTTGACAAATGATTAGTATTAATCAAAGAAAATTTAAACCCCGGCCGGCCTTGTTTTTAAGCTCTGAAAACTTACCCGCTGCTAAGATTCGCATGAAAGCAAACTGAAAAGTCTAAAGTACCCAAAAACATAATCAAAATGAGAAAATAGTTGCCATTCTTTCTCACTTGTCGCTTCCTTGGGCTCTCTACGCTCGCTCGAACGACTGTATTATCCCAGAATCGTCACAAACCCTCCTCGCGCAAAATTTGTGTCGAGAAGTTAAGGCATTTTTGCCGTATACAGGACGCGCATTTACTCTTTGCTTTCACAATCGTTATAGTTCTTCGGTCGCATCAAGGTGGTTGATAAGTTAACGGTGGTTAACTTCCCAGGACTGTCATATTCCTCGTTATTATTCATAGACGCGAAAGAAGCACGTATTTCATTGGTTGCTATGCACGCGTGGCAATGCGCATTAGTATGTCGTAGGCGGGCAATACAAACAATGGACACTGCCTGCTAGTTTTCTCTTTCGTTCACTAAAATCACACATTTGCGCGCAGTACCTGTAAACGCAACAAAAAGATGAAAGGTTTGTTACTTTAATTAATATCATGTAATGCATACGTTTGGATTGATTTCGTCCAGTAAAGTGACATAACAACATATCCTTGTTTGATCATTTGCAATTACAGGAAGTTTCTTGAACTGTAAGTAAATGCCCCGAGAAAAATAGACATTCTGCCCGATGGAATATGTGTACTGGTCTCGTGCGTTTTCTGTACAGTAACTAATACTTAGTTCTTATTAACCGAGTGGGAGGTCTGTATGGGAGAATCTTGACCGAGGTCGCCAGTACCAGCGACCGAGGTCAAGATTCTCCCATACAGACCGACCTAGCTCGGTTAATAAGATGTTTATTATATGGCAAACAAGAACAATTTAATTTGTTTAATGTAACTGGTTTGTACTAACTGACATTTTGCTTGCGAGCGGCGATGAGTGGCGATGAGCTGAACTTAATTCTGTCAAAGTTTGCTCATCCTCTCTTTTGTCATCATGCTGTTTGGCACTTCCATAAATAAATATTGGTAGAAGAAAATACTTAATATTTTTGCATTTTAGTTTGCATCTTTTCACCGCAAAACTTTACCAGTCTAGATGCCGGTCTAGATGGGAAAATCTAGACCGCGGTCAATATCGATTTTAGCCAATCAAATTCGTGAATTTTGTAGTTCCCAGTCCTCGTGAGACAGATCCATATAATAAAGATTGATAATAATGTAACATTAATTTCATGTTTGCTGTACTTGCACTGCTTCCAGGCAGGAATAATAGAAGAGATGTTAGAAGACACATTTGAGTCAATGGAAGATGATGACTTGGAGGAAATTGCGCAAGAAGAAGTTGACAAAATTTTGTTTGAAGTGACAAAAGGTGAAAATACACTGTACACGTACAGTAGGTTCTCAAATGGCTGTATCAATTGTATGAAAAAAACCGTTTGTTTTGTTGAGAAAACAAATGAAACGATTAACTTTCAGAGAAAAAAAGGAGTACTTATTAAGGTGAAGTTTCCCCTTTACAGCTTATCTTTGAAGGTTTAGTGCTAAATGGAAATCGTGATCCTCGGACTTACATGGACAATAGACCTTTTTACCGATACGGCGGCCATTTTGATTTCTTTTGTTTCGAATAGCTATTATGGGATGCCCAGGGGGCAAATACACATTAATTTGTCCCCTGAGCATCCCATAATGTCTTTCGAAACAATAGAAATCAAATTGGCCGCCGTATCGGTAAAAAGGTCTATTGAAGTCTCTTATAGACACCTGAAAATCTCAGGTGGCTTCAACTGGATTTGAACCCATCAGTGACCTCTGTGATGCCGGTGCAATCCTGATCTACCAACTGAGCTATGAAGCCGCATAGTTGGAAGCAGGGGCCTCGTTTCTCGAAAGTCCCGAAAACTTTTCGGGCCCGGATAGCCATTTGTAAACCTAAGAAATGAATGAAGGGGTAGTTTCTAAAGAAACTGTGGTGCTGCGTCGGTGGGGAAGTAGTATACAAAAATTTGGTTTTATCAACGGAGTTGATAATGTAAATTGGCCACCGTACAGAGATTCTAAAAGCTGAGAATCTCTGTACGGTGGCCAATTTACATTATCAACTCCGTTGATAAAACCAAACATTTGTGAACCTGCCAACCGCTTGTTTTGGAATGCCGATCTTTCAACATGTTTTCAAGGTAGCTAAAAGCAAACTGACTGTTTGACGACTTAAATTCTCTCCGTTCTTGAGATACAGAGGGAATTGTGAGACCCGAAAATGTCCCGTAAAGTTTCGG
>BLFP01003200.1:261941-269441 GCA_014634505.1 Montipora efflorescens | reverse complement strand
CCATTTTTCGCAATTTCTAACCTCTTCTGTTTAGGCCAGCTACTTTTGAAGGTTGTGCCTCTATTCCAGTGTGTTCCAACCAATCAAGTTGTTTCTTTCCAGTGTTGAGGACTTTCCCCTGTTTTCACTGTTTGGAAACGTTAAAAAGGGACCCGGTCACCGCTGGGACCGTGCAGACCTGAACACTAGCTTACTGATAGTTTTGAAACGTGTCTACCTCAACCCCAAATCAAATTTATCTCGGCTTGAAATCTGTTTCAATCCTCTCGCGTTTTCATTCGATTTTAGTCTATAACTAAAAAGCTGTTTTCTTTTATACTTTTATTCATCCTACGTAATTATTTAAAGGGATAGTTCATTACTAATACTACACAGTTCTGTGAAAAGGTGAGAGTAATTTTGAACTGTTCGGATCGATTCAAGTTCGCATTATATAAGCTTGTAATTCCTTCCTTTTTCTAAGAAAGGATGGTTTTTTTTGCAAGATGTCCGCACAGGTCCCTACTTCATTATGCATACGCTCCTTTGTTTCAAGAAGACAATAGCGATAACAAAAGACGTCTTTGGGACTGTGGCGCTTTGTTCTTTCCTCTTAGGGTTCTTTTTTTTTATAAAACCGGTCGAACTTCTGACTGAAATACGTAAAATCGAACATTTTACCCTGCAATTTTAGCACTTTTCCTGCAGTTTTAGCCATTTTTCAATTTTAGAATAAGCGAAAGAAGTGGAATTTCAAGCAATCGTCATAGGGGTTAGATTCTCATACGTAACAAACAGACCAAATAAAAGTACTGTTATCAAACATTTAATAACTACCTGCTCTTTTTTTCTTTCTTCGTGTTTGCGAATTCGCCGAAGCGTTGCAAAGTGTATATTTTCTTCCTTTCCTCTATAGAGAAGATATCTGTTCACAAGCATTGCTACTATGACCATTTTATTTTCCTTTGGATTTCAAAACTACGTTAATTAAACAGAACCAATGAAGTTTTGAGCCTTGATTTCAAAGACACCTGTTAATTTTAACAGGGATGTTCCTGTTTTAATGGTCCGCAATAGGCCATTTCCGAGTTCATGTCTGCCTCCTCTTCAAAGCGAGTTTAAGTGCGAAGTTTTTGTTATGAAAATTAGGTCGTGTTCTATTGGGATCAACCGTTTCAACCACAACCGGTTTAGGTTGAAGCGGTTGAGGTTTCCCAATAGAACACTTTTCCAACCGTTTCTCGGTTGAAACGCGTTAACTCCTGGGAGTAGTTATTACCAGACTTCTCAGCGGTTGCAAGTTGAGGGAAGCAACACGATAGGAGCCCGCGGCCGACTTTAAATGGCCCGCGTAGACGACAGCGGTCGCTGCCAATGCTTTCTCAACCGTTTCAACCTAGTTTGATGCCGGTTGAAAAAGTTGATCAACCAAACCAACCAAAAACGGTTTTTTTTCGGAATAGAACACTAAAAAACCCAACTAGCCCAAAGCAACTAAACTGATCGGTTGATCCCAATAGAACACGACCTAACTTAGTTTTCATTCATTTGTAAAGTAGAACTAATTACCATCACAAAAACTTCGCACTTAGACTCGCTTTGAAGAGGAGGCAGACATGAACTCGGAAATGGCCTATTACTAACTTTAAAATCTTGAGAGAACTGGATCGAGAAGAAAATGACGTCAAAGACTCCATAGTTTAAGAATGCAATGCGTGTGTACAATGCAGAATTATTCTCCGTCGTATAATGCTACGCACTGCAGGATTCATTATGCACATTTCGCCACTAGTTTCCAGGCCATCAAGGTTCAAAGCAATTGTTATGCAAATCTCCCCCTCATAAAAGAGCAGTGTGAGGCATGAGAAGCGTCTTTTTTTCGCGTGCATTTCCAGGCCGCGGTTGTTCGTACATGTTCACTATGTCGAATGAAGAAGGAGAACCTTCGGCTCCAGCCGATCAAGAGACGCGTTTCTCTAGCTTGGAAGCCAAACTGGATGCCTTGTCATCAAGTTTTGAAGCTCTGGCTCACAAGTTTGACGCCCGGTCGAGCGCTAGACCAACAGACCTCGAAGAAGATTTACGGCTGGCGTAAAGCGATGACGGGTACGACCCAGCAGAAAGTGTCGTCAGTCATAAGGAAGAAACGGCGGATCTTCCCTACCAGGACCTTTTTAAGGACTGTGAGGACTGCGGTCCTAAAGTCCATAATGGAGTGGCAAAGCGTATCGATAACGCTTGCACGAAAAAACCTGCCTAAGAACAGTTCTCAAAGATCCAAGCCAAATACCTTCGTCCCGAGAACTATGAATTTTTGAAAGTCCGTGGGGTTAACCCCTGAGCTATGGGACGACCTTTTGGACAAAGTTAAAAGTCGTGATGTTGGTTTTCAAGCCTTCCAAAAGGGTTTAATTAAAGGTATTTTCCCAGTAGCCAGTCTTGCCAGTAAACTCGTGGAAGCCAAGAAAAACAAGGCCCAATCCATTTCGGTGGCAGATGCCTACGATTCGGCTATTGACGCGCTAACGCTTTTGGGGAATTCAGTGTTTGAATTCTCGATGAAACGTAGAGAGATGCTGTAGTCGGAGGTTGCTTCGTGGTTCAAATCTCTTTGCCGCGAATCCCAACCGATAACAACCATGTTATTTGGGGACGAGTTGCCCCAGAACATTAGGGATCAGTTTAGCAAGTGAAAAGAATGGCTGCTAAAAGTGTGACTTCATCCAAGCGTAAAAGTCATGGTCAACAGTCAAGCCAACCGGATAACAAACGGCGTAAATATTTTCTCTATTCTGGGACAAGATTTCGTGTGATCAATGGATAAGAGACACCGTGCGCGGCTATAACATTGAGTTCAAAAGAGACCCAATTCAATACAAATTACCTGAAATGATGCCTTTCTCTCGAGACGAGAAAGAAGGTATTTCAGTGGAGGTTAGAAAATTGTTGGTAAAGGGTGCGATAAGACGTGCGTCTTTTGATCCCAACCAATTCCTATCGAATCTATTTACAATTCCGAAGAAAGGCGGCGAGCTGCGCCCTGTTATTAATTTGAAACCACTGAACCATTTTGTGGAATACCACTACTTCAGAATGGAAGGCCTAAGTTCTCTTTTGGATTTAATTAGACCCAATGACTACATGATTCCAATGGACCTAAAGGATGCGTAACTATCGGTCCCGATCCATGCCGATCACTAGAATTATTTACGTTTCTGAAATGGGGATCAGAGCTATGGGAATTCACTTGTCTTCCGTTTGGGCTGTCGTCGGCCCCTCAAGTATTTACTAAAGTAATGAAACCCGTGATTGGTAGGGTTCGATCTCAGGGCATACGATCAGTGATCTACTTAGACGATATGGCCGTGCTCAACCGTTCCGTTGATCAGTCGAACCGGGATAGTCAGTTTGTTATCGAAACCCTACGGTCGGTGGAGTTTTTAATCAACTGCGAAAAATCCGCTCTGAAACCGTATCAGCGGATCCAGTTTCTGGGCTTCACAATTGACTCGTCAAGTATGACGGTCTCTTTGCCTCAGGAAAATCTGAATAAACTAATTGAAAGAGCTTCGGCCACTTTACACCACTCTAAACGATCTATTCGGGAAGTGGCTAAGGTCATTGGATTGATTGTATAAATGATGGCCAAAAAAATTCTTTTGCGTATGTGCTAATTAGCCTCACTAGTCTCTTTTGCATTGACAAAATACAAAAGAAATGTCGCTTGAGAGCGAGGCTAGTGAGTCTAATTAGCACATAAACAAAGGAATATTTTTTTGGCCGCCATTTATGCATTCGGTCTATTCCCATCCATAAAATTGGCGAGATTACACCATCGGCCTTGGGAATTTTCTAAAATCAATGCACTGAAAGAAAATTAGAATAATATCGATGCGGCGTGCTCGTTGTCTCAGGGGGCCAAAGATGAGCTCGAGTGATTTTCAACTAGGTGTCATTTGTACAATGGCACATCAATTAAGAAGCATTCGTCAGTCATGGTGTTGACTACAGATGCGTCTCAATCGGGTTGGGGTGCGACGTTTGAAAATCAATCGACGAATGGCGAGTGGTCGATGGAAGAAAAGAAACAACACATCAATTGGCTTGAACTGCAAACGGTTCTGTTAGGGCTTCAAAGTTTTCTCTCCTCGTCATGCGGAGGGAATGTAATCAAAGTGTTTTGTGACAACTCAACTGCGGTTGCGTATGTCAACAACATGGGTGGGAAAATAGTGTCCCTGAAAGGCATAGCTTATTCCATTTGGGAACTTTGCTTGTCGTTTGACTGTTCTATTGAAGCCTTTCACGTTCCTGGAGTTCAGAATGAATGCGCGGATAGGTTATCGCGCAAGCATGAAAGCAGCCTCGAATGGAACTCCATCCTACAGTCTTGTAAGTGGATAGCTGAACGTTATTTTGCTCCAGACATTGATTTATTTGCGTCGCGTTTAAATTATCAAGTGGGCCGCTATGTTTCGTGGAAACCAGACCCAGGCGCGTGGGCGGTGGACGCGTTTTCGGTAGTTTGGTCTCGTTTGAAACCTTATTTTTTTCCTCTTTTCAGTCTACTGGGCAAAGTGTTGCAGAAACTGAAAGTGGAAGAGGTTCCAAGCGCGGTTGTCATAGCTTCTCCTATGTACTGTAGATGGCATCTGTTGCATTGAATCATGTAGATAACTAAAAACCTTATCTACATGATTCAATGCAACAGATGCCATCTACAGTACATAGGAGAAAGTAAACGACGTTTAAAAGACCGTTTTAATGAACACCGCCGCACTTAAGATAACGCGAACACCAAATCCAAACCTACTACAATTGCAGAACATTTCCTCTCCTCTCCCCACAACATCTCCAAGGACATGCAATTAATTCCTATCGAAAAAATATTAAATAAAAGAGACTATATCCGTAAGGCCAGGGAAGCTTTTTTAATTTTAAAAGGCAGGACAATTGATCCCAACGGTCTTAATATCCGCGCCATGGTAGAAGTCTTGGGTAAATAGCCTGAGACGACATGTGGTTACTAGCAAAGCACTGAACCCAGAGAGATTGAAGAAAATAAAAGGGAATCGAGAAACATTGGCTTCTGGGATGACATGTTGATCATGCAACTTCTTTCCACCACAAGTGTAAGCGTGCACTGACAGCATCTGACTGCTTTGTAAACAAAAGTTGAAAGCTGAAGTTAACCCTGTCCGACAGGGTTAGTAACTGGATGGGCGACCTAAGAAATATATTACTCAGTAACAGAAGCATTGGACCGAAAATTCTATTTTAATGCTATCAAATGCGAACCAAGCAAGATACAGATTTTGTTAGCTTGCTTTATGCAAAACAATTATTGATGTAAAAGTAAATAAATATGGATACACAGTTTTTAAGAAGAGCAGAAGGAAGTTTCAGGACGGTCGATCGAGAATAAAATATTTTGCCATCGGTAACAAAATTTACGACACAAAAACAACATTTATTTTGAACCACGAACATAAAAAGTTACCATCAGCGAAAAACATTTTGGGAGATTTTAGTTGTTTTGTTGTAATTGTACTTTTGGCTGCACCGAGTAAATCGCACATCGAATTCAGCGGGCACAGTGATCAAGTTACCGCGGCATGTTTACTCGCGAAACAGTGAAGCATCTGTGTCAAATGATGCTTAGATACCGGTTTTTTGTTTTTGTTAGTTTTCTTTTTCTTTCAATTGTTATAAATTTTGACAAGAAATGTGCGAATTCAACACAAAGATCACAATCGCCCAACTCAGAGGTTGACCATCGTTTCTGGAAAATCAAAAATTTACTCTCCAAGACAAGGTTATTTATCACCAGGTAATTCCATCGTTTTGGTAATAGCAGCTACTTTATTATTCATCAGCGTCACAATCTTTTGCCGATTTTGGGGGTCATTTTGTTGAAACTCAAGCACGCTTCCAACGGACCTGTTTATTTTCGTAACTTATGCTTTACCACAAAAATTCTCCCCGTATCACAACACATGTATGCAAATTTGCTAAGCTCGAAAATTACACAACATGATAAATTTACAAAAGCTGGAAATTTCACAGAAATATTTTCCAGCGAAACATTTATTGAAACAAGCAACATATTTGCTATAAGAGGCAAGAAACCCTTCCTATTTCAGTTGCGTGCGTGCAAGCGAAACACATAATCACAAAGCATATGCAATTAAATAAATTTCTGACAGTTCACATCAAACTTGTTTCGAAAGAACCTTGACCGTACATAATAAAGCACAAAAGAGACAACAAGCTTTCATTCAAATAATTTTTCACTGTCACATTTCCAATTTTTTTTAACCTTTGAAGAGTTGAGTACAAAATGAAAGTTACTTGCCAGACCAACAGGCAAACTCTAAATAGATGCGACTTCAGTAAACACTGTGAGACACACAACAGAGATTACAGATCTACTTGTGGTGTTCGATTCCTTCTCTGTCTTTGTTGCACCCGTAACTTACCAGAGAAATTTCCATTTGGTTTCAGTGTTGTACGTAACACCACCTTGGCGAAATATTAGAAGTACAGCTCATTTCGATTTCGGCTCGACGGGCGAAAGATTCACGCTGTCGAAGTCCATTACTCGTCGCTTTTAAGATTTCAGATCTTTATGTTTCACCGCCTGTCTTGACGTTCCATTCTTGAGCTCCATATGGGTATATTTTCTTTAAACATGTACTAAAACGCCATTCACGTTACAATGACCTTCGACAGCATTACAGGTTAATTGTGCAGAGCAAGCTACGCATTACCCCAGCCCCCTCAAACCTAACAAAATACGCACAGAAGACTCTATGCACAAAGACACCACTTAGAAGGGGAGTGACAGGCAAGACTTTTCCAGACACGGAAAAAAATAAAAATAACAAAAAAACCCACGAAGTTAAACAAAGATTCCGACTGGGTTTGCCATACTGACAACCCAGTAAAGAGCTGCTCATATATCGAGCTTGGGTTACCTGTGGTTTGACATATGATATCTGTGGTCCACACTGGTGGCTACGCAGTTATTCAAGTCAAGCATCGGCGGGATGTAAACTTAAGGCTGAGTGTTTATTTTTAATTTTCTTAGAGCTGCTTTTTTCTCTGTATTGCAATTTTTGGCATATCTTTAGAAGCTCTGATAAGGTTACATGATGCCTGGAGGACCTATGTCTAGAACAGAAACAAAAGGACTGAGCGAAAGAGAACGACAACGACAAAACAGAATACCAGTAATAGCTCATACTTAGCACACAAATTCTTTCCTTGGGCACTAAACCGTTTGTTATTTCATAGGCAGCCCAAGCTTGCGTCACTACAGACACCCGTTGAGAATTTAAACGCGTTATAAGACTTTATTTGTATGGGAAATAAAATACCGTCGATTATGAAGCCTAAAAAATGCTCAACTTAACGTTCATTAAATAGAATTTAACGTTCATTCAATAACGTTCATTCAATAAAATGAATAAAAATGACTCACCTCTGGTGTATTCTTGTGCCTTTTGAAGCTTATTTTAC
>BLFP01003200.1:251941-256941 GCA_014634505.1 Montipora efflorescens | reverse complement strand
AGCCAGATCCCATCTTACAAAAACTCCTTTTTAAAAGAAAATTATTATAATATTATCTCATGGAAAAGATTTTTAAAATGACGTGTAAGGGATCCACATGCACATCCTAAAATAATGACGTTGAAAAAAACTGAAGTGTTACATGTGTTTTCTCTACTTTTTCTTTGTCAAGTCCGAAAGGCTTGTAAGTTGAAAATTCATAAATTACTCAAAGAGGCTGCGCCTTTCAAGATTTCGTGTTACGTAAGTCGTCCATTTTATGGAATAGAGTAACTGGGACACTGATACAGTTGGCTATAATGCATTACTTATGTTATTTCCGTCCGTACTCTTGTATGCAGGTAGAAATTTCTTTTACATTCCATGGGAATACAGAAGCGGAAAGACAAGGAAAGGGTGAGCGGTTAAGTAAGTTCTGCGTTTGCTTGAAAGCAAACGACAGGCTTACGCTTAATTTCAAGTAGCTTCTGTCCTTTATATAAAGCCTGAAAAATCCCACTTTTCCGATCTTAGAACTGGTTTGATCGGTGGTGACTCACCAGCACTGAGGAAAGTAGAGAGTGACCTGAAATCATTTCATAGAGGTTACGGGGAGAAAAGAAAATTCAGCGTTTGTCGTCTTCCGGGTAGCCGCTTTATCTTGATATTGCATGATCATGATTCTATTGTTTGGAAAGGTTATTGAATCAAATTAAAAAAAAAACATAATGCAACTAGGCTGGGCGAAGTATTCCTAACACGCAATGAATCAGTTTCCAAACTTTGTTTGTACACTGAACGAAAGATAAAATATACATGATAAATATAGTTTCATCACCATTCTCCGCAGTTGCGTACGTTTTTTTTCAATAGTTTACACAACGTGAATAGCTCGGTATGTTTACGAATCTTGCTGAGTAATATGTAATTGTTTGCAGGGCAATATGTCGCTGTCTGGTCTTCTCGTCTAAGAACGTGAAATAGACAACTGTAGTTCTCTATCTTTCCCTTTCCAACACATAGTTTTACACTGAGTGCTGGTTCAGTAGGGAGTGTGTGTTTTCAATCCGCTGCGTCTTAACTACGAAACTATCCCGGTCAATATCACTTCACGCAAGTTCTTCACGCTTGGTGAACAAGTTTTTATGCATGATGCGTTGAAGTGTTTACTGAATATAATGCCCGGCAACTTGTTGTTTGAGTTTACGCATTGAGAAGGCTGTTATGACTGGGTATTCCTTCATTTATTCGTTTGTTTTTTGTTTGATTAATCGTTGCCTGAATTGGTCAGGGGCACCCAACGAAAATATAGTTCAAAACCACTTAAACATAGCATTTTTTAGTGTATTTAAACGGTAGATATAGGCATATTTTTATCCCCTAAAAATTTTTCATCTGTTCTGATTTCGTAGCTGAAAGTCTAATGGTCCGAAAATTATAGGGATCAAAACTTACCTTTTCGAAAATTTCAGCCAGAAAAAAGGCTCCCGAAAATTGTAGTTGTCTTTTTTAGGGTAAAAATCCATTTAAAATGGGCAATTACACCGATTTTTAAATCTTCGAAAATCCCAGGATAGGCAGGCAAGCAAGAAATTTTACAACAAGTGTTCCGAAAATTCTAGATCTCAAATCGTCTTCCGAACAGATATTTTCCGTAAATTGACGTTGGGTGCCCCTGATTGGTTGATCGTTTGTTGGTCTTTTGTTTAATTAAGAGTCAGCGTGTATAGTCGATGGAGTCGAGACGGACAGTTTTCTCATAGCTTTTGATTTCACAAAGTATTATAATTGGACAAGAGTGATCAGTTAACAGTTTTTTTGCAGCGACTTTTATTTTTCGTTGTTCAGGGTTTTCTGTGTGTTTCCTTTGTCTTTTTGAGGAAAACTACACGACCCCTCAAGCATGTAAAAGGGAAAGGAACTTTATATAAGTGTCGCGATCGAGTCGTTCTAGCGCTAAAGCACTAATTGGGGACACTAGTTAACAATTAACACAAATCAAGTCAAAAATGTTGGTTTTTGAGGAGAGGGGAAACCCGGAGTACCCGGAGAAAGCCTCTTGGTGCAGAGTAGAGAACCAACAAACTCAACCCACATATGACGCCGAGTCTGGGAATCGAACCCGGGCCACATTGGTGGGAGACGAGTGCTCTCACCACTGCGCCATCCCTGCACCCCGCTTAAACGCTAATCGTATTTTTTAATAAAGGATTTTTACTTACGATTTTCATCTCTTTACACAGGAAGAGACAGGGACAGAAGATATCTTCCAGAAGATTATTACTATAATGGTAAGCAGACTAAAGAACAGAGCGCTTTAGGAAATGTTATTACGATTATTAGGAATTACGCTCTTTTTTGTAAGAACCTTTTGAACGTTTAGGCTGAGATTAACCAGATTTTTACTGACGTACTAAGAACATGCCCAGGCAGAAAGTCAGTTACTAGTAAGAACGTCTTTATTTTGCTCATATGTTTTTGTTTTTGTGAGTAGTATAAATAAAGGTAAAAGAAACCTAAAAATGTACTCGAACTGGACAATTAACTTAGGGACGTTTTCAGTTGACTTTAGCAATGTGGTTTTCTTTTACATCAACTGAACACTCAGTTTGTAGTGTAACTTGGTAACCACACAACTCAGAAGAACGTTTTCAGGCTCAAATCGCAAAAAAAAAAATAATAAGAAGAAGAAAATAAGAACGCTGAGCCTCAACCCAAAAATTAGACGTTAATTGTTATTGAAAAGATTGTATCTAATCAATAACAATAGCGTCTGTGAAAACAAAAAGACAACATATGAAGACGGCGGCAGGCTATCTTGCAACCTCGTGCCCAGGACGCTTTTCCATGCCCACCCAAATCCAGGGAAAAGCGCCCTGTGGACGAGTTTGGCAATCCTGGAAATATTCTGGACGTGATAAATCAGTTTCGAAACCAAAAGTAGATCCCTTTTCCCGAGAAAGAGATCCTTCTGGTTTATCCATAGCTCCTTTGAATGCAACTACTATTAAATACATTTTTAGCATGGAAAAATAATTGAAATTTCAACGGTCGAACACAACCTCGTTCCCAGGGCTTTTCTCCGCCGAGACGACGGAGAAAAGGCCATTGGGGAGAATGTAGGGCCTTGAGATGTGCTGCCTCATACGTCCTTCTTGTTTCAATCAAATTTTCTGTCTTGGATTCACAGCAGATTGCCCTCATACGGTGCCTTTAAAGATCGTCTGTCCAATTCTGCTGAAAGTGGAATGTACTACCTTGCTGCAATCGAGGGAGCAATGTCTATATCTTCAATCTCGCTGTGAGAAATTTGGTAAGTACTGGATGATGATCCAATGCGATCTCCGGTAGCCTGTTCCAGGCTCTCAGATAGTGGAGGCGAGGAACGAGAAGAAGCGAAGAAAATCAAGTGGGGACTGGGGGGAAGAGCGGAAGGAGAGCCTGTAAGCATTCCTTTAACGGACCTATTCCGCCCACCTATCACGATGTCAAATTCTAGGTTTGCATCCACGTGATCGGACGGCCCTGTTGGTGTACAAAATAATAGAATGGCGCTACAAGTTTGCATAATAATAGAATCATATTCAATCCCAAAAGGCATTTACTGGACTCGACCTACAAAACAAAAAGATTGAATGAAAGCAATATCGTAGTATAGTAAAATTCATACCACAGAAGTTAAATCATTCGTTGCTTTTAATTTGAAAAACAGTGACGTGATACAGCTCCTATCGGAGTTAAGTACTTCAAGAAATGATAAAATATTACTGAGAAAAAATGATCGCAGGCTAGTTTATGGAACAACACTATGCAATTTTAACTCTCCAACTATAGTGCACCTTGCACGTAGTTTGAGATGGAATCCGTGTGCACTCGTTTGAAATCCACAATTTTTTTAGCCTTTTCATCGTTTTGACGCAGTTTTTTGGAGGACATTGTGGGCATGAGAGCTCGAAGAAACATTTTGTCTGAGATGTAAACGACTGCGGTTGTTATAAAACTGACATTTGCAAAGGAAGATAACCGATTTATTTGCGCCTTGTGAAGTAGTAGCTGCATGCAAACATACAATTCATTTAATGTGAAAATTGCTATTATTATTATTATTATTATTATTATTATTATTTGTTCTTGTTTTTTTTTCTGCAGAAAGTACTGTCACGCCCTCCTCAACATCATTAAGTGCAACCTTTTCTGAAACCGCATCTTCAAGTTTCGTGATTACTAGCTCGGAATCTGTTTCATTTTCAACTTCGAGAAGCAGTTCATCATCAGTATCACGCTTCCTCGTCGAATCATTGTTTTCAACTACCGTGTCTATATCTCAGACAAATACGCCAGTCCTTGAAACTTTCTCAACTTTACTATCACTGGATCTTACGTCCACGAACGATATTTTTACGACATCAGCAACTCCACTACTTTCGTTTGCTTCTTCATCTAGCATAGTTACTTTTGTATCGTCCACTTCATCAAGTGCATCTGCGTCTGATGATCTAGCGTCTTCTTTGGATACATTAACAACAACATCGACAATATCACTGTCAACATCAGAATCTTTTGATATCACGTCTTCGAGTACCTCGATATCTCCTTCTGCTCCTCCTGTTCTAACGTCTTCAAGTGACGGACCGTCGACTGCTTCATCTAGTTCATCGTCTTCCCAGTCATCTCCTGCAACTGTGTCATTTAGGCAATCACCACCTGATCTGACGTCATCTACTGAGACATTGTCAACAACAGTGGCTACTCCATCAACGTCCGAAGTTATATCTTCACCTAGTTTACTTATATTTACATCTTCACTTTCACCAAGTACTTCTGCACCTCCAGATTTAACGTTTTCAACGAGTACATTCGTATCATCGACAGCATCACTTTCTGCATCCATTTCTTTCGATGTTACGTCTAGTGCCACAATATCTTCCTTATCGTCTCCTGAAATAACGACTTCGAATGGCATAACATCTACGGTTTCGTTAGGAGCGTCTTCCACTTCATCTTCAACATTTTCAACCGGG
>BLFP01003200.1:241941-244441 GCA_014634505.1 Montipora efflorescens | reverse complement strand
ACTGCAAAAAGGTCTATTCACAACTTGTGACAGTTTTATGGGAAATCTCCCTTAGTCTGCATTTTTCCTTTCTGCATGCGATTGGCATAATTTCAAGGACAAAAGGTCGCAGGCTCTGAAACGAAACAAAAAGAACTTCAGTATGTGGACTCAAAAGATTGAGGAGTGAATCCCGAATTAGTTAAGAATTAAACCGTACAACACTTTCATATTTAGCAACTATTCCCCGAAGTGGAGTTGGCTAGTGGTGGACATTTTAGTATATACTAAAACAGTGAGATAATATAGCACAATAAGATGATTTTAATTCATTTATTTCTGCAAAGATTACAACATTTTCGGACGCAGATCCCGCGCGAATTGCTCGGAGGTGAATTGCAATGTATATCCGGTGTTTGAGCGGCCAATCAGCGCGCGCGTTGAACGCTATCCACTGTTTAGTAAATAAACCCCTTCTGGCAGCTGGTATGTCGGTTAATAACGTCCGTGAAGATTGTCCGAAAAAGGAATATTCACATCTCGGTCGAACATGAAATTTTGAGGATAATCTCTCAGCCAAGGACATTATCAGCCTACATACCAGCAAGCTAGAAAGGGGTTTATTTATTTTATTTATTTTCTCGACTTTCTTGTACTTTCCGTAACAGCATTTGCGAACTATCACAAGACTCCAGAAAACCGAGTTTGTTTTCGGTCAGTGTAAAACGCAGACTACAGACTGCAGACCGGAGGTAAAATGCAGACTGAGGTCATAACGTAGCTGTTGAAAAAGCCCAAACCCCTTAGAAATGCTAACCTTAGGCTTAAAACAATATTTAGGCTTAACTGTTAGCATTTCTAATGGCTTTGGGCTTTTTCAGCAGTTAAATTATAACCTCAGTCTGCATTTTATCCCCGGTCTGCAGTCTGCAGTCTGCGTTTTACACTGACCGGCTTGTTTTTCTTCCATGTAAAATGAAAACTCTTCTTCTGCCTTTTTTCCGTCGGCTTTGTTTCTTTTCAACGGAAATGATCGTTACAGCATTTCGCAGGGCAAATATCCACTCAAACGAGGGTTATTGCGTGATAACTGTTCTATGAGTTGCACCACGTGACGTAAATTAGCCAATAAAATCACCCGAAAATTAATGGGGGTTATAATTTGCTATAATATTAAGTAATGACTATTGAGCACATAAGTAACTGCTCTGGTTATAGTGGCGTAAACCGACGTATATTTACATGGCTGATATTTACCAACCGCTCACAATAATATTCCGATGAATCATTTAAATCCGTAGAAATCAGCTCAGCAGCAAACCTTAAAGGGGCACTGTCATGCTTAATTTGCTGTTGTTAGGTTAAAAATAGGTAAAAATCTAAATAAGTACTACAACTCACTGACAAGATATCAAATATAATTATCGCACAAAGAGCTATTTGTATTTAATTTTTGGCCATTTTTTCAAGTTTCAATCCAAACTCCATCCTCTCCATCCTTAGCTGCAAACAATAAAAAATAGGGAAAGAACTCAAGTGAGGCCATCGCTACTGTGTGCATGTGATGGATGAAGAACCTTAGCTGATCCACAGCATCAGGAACTTCTTATGCAACACCCAAGGACAGAGAAAAATCTCTGACCCGGGTGGGAATTGAGCCCACGACCTCCGGATTAGATCACCGTTGCTCTACCGACTGAGATACAAGGCCAGACGGGAGCAGGCCGTGGGAGTTTGAGGACAAATCGGCTCGGCCCAAGCCAAGTACTAAGTGCAAGTGCGTGTTATTCTAAGTAGCGTGCGTATTTATATATGGAAAGAACTCAAGTGAGGCCATCGCTACTGTGTGCATGTGATGGATGAAGAACCTTCGCTGATCCACAGCATCAGGAACTTCTTATGCAGCACCCAAGCACAGAGAAAAATCTCTGACCCAGGTGGGAATTGAACCCACGACCTCCGGATTAGATCACCGTTGCTCTACCGACTGAGCTACAAGGCCAGACGGCCTTGTAGCCCGGGGTTCAATTTTCACCCGGGTCAAAGATTTTTCTCTGTCCTTGGGTGTTGCACAAGAAGTTCCTGATGCTGTGGATCAGCGAAGGTTCTTCATCCATCACATGCACACAGTAGCGATGGTCTCACTTGAGTTCTTTCCATATATACATACACACGCTACTTAGGACAACACGCACTTGCACTTAATAAAAAAATAGCTTCAGTGCACTTCAGTGGTCATTGGAAACAAAACTACAACATCATGTTTTGGTTATCATTCATGCAAGGACGTCTTAAGTGTTTTGAAGTTTGACTAAAAAGCGTCACACTGCCACTTTAATATAGGTTCAACATTCTCCGCTTACAATATAAATAAAGTGAACAAGCAAAGAGTGCCGCTGTTTTAATTAACAAACCCGCAATGTTTACTGATCCCTTAGAGGAGCAGCTGATTGTGTTGTCAAGATAAAATGCATGTTCGTCTTTTGCTTTTTTCAGCTTGTTTATTTGTCTGCAACTGAAA
>BLFP01003200.1:212866-237255 GCA_014634505.1 Montipora efflorescens | reverse complement strand
ATTTTTACAGTAGCTCTGCCATTTTTCCTCATAAAATTAAAATTCTGTTCTATTTATTTATCTGAGGGAGCCCATTCTCTATAAGCCTGCTGGCTTCTTTTGGGCTTCCTCGCCATGAGATTGTAAACAGTAAGACTTTTTTTTTTCTTCTCTCTCTTGTACCCCTTATGGTGAATAAATAAATGAAATGAAAAATGAAATAAATGAAAAACTGAGGATCTTGTAATCTTTACCACTCAATAGATTTTACTCTTCAGTGGGGGCCACCTAAGGAGTGTCCCCATTAACAACATTACATCATGTATTTGTTTACACACAAACATTTCAAGGCATTAAAATAGTCAACAAAGTTCAAAGATTTTGAAGTAGGTACATGTATTAGATAATGGACATTACTCTTCTGTGAAAATACTCACTTGCTCCAGCCTCTTGCTGGCTTCTAATGCTTTCCTGGAATACTGTTTCTGGTGTGCTTGCTCAAGGCGAGACAACTTCTGTAAAATCTTCACAGCACCATATTTACTTTGAAGTTGCTGCTGACAAGCTTCCAAATCCAAGGTTAAATTTTCAATCTCCTTAAATAAAGGAATGAAGGGGTAGTTTCTAAAGAAACTGTGGTGCTGCGTCGGTGGGGAAGTAGTATACAAAAATTTGGTTTTATCAACGGAGTTGATAAATTATGTAAATTGGCCACCGTACAGAGATTCTAAAAGCTTTTAGAATCTCTGTACGGTGGCCAATTTACATTATCAACTCTGTTGATAAAACCAAATCCTTAAATAAAGACAGAGCAAAATCTTAAATATAGGATAACTTAATTAACAACCTGGAGGAAACGTGTTCAGCTGTTTGGCATGGCAGATTAATAGCATGGCATCTGCACGAGTGTGAACAAGTGTTTGCACAGTAGTTTCACCCAGCAGCATACATGTACACGGCATGCTGTAAAGGTACATGTAAAGTCGCTATTACGAGCCTAGGAAGGCCCATCAGGCCGGCGCTTATCTCCGGTTTCCGTAGCATGAAGCAACTAGGAGTATTTATACTCCCCCCTGGATGGGATGCTAGTCCATCGCAGGGTTACCCCCAGCATTACCCCGGTACCCATTGATACACCTGGGTGGAGAGAGGCACCGTGAGAGTAAAGTGTCTAACCCAAGAACACAACACAATGTCCCCGGCCAGGCCCCGAACCCGGACCACTCAATTCAGAGTCGAGCGCACTAACCACGAGGCCACCGCGCCTCCCACACACGGCATGCTGTAAAAGATGCATTTTCTGAGAGTTGCCGCTTCCTCCACTCCCCCTTTCATTAATGTTTTGTTTAACTTAGTATTTTTTCTCTAAGACTGTTTATATTCCTTTCTTTCTTTCTTTCTTTCTTTCGTTCTTTATTAATTAATTTATTTGTTTGTTCACATTGATTCACTGTGAAAGGTGCTTGATATGGAGCTGGGTCTGAAGGTAGGGCTCATGATGGGGTTGTGGGTACTGTACATCTAGGGCAAGCTAAGGTTGGACTGGCACCAGTCCATATAACCAGCCCATACCTGAGTATCCAACAAAGGCAATAGATCTATATTTTTTAACATTACAATAATTATTATTATCATTCACCAAAGTGGAGGTAAAGACAAGGGGTGTTACTGTTTACTGAGCCACAAAGCGTGACAATTAATGCTGTAAGTTTTACAAACACCACAATAATAAACTGTAATAATATTATTGTAAGTACATTATAACACACCACATTACGGTAATGCACTATAAAATAATTAAATGTACATGTACTCCTTTCAAACCTGAACTGGCCATAAAACTGGCCATAATTAGTATTTTACTCTGTCTAACGCCAGATGATTTTAGTCATCAATGGGGAACCCCCAGGAGTCAATGGGTTAAGACTGCACAAAGCCACTTTCCTTCTCTTCTGTTGATCTACATGTAACTTACTACTTAAGCTCACCTGTGAGCCATGCACACGTACATGTAGTTAACTACATGTATATGGAACATGCAAGAGGCATGTAATGCATGGTGTCAAAATACATTGTTACAGTACTGATCCTTACCTGGATTCAAATCAAACTTTGCTCACTCGTGAGAGATATTGTACTTTCAGCACTCGAAGATAAAATTCATATCCTCAAGCCGCCATGTAATGTTCTGTTTATTATTATAATATAGATATTGATGAAATGTCTAGATTTAAAACAACTTGTTTTATCCATTTTCGAAATGATGAAAAAAAGGTCACCAACTGCTAAAACACCCATGTTGTGTAACATGAAACAAGATATGAAAGTTATGAAAAACAAATCATGATAATGTACAATGTAAAATATTGCGATAAAAATGTTAATGTGAATTATCTTGTCCATAATGTTCGCTTACTAATAGGTATAAAAATATGCTATTTACAAGGTAATGTTTGTAAATATTAAAATGTTACAAAACCAAACGTTTTCGACTGTTTGCCATCATCAAGGTTAAAACACACCATGCATATATGCATGGTGCGTGCGGGCCGTCATTTTTAACCCTGATGATGGCAAACAGCCGAAAACGTTTGGTTTTTTAACATTTTAATTTTACAAAAAGTACCTTGTAAATAGCATATTTAATATATATCTTATGTAATTCCCATTGGGAAAAGTTTGGAAACATAAGAAACAACTTGTTTGTGCAGACTGGGCCAGAATTGTTGGATCATTAGCCCCTCAACGATCCTATGTTTATGGAATGTTTGTGCTGAAGAGAGAACGCGCCAAGTGAAAAAATGTTGTTGGGTTTTCACGCAGCTGTTTTGCAAGTTCGGAGGTGAACACATGATTTTTTAATAAAAGGAGAAATCCAGGTGGTATTTCATCAGTATCTATATATTAAGAAATTTAAATATACTGTACATGTACGCAATGATACATGTACCAAAATTACTAACATAAAGTACTTCACAAAATAAAATAAAAACATGCCGAGTCATATTTTAACATTGATCAACCACTTGAATAAACAACAAGTCAGAATTTGATGACACTGGCCATTAAACCATGATAGATTGTAGCTCACCTGCTTTGCCTTCAACAACTTCTTTTGAAGGGACTGATATTCGCTGTCTTCAACGAGAGATTTTTCTTTATCAACAACACAAAAAAAAAAAAAACATGCAAAACATTATACATGTATACCATCCTTGACATCAAGAGTCTAAACTCAAAAGCTAGGGTACAAATAGTGAAACAATACTAACATTATTTTTGCACCTTCCAAAGTGATTCTCTTTTTCCTCAGGTACTGTTTAACTTAGTAACTTTAATCATGATAATAATATTTATTGATTTTTATAATCCCAGATGACAAGTAACTAATTTTGTTTTCTAAAATTACTTCCTCTGAGGGCACCAGATGCTTATCAACAATTTAACAAATTAATGATTAAAGAATAAGGAAGCTTCCTTCTTGATAATGGCAAATTATGATGACTTCGAGGTCCAAAATGCCCACACCAGGTGAGAGGACTAAAAGTTGACGATATATGTACACTTGTCAATTGGTAGCTACACTGTATTTAATACAGTGTAGCTACCAATTGACACTGAAGCCAGAGAAGGTTATACATGTACATGTACATACATTTGTAGTACTGACCACATCAAAATGGAAGCTTTTGGAATATTATTATAATTATAATTATTTTTTTATGGTGACATTGTTTTTGTTATTTATTTGATTGGCTGCAATGACTCTTGTATATGCATTTGTACATGTAGGAGTGACTGTGTAGAGCATAAACCGAGTCGTTCTTTCTTACATTTTAATAGTATTACTGCAATGTAAGAAAGAACAACTCGGTTTAATATGTTCTACACAGTCACCCCTAGTATTACAATGTCAGAAAGAACGATTCAGTTTATGCTCTACACAGTCACCCCTACATGTACACAGTGTACACATATACAAGAGTCATTGCAGTCAATCAAATAAATAACAAAAACATTGTCACCATAAACAAAAATTATTTTAATAATAATATTCCAAAAGCTATCCATTTTGTTGTGCTCAGGACTATGTATATGTACATGACTGTATAACCTTCTCTGGTTTCAGTTCCAAACAATATAATCCTGAAATCATAGCCTTTCAGCCTCTTTGCCAAGATCTTTTCCAAATAAATTTGAAAAAAATATATTAACTGGGAACTGTAGTTACAAGAAGGGCCCTCACAAGGATTGTGCAAATTTCAAAACTGGCCAAAAGTTGTTCTTTTCAGTGCACCAACAAATTGAAAGACTGTAGGGAAGACACAGCATTTGTTTACAACCAATCTTCTTGCCAATAAAACACACAACCACTGATACACTGTACATAGAAACCCTTTCTTGTGAGGGCTGATAACTTCCTCTTGTTGGCACATTATTAACGATATGTGATGTTGATCAATATTTGTTTGACAATATGTCTTTTCAGTGTTACAGCTTAAGAGGACTAGTTAGTACATTGTACATGTAAAAAGAGGACTAATGACGCATTAGAACAAGCAACGTACACATGTACTGTACATGTAAAATGGTATATAGTGATAACCCAAACAGATTGCTCGCTTTGACACCTAGCCCAACCAAGTAAGAGCAACATGGCCAAATTACGTACTGTAGCCTATGTGTAGCCATACCCTTCCCATAAAAGAAAAATGGGAGGAGGGAACCTCTACAAAAAGCTGGCCCAAATCGTGTTCTGTAATGTCACAGTAATTTATGCAATTTCTGGAAATAATTGGTATTTCCGCTAAAATTGTTGTGAACAAAGGCTTGGTATTTCCTTGACTTTCGATTGTTTTAGATATACATGAATTTCTGTTATTTGGAACTCATTTGCAAGTCAATGTACCTTTGTAAGTGCATACCACGTTTTTGAGAGATTCAAAAGAATATGCCTAAGGTATTAAAGTGACCAATGATTAACCATTATCAATTTTCTTCCTTTAAGGCATGATGTCAGGGAACCTGATTTGGGCCAGCTTTTTGTAGATGTTCTCTCCCCTTTTTTTACCTCAGGGGGAAGGTACGGCTACACATAGGCTAAATTACGCCGTGTAATTCCTGGCGGCGGATGATGCACTACACCTGTGAAAATTCTGAAAATCTGTTCTTGCAGAGAATTCAACCCCAAGAGTAGTCTTAACTGAGTTGACTATTTTAAAAAGCAACAGATCCAATAGCACACCCAAGTTAGCCTCCGACTTTGTCAGCCAGCGGCACCCCTGATTTGGAATTACTGACCCTGGGAACATTTTATCTAGGAATATTTGACTCAAATTGGTGGCTCCTGAGAATTTACTCTCCAGCCTTGGGACTTAATCATAATCATTGATAACCCAGAAATTGAAAAATGGCTCACTTCATATCACATCGAATCTGGAAAATAAACGCACACAAAGAAAGCTACCCACAATGGCAATAAGGTTAGGTTTTTTAATTGAGATTTTTTTTCATATAATTATCTTCATAAGCTTTTTATCGGGATTCCCATGTATATACAAATCCTTATATTTTTGTCGGCCATGCTCACACTGAGCTTGGGGAGCCTGTGGGTAAACGTACACAAGCTGACCGGCGGCGTATTAATTTTAATAAGTGAAAGTGCCGTCCCACAAAATCAGTACTTGTACGTGTAAAATTACCTCTGACAGAGTTCATTCTTCTCATTCCACTAACGTTGCCTTTACTATCCTTGTCTTCCTTTTGAGTTGTATTTTCACCACTGTTCTTATTCCGTATCTTCAAGGAAAAACTCCTCTTGGGTAAACTAAACGTGGAAATCCGGGAGAAGCCAGCCTTTTCCTTAAACTGTTCAACGCGTTGTTCAAAGCTATCTTTCCATGTTGAGGCCTTGCGGCTTCCTTTATAGACTCCAGCATCCTGAAGGGATTCTATCTGTTCAATTATAGGTAAGGGTAGATCTTCGAGAAAACTGAACGACTCAAGATCCGCACTTCTCGAATCTTGATTGTCCGACTTGGGGAGTCCACCGGGTTTTAGACCAAATCCTAAACCGAGATCAACCGCACATAACGTGGAGGAGTCTTCCGATGAAAAAGATCCCCGAGCAACCATGGAGTCTTTGGCCATGGATGCCCATCAATTGGCAAATTTGCGTCAGTGTTTTTGAAAGAAAATTATTACTAAAAATAAAATGTTGTTTTCCCCGAAAGCTTAGTAACCGAGCTAAAATTGAGACACCAAGCCTTGGTTCAGACCGGTATACCTTGGTCCCAGGTCGCAACAGAGACTCAACCAGAAAAAGGCAAGGGATTCAGGGAAGTTTTTTTTTTTATTTCAAAAGGCAGGGCAATTGATCCCTATAACGGTCTAAATACCCGCGAGGAAACATCAGATTTCAGTTTATTATTTACAGTCTCTTCCGTTATTTTTCCGTTACTCTTTTAGTATTTGAATTCTAGTTAGTTGTAACTACCATGGTTTTTCACATTTTTCCAGTATTAATTACGTCAATACCCATTTACTACATAGAGAGTGTTTTCACGTGACGTCATGGCGGCCATGTTCGTGTACCTAACAATAGAACGGCCGCCATGTTGGTGTATACAACTAAGCTTTTGTTTCGGTGGAAAAACAAGGTTACTGATCACGTGAGTGAAAACACTCTATATGTAGATAGCAGAAATGCAATGTAAACTCTCATTGTACTTGAAGAGGGCTGGTTTGGCCAGTGGAAATATTACTAAATCAAGTCTTTGTTGTATGGGCGCTTGCTCAAATTATTTAGTTATTCGTTTTTGGGCATTTTGTTAGCCTGTTCCAGGCTCTCAGATAGTCGAGAAAACGAAAAGAACTGCGTGTGAAAAGCGAGTGAGGGCTTGGGTCGAGGCGAGGCGGGATGTTCTTCATGTTCTTCATGTTTCTTCATTTTCGGTCTCGTCGTCATCAGAATCTGTCTCATATTCATCAATTGGTACCTCTGTTATCCTCGAAAATCTCAGAAACATCCCCATCGTCCACCAATTGTATACTGACAACTGGTTGTGGTACTTAATTCGCTGATCTAATGATATTGATTTCCTCAGGGAATGGAAGTCTCTCTTCAGACTCGTTGCCAGTGGGTTGAACAGCGTAGACAGCAGGCGGAAAGCTTGTTGTCTCACTCCTAACAGTCCGTTGGCGTACTGGTCTGTATCTCTCTAACCATTCTTTCATCGATCTGTTCCTCCATTCCTGCATGGTGTCATTCCTTCACTTTGCAAAGGTGCTATCGTTGCAACAGCTGAAAGGGGCACAGCAGATTGAGGGACAGGATAGTACGACCTGTCATGCGTATGGTACTTTGCTGCCCATCTCAGGCTGGATGTACGCTTTATAGACTCCTTCACGATTGCACCAAAACTATTCAGACTAATAGAGCGTTTTACGACTTACCGTTGAGCTCACTGCTGCCTTCATCAGATATTAAGTTTGCCTGTTCTAGTTGCCAATGCCCATCTGTTACTATAGCAAAGTTCTCGTATTTTCCCGTGGACGATTTTGCAAAGCGAGAAACCACCAATTCCAAACTGAAGAGCTTGTTTCTTCAATCCCCAAAATTCTGTCATCTTTTTTCAATTCCAATACTCTTGTGTGTTTATCTTTGTCGACAGGAACCCGGCTACGGTGGCGTTCGATTGCGACTTCTTCGCCTTTTCGGGAAAAAACTCACTAATGCTTCCATTCATTCGTGAACAAACAACGTGTTTGAAATATTACAGAAGTTGTTCTGCGAAATGAGACCGCGCTCTTCTCCGGCCAAAAAGTCAGTAGATGACAGGAAATTCTATAGTTAACTTTAAAGTGGTTACTTCGTAAACTAGAAAAAATACAAAATGCTCGTCTGATCTCTTCTTTCTGAAAACAAATATCGATTTCTGATCTTTTTTTTTTCTGAAAACAAATAGATAATGTCGGTTAATATTTTTTCTGTCGGTAGTCGGTATTTTTTTTTTCGTTTTGTCGGTAGTCGGTAGTATTTGTCGCCCTTTGTCGCTAGTCGGTTAACCTCATTCTCTATTTTCGAATTCCCCATAATACACTTTGATTGCCCCCCAAATTTTGCATAAACCATTGTTTTCAAATGCTCTTGGGAATATGCAGTGTCCCCAAGAGCATTTGAAAACAATAGTTTATGCAAAGGCGACGGCAACGAGAACGTCACAAATTTGCCAGTGAAAATCAAAGATCGAAGTCGTAAGCGGAGTCATAAGCTCGACGGAATCGGAGTCAGAAGGATCAGAACGTTCCCATTTTCTTCCGACTCCGCTTATGACTCCGTCGCTTATTAATTATGATCCAGTGAAAACTAAATTGTCGGAGTCGGAAGCAGAAGCGGAAGAACCAACCAATCACAATGCTTGGAATCGAAGATTGTGATTGGTTTATTCTTCCGCTTCTGCTTCCGACTCCGACGATGCAGTTTTCACTGGATCATAAGCGACGGAGTCATGAGCGAAATCGGTGTTCTGCTTCCGACTCCGACAGTTTGATTTTCACTAGATCGTATCGCTCTGCGCTTCTGATTACGACTCCGACTCCGTCGCTAGTGAAAACCAGCCTTAAGACGATCAGCAACCATTCAGTTGGAAGTAGGTCAATTTGTTTTGTTATACAAAAATGTGTAATATGTTACTTGTAAACGTATCAACAACAAAAAAATTGTTGGACATGTGTTCCCGTGAAAAGGACTCAATGACTGAAATAACTATTTATTTGAAGTGCAGGTTATGTAGACGAAAGAGATGAGTGATCTTCGCGCTTATCTGGATTGAATCTCGCTGAAGCCACCTAAAGTTCTCAGGTGTCTATAGGAGGCAATCGGCTTATTTAGTAACAGAACGGGCACGTCATTGGCGACGTCGCGCGCAGCAAAAATACCAATGAGAATTCAGAATAGAGTGAGGAATGAGTGGATCTATTCTATTCTGAATTCTCATTGGTATTTTTTCTGTGCGTGCCGTCGCCACTGACGTTCCCGTTCTGCTGCTAGATAAGCCTATTTGCTTAACTTTGTGTCCAGAGGAGTGCGAGGCTCTTTCTATCATTCTTCTATAGTCCGTGCTTCAAATAGACATTTATTTCATACAGTTACTATTATAAATTATTGCATTTTTTTATAAATTTATGTAATAACCCGTTTTAACTGACGAACCAACACATGTTGATTTAGAGCTAAATACAAGAACAGGTAGTGTAAACACTTTAAAGGGCCAAATTTGAGCCTTAATTCATATAGGCTAGTGGGGTTTTTTGCGTCTATTTCAAGATGGCTGCTCATTCTCCACCAAAATCACGCGGACGTTCTTGATTATAATTGAACTTTGCATGTCTACAAGAGAAGTTACCCGGGGCCAAAAATTTTGGCACGGTATTTTTGATACGGTAAAAATGGTGTAGTGTAAACAAAGTTTGCCGAGCTCTTTTTAGGCACCTGTGCCAATTTCACACGAGCCGTGCCGAAAATTTTCTGTAGTGTAAACCGGGCTTTAGTTTCAGACGTCGAATTTGTTTCAGTCGAACTTTGAAAACAATGAAAATAGACCAGCGGTTGTCCAAATAAGCTTACCGTAAATCAAAATGGTGGAACCTGAAGTTGCTTGTAATGTATTTACATGGTATTTTAATGTATTAATTTATCTCGGCACGGAAGTAGCTCGACGTTTGAAACCAAGTCGCGCTAAGTACTGCCGTACAGCACGACAGAGCTTGTCGTGCTACACGGCAATGGCGCGACATGGTTTCAAACGTCGTGCTACTGCCGTGCTAAGAGAGATGAATTTAATTTGGCACAGCAGTAGCACGACGTTTGAAACGGGCCTGAGGCTATCCGAACCGTGCCTATTTTTTCAGCACACGTACCATTTTTACCGGTGCTCGGACTACCTCGCCGAAGGTCCCAGCACGGGTAAGAATTTTGGTTCGGCACGGATGAAATTTGGTACTGACAGGTTGTTTGCACTGCAAGTTTTATTCGAGCCGAGCCTTTTTTTTTTTGGGACCCGTGAAAAAAAATTTCTGTAGTGTAAACAGGGCTTTAAGTCGTGCTAAGGTCGTGCCAGAGTCGTGCCAACTTAGCACGACACTAGCGTTTGAAACAGGGCCGTGATTCTTAGCGATACGGTATCAGAGACGATGTAAATAAAACGTTTTTTTAAGGTTCCAAAATACAGAAGGGCAATCTTTATTTCCTGTTCAGCAATTTGCAGCCTGCTTTAACCGAGCGATCATCACAAAAAACAAAATCTGAAATTATAGTGTCAGACATAAATTTATTTATCATATGACCCGTCCGGCCCTAAGTGCGCTTCCGCTTTTAAAACTATAATTGGCAAAATCCCCGTATGAGGGCCGTACGCATTAGCTCGAGCGGGACCGGGAAAAGCCATAAGGCCCTGCTACAGTAGGAAAACGTACTGCTCCGTGCGATACGATTTCAGAGGATTTCGTCGCTTTTACCATTACAGCCAGAGAAGCAAATGGAAACAACATATTAGATAAATTTTCTCTGCAAATTTTCGCTTTCCCAACTAACAGGCTAGTTTTCTCTTGTGGACTTTCACTGGAAACAACTGTTTTATTATCGATTTTTGCGTCACGGGGCATCATTACTCTGAGTGGGCTGATTTGTCTATTTCATGTCATTCACGGGTACAACAGTCTTTACACGGGAGTTTAGATACAAAAAGCTAGTTTAACGGGGTTGGGCTCGTCCAACGAACGGGTAGAGTTTAAATAGAAATGGAATGGATAAAGGCCAAAAATTCCTGTAGTGTATACTCGGCTAGCAGCGGAGCACCATGCATGGGTAAGATTATTTGGGAAATCTATCCACGTCTGTCCGTTCGTCCGTACAGATTGTCCGGCGGGGAGGTAGGACAGCTCGGGCAATTTGCCTTGGTGGGAAATTGCGCGGCAGCGTTGTATTTGGCAACCCGCGTTTTTCTGGCGAAAAATCATATTAGTGACGAGCAACGGGATAGAGAGCAGGAAAGAGCACGAGAGAAGAGGAGAGGAAATTGGAGAACTTTAAGCAAAGAAATCCTCGAGAGAAGCCGAGGAAGGAGAAGAAGAGAAAATTTCAATGAAGTACACCTTAAAGCTGATAGAAATAGAGCGAGAGACAAAAATCTTATTTGCAACGTTTAGTTTTCCTTCTTAATTCATGCATGCCTCGCTGCCTCACATATTTTGTAAAACTCGCTAAAAAACGAAGAAGGCCTGAAGACGTTTGCAATTCCGTTTCGACAGAGATTCCGGCATATTTCAGCAATTACACACCATGTCGCCATTGAAGCCTACAGCAGACATCATTGGCGAGTTTTCTTGTCATCATTCCGTCAAACATTATAATCTAACTCTCGACGCCGTATAATTTTATAATGGATTGCAGTATATTTATCTGCAACGAATGCACTTGTAAGCAATGTTTGGGGGACTGTTTAGGTTTTTTTTGGCCAGACAAGACTTACCAGGGTGTTCCAAAAGTTCGTTCCGATTGAAAATTGCTTTTTGTCTCCAGAATCATGTATCTTTAGGCAAATTGAAACTGATTCAGTTAATAAATTTAGTAAATTTATCTAAATTGTTCAAAGCGATTTCAACCTAACATTAATTTGAATAAATGACAATACTTTTTGACGTTTCGCGCCCAATGTGCAAGCGCGCGTGCTTTGTCGCGCCATGCATATTTTTCCCGCACATTGTCTATTTTCGTATTTATTGCCTTTGTTATGGATTTTCTCTACTCTTTCATGGAAATCAAAGTCACTGTCAGGCATTCACTGTTTTTCTAGAGCTCATTCAACTATTTTACGGTCATCTGGCCATTCAGTCAATGAAATTGCCAAATTGTTCAAAAAGACCGAACAATGGGTGAACCAGTGGTCAAAAGAAAGTCCTTCGAGGACAAAACAAGGAGTGAGTGGACGGCCGTTTGTTTTGACAAACTATGCGAGAAATGTAATCAAGAAAGCTAAGTATGAGCGTAATAATTTAACAAGAAAGATTGCTAAAAGACTTCAACATCACAATATCAACGCTTCAAGCTGAACGGTATGGAGATTGACCAAGAAGGGGTGGAAAGCTCTCAAGCGAAAGAAGATACCACTGTTAAGTGAGAAACAAAGAAGGCATCGTTTGAAATTGGCCAGGAAGTACTCCCAAGCTCACGGAAGAGGATTAGGAGAAATTGTTGTATACAGATGAGTACCGTAAGTATCTAAAATACCCGAATCTAGAAAACTACATCGTATGGGGCTCTCAGGAGTGCGACGTTCCCCCCGGCATAGTACCAGGTGAAACAAAGTTCGAAGGTGATGGTGTGTGGAGGTATGACGGCTTGTGGTCTGACGAAGTTACACATCTTACCAAGTGGCCAGGCCATTACCTCCAAGAACTAAATCAAATAAATTCTAGAAAAACCGAAGTGAAACGGTTAACCTCAAGGCGGCAGGTTACAGACGGACCGCCGAAAAGAATGCTGTTTGGGATAAAAAGGCAATGACCTTTGTGCAGGACGGAGCGCCGGCGCACACTTCCGTGATGGCGGCTCAGACATGGTGTCAGAAGAATTTGCCAAACTTTTATACCCATGGACGACTTTACGGCAAGCTCACCTGATCTGTACATCATGGACGAGACAACGTACAAAGATCCAACCCCTGAAACACTGGACAAACTGAGAAGGCGGAAAAATGCCAACTCAACTTCAGGAACTCGCGCGTTATTATGCCCCGCAGCTTGGAAAATATCATTTCAAAAAAGGAGGCCATTCTGGTTACTAATATTTAAGTTATTCGATGTAAAATCGATAAGGAATAACATACTTAGTTTTCCAAGAGGTAGTTATGGTAATTACTGAAATATAAGCGAACAAAATATCGAAAAGAACTTTTGAAACACCCTATAGAAAAGCGGTTTGATAAGCTCGAACCTGCGATTTTTATCAAAGTCACCAACAGCGATATGATTGAGTTATAACAATCGTTTGTCTTGTTTGTCACGCAGTTTTGTGGCCGGCTATGGTTGCTTATTTTGGAACTGAATTCATCATTAACTGTGGCGACTGTCCACACTTAATTAATGAATACCTTTGGATTTATAGGCTTTTTATGTGAAAGGGATGTCCAGTCGTGAGCTGCTTTGTTTGACTGCGAAATTGCAGTAGAGTAAGCGAATTAAGTCTACGATTTAGCTTGACCTTTTATTAGTAATTTTCGCTGTTGTTCTAGAGAGTGTAAATAATTAAGATTATCAGTCAAACGGAAAATGTTGTGAAAGAAATTACTGTGACTACTCTGCATGTAATTTCAGTTTTAGTTATTGATTAAAGTTGTTGGTTATTGTTTCCAAGGCTTGTTTGTTTACCTCTGTCAGCTCAGAGGTGTTTGATCATTGTATAAAACTATCACAGTACACTAAATAATGACGATTAATTTTGTACTCTATGGAGATGAATGATTATTTCCATATTGCTTTCTGGGGTTAGAAACGGGAGCTCAGCTTTAGGCTTAGCTAAATCTATATACTACAGAAACTATCAAGATAAGCATCAAGATGATGGATTTAATCGTCGTCCGGTGCCAGTCCTTTAATATTATCTATTCATCAAGTACCAACCATTTGCAAGCCTTGGCCAAAAACCAAGGCGGGAAAAACCCAAAATAATCCCCCTAACTTTTTGTTAAGCTCATGTCCATTTTTAACCTGCGAAGCATGGGTTTATTTCGGGGCATATTACGTCTCCATTCCCCGGCAAAAGTCATGTGCACTCAGCTCATGTAATTAAGACTTGTGAACGAAGACAGCTCAAAATGTGAAGTTTCGTCGCTGACTAGGCAGTCAGTTCAATAGAGGTCATGATCAAGTGTCTTGAAAGTTGTTGATTGCGGTTTTACTTTCAACGAGCGTTTGCGCCGTATTAGTTCTCGAATAGGTGATGAAATGCGCTAATTTGTGGAGTTGCTGTGGTTCTTTAGGCTGGCTTACTCATGCATACGACACAAGCATAAGAAAAAGCAACATACCCAGATGTTCTTTGTTTTAAATTGAATACTGATAGAACTCGTTATTTGATGATCAATATCTACTGATTATGTTTGCTCGATGAATTTTGTTGGTTTGTATACTTGACAAATCTTGTCATGTGTTCAAACAAAACCAGTTAAACTACTTCAGCTACTTAAAAAGTGGCTTTACTGAAATTAAATAAATATGACCCACTCTTTTTAAACTCAATCAAAGATAGTTGAACTTCTTGAGTTACGTTCTTTGTCTATCCTTTCGAAAACTGTCGTTCACGGAACGATGAATCACTGTTCCAGTCTTGAAAGAAACGATTCGAACCCATGACCGTGCTGCTCTTCCGTCTGGTCAATTCATGTGCGAGGTAAAGAAAGTGGCCGTGCTTTAGTCCTGCGATTTCTCGTGTCTAAAAACTGATATGCAAATTACCAAGTTACCGGAATTATGCCGGAACCGTCGCAGTCAAAGTTTAACCTAAAACTAAACCGTGTCCCTTCTTTCTGCTAGTTTTCGTCAAAGTGCAATCAATTACGCCATCAATGATCCATTTGCTTTAGTTTTTTTTTGTTTGCCTTCGCAAATTCGACGAATTAAAACAGAATTTTACCTTGCATCAATTGTGGTTTATTATTAAACTTTCCTTATGCACTCGAATTTCTCCCTAGCTGCGATGTGCAGTGTTGATACATTGTTCATGTTCCTTTCGTCAGCAAAAAAAAAAACCAATTAACCGAATGAGGGTGTTCCCCAAATCCTTAAGGATGAGGGTATTTCCCTGCCCATTGTGTCGTTGGCCAAATTGCATCATTCACCGGGTTGTAATGGTACAAACACTCGTAATTAAATGCAGAAGGTTTACTGAAGGCATTGGCATTTCGTGCTATACACAGCTGTATACAAACCGAAGAAAATATCAATTCTCAAGATGTACTTCTTGTTATTAGTCTGCGTGGGTTTCATCGGTAAGTTTGCCACTCTTAAAGCCCCTTAAAGTCCAATTTATACTTATGAAGACAAAACAGTTAGTTTAGAAATTGTTCTTTCATGCTGTGCATTTGTATTTTGAGTGGCCGATAATATGTGTCTGCCTGAAAGTTCATGATCTCTTTTAACGGATTTAATCGTTGTCCGGTGTGTCCTTTAATATTAGCTATTCATCACGTACCAACCATTTGCAAGCCTTAGCGAGAAACTTTCAAGATGTGACCATATCTTCACACTCAAATCTTTACTACTTGACTTATTCTGCGACTTTATCGTTTGGCATTTTATCTATATCATCAGGTGTCCGATGTGAGGTCTGGAGAAAAATATGCGTAGGGGAAGAAATAGAATTAACTTGTCCTCCACTGGAATTAGCGACAAAAAAAAATGACTATCGGGAGCAGTTTTGGATCGTGACCGACCCAAAAGATAGCCAAGTTAAGGAATACATTGCCCATTGTGGCAAAAATCCTGATAACTGCGCTACGTATCCCTTGAAGAAAAAGATTGCAAAAAGGATCGAAGTCAGAACTTCGGTGTATGGAAAAATATCCGTAAAGATGTTAAGGAAGAACGACGTCTTAAGGTACAACTGCCACGTAGTACGTCGTGGAAGCAGCGGCATCATGATACGGGTTACTTCTCAATCAGTGAACCTGAAGTCATCTGTAAATTGTGAGTAAAAAGTCTGATAGATTATTTTGATTAGCCTTGTTGTTGTCTTCTTAGTGAGAGACCTATGCTGGTTGGTCATCAATGTCTAATACAGACAATACAGCTAACTATACACGGCGATAGCATACGATACGATACCTCAATTTAGAGAGGGAGAGGTATGAACCTTTTTACAGATAAACTGAGACAATTTGATAATCCGACTGGCAAGGCCTTTCTTGGGTATAGTAGCAGCTGGCTGAAAAAACACACAAAAGAAACATCCAGGGCCAGGGGGCAGGGTGCATTGAATGGAATAAGACATAATATCCAATTGTTATGGTCACGACAAGTATTTTAGTCAACAGAAATACATAAGGAATATTTCTATTCTTTGACCAATGACGCAGTTCAAGAGTTGCAAAAGCTATAACATTAATGCAGTGCGAGATTGAAGTAACTTCGAACTCGCATCAGACTTAAGTGAACTTATGGCGAGGCGGGTTTTCGTTTGAGGCCGGAGGCTGGACTTTTCGTTCGGTGGTTTTCCATTCCATGTCCGGTACTTTGATTTTGGGTTTGTTTTATTTTTCATTATTACAATTTTCAGCCTTGCCTGGGAAACTTATTCTTGGGTTCCAGAACACTAGAAACAGCGTTTCTGAATATTTTTAAAATTCTCTGGGGGCTGGGGGCATGCCCCCAGTCCCGCCTAGCTGAGCATGCGCATTCGGCGCACGTAAGGCACCTTGCGGCGCCTAAAATGTCACGTCCGGTCCGCTACCTTACAGAACTGTCGAAAACTCTGCATATGGCTTCCACAATAGGTTTTTAAATGGCGTTGAAGCCCTCAAGTAAATTAAGGACGTTCGCGCTAATTGTTTGTGCGCAACGTTACTGCGCAGGTAACGCGACTGTAATATGTCACGCATTACTTCGAGCATTAGTGAAGTTGAGATTTTAAAACCTTTGCAAAAACCGTGGACGATAAGTCTTGCACAGCGTTGTATCAGAGAAGGTTGTGATCAGTCAAAATTGATTTAAAATATTTAAGAAAGTCAAGTAGACTACTGTACGACTGATATTCGCGAGGTTTTATCAGTCGTGCACTAATCTACTTGACTTTCATACATATTTTTCAAGCATTAGTTAAAATAACATGGCGAAAAAAAGGCCGGGGAAAAAATCCAGGTCGGCAAAAGAATGGCACATTTATTTCCGAACCATCATGAAACTTTAAAGAGAAGTGACCGGGAGGATGGGAAAGCTCTCGAAAAGGTTGCTGATCGAGCTGTGGCTGATGTTTGGGAAACTCGAGGACGAACCGTTGCGTAAATTTAATGGTGCTGTTTCTTTTCAATGTCTTTATTACCCTACGAACTTAAGTTCAAAGTGAATGCATGTTTTTAAAGTTCTTTTCCTTTACTTTGGTGAAAATGGAGCAGTATTTTCGTCCTCGTCCGCTTGAATAGTGCGGACCTGCGTGGAAACAACCAGCGATTAAATTTCACAAAAAACACACTCCAGAAGATGAGCATGACGGCAATGGAGAGATATTATACAAAACACCAACCAAATGAAGATGACACCTGCTTAAAACTTCGTTGCTATGCTCGAGAAACGTTTTTTTTCGGTAAAATCCTCCGATCCCTTCAACAATCGATCCCCTCTTGGGTTCCAGTCCTTGCCCGACAGGTCACGCAAAAGCGTGACAAACGAATTTTCCAAGAGCTTTGCAAAATCACATCAATTTTACTCGTTCAGATCATCGCTGACCCCCATTTTTTAAGTCATGAATCACTTACTTTACTTACTATGTACAAAATATGATGTAATGAAAAATTCCCACCATAAGAAATTATCTTTTTTTAATATTTTCTTTCCTCGTGTCATCGAATTCCGGTAGTGGTTGCAACGGATAGAGCTTACGAAAACGCTCGTCGAGGATGAACTCTACTGTTTACCACATCCCTAGCGGCATACAATTATCTAAAAATCTCACTCCTAAAAACATATGTACGGAAACTTTCACTCCAACAGTTTATTTTTATGATTTTCGGTGTATGAGCAGATGAGGCTACATCTCGCTATTATGACCGATTTCTCGAAATTAAGGCATTTTTCCACTGCCATTTTCTCCGAAACAAAGTCGGTGACCCCCATTTTTTTTTTTTTTTCATTTTTGGAGTAAGTACTTTATGACCTAACTCTAGGCAAGAAATGAAGAAAATCTCACCGTAGGAAGATTTTGGCGCGAACGTCCTTAAGGCATTGGACTGCCCCAAACTACTGCACAAAGAAGTAAGGGGTGGTCTAACTTCTCAAGGTTTAGTAATAACAACCTAAGACTTTCGCAGACTAATAACGTCCCAAAACTTTTATGCTGATGTGGATGACGTATGGAAATGAGGTCACGTGACTCGTAATGGCCACAAAACTCGAAACAAAAAAAAACGGCAACAGTTTATGCTAAAGTTCCTTTCACTTCGCTAATATTAGATTAGTCAAAATGGTAAAAGAAAACGAAAGGTGTGCTTTCACAGTTCGATTTCTTTTACCATTTTAAAATTAATTTTAAAATTTACCATTTTACCATATTTAAAAATATGTCTTTAGTTTTTGAAATATACGACATTTTGTACTAGCGCCCAGTCCCCCATGGAAAGTGATTCCTTTTTTCGGACACTTATTTAAAATTATCGTGAAATGTCCAAGCACAAAAATGATGTACCCAATAGTGTTAACATCATAAAGGTAAATTCAGCCACCAGTAAAGGATAAAAAGTGTTGTTGTTAAGCTGGGAAGATTTCTGTGCTAAAAACAACTTTGACATGTCATGTGATAATATATCATCTTATATAACAGTTAAGGTTCCACATCTTATTGCTGCTAACGATTTTCCAAAGTTCTTTCGTTTTATATAAAATGGATCAATAGTTTGACCACCCCCTCACGTATTCATAAAATAGATCTGGGCTCAGGCCTTAATTCAACTGAGCCCTTGTTTGAAGCCGTTCGTTTTATAATCAGGTTTATCGATATCCTTGCTCGCTGGCCAAGACATCAACCTAAGTGAAGCATCAGGAGAGAATCAGATTTCTCCAAAAGCAGTGCGAGACAAATGGTGGTCCATAATCCGAGCCGACGGCGAAGAAACGTCGATCGTGTACTGCAATGCCACGGCATGCTCTGACATTTCTTGCCCTGAATACGTTTTAAGGATGGAAATGAAAAGAACGTCTTTAATTCTAAAGGACGTACGAATGGCTGACAAAGGATTGAGAATGCAATGCAGGATTTACCAAAACGACAAGATTGCTCCACTACTCTACAACGTCGTTATTACAAATGTCTCGGCCATTCCGACGACAGGTTAGTTACTCATCTCCAAGGGTTTGAAGAGTCTGTCTCCTTTGAACGCCGTTTTTGCCCCAGAGGATTAAATGGTTTTCCGGACTCTTTAGTGTTCTTTTCTGATTTTTTATTGATAACACGAATTCTGAAGACCGTTCATATATCAGTATATTATTATCTTTTATTCTCTACTTGTGAAAAGTAAGGGATCACAGACACAACGATGGTCCCAAAGAAGTTTTCTGCAACCATTACGAAGATACAACCAAGCTCTCCAGTTTTCGGCATCAGCGTGAGGCATGCTAGCCACTAAAAGAACTACCCGGGCAAGGAAAACAAGGACTCCCGTTTGGATAATTAGGATTTCTTACTGGTGTAGTCCTTGTGGCTTTGCCGGTTGCAAGATTCTTGCTGCCTAGAAAAACTGGAGAGCTTGCTTGCTTCGAATGATCATCCTATGATAGGATGTGTTGAGGCCTGTTAATTTTTTTGTATGACTTTCTCTCACCCTTTTCGCGCTACTATTTCAGATTCTAGTGACACAAGGCAGTTTGCCCCAGCAACTGAGAAGCCCACAACAGTCCACAACACAAACAGAAACTCGAACTCGGTATCCTCTGCCGCAAGTCGCTTATATGATGTGACCTTTTCCTTCATCTTAATCACGTTAACATCTGGATCAGTTTTTTCGACCGTCAACGGTTTACGTTCGAAAGTTTAGACAATGACGAATTTTGCAACAAACTTTCTCTACAAATAGATCCAATGTATTGTACAAAACACAAGATGTTGCCATAAATTAACGGCTCCTTTACAGATTTGTTGTCTGTAATATGTTAGGCCATCGATTTAATTATGAAAAGCTAATTGCAGATTTTTTGGCTTTTTATCAATCCAGAGAAGAAAAAGCGATAAAATATTGCAATTTATTATCTAAGAAATCTTTCTTAGGGTAATATATTTTAAACAAAAATCAAATATCTGATTTGAGATTACTTTTAACTACTCTTCACGAAAAGCAATAAATACGAATTAAGGAGTAGTGTATGTAGTGTATGTATTTGGAAAACCTCTTAGCCTTTCCTCACGCGGCAACCATATATTTGAAAATATTATAAGTTGTAAATTTTATTCAGTGTGTATATATATATATTTAAACAGAAATAAAAAATGACCATTCCTGTTTCTTGTCACAGTTCTTTTCTAAAAAGTCTCCTCATTTCCACAATTCAAGACGTGGAATTGTGAGAAAATATCATTCGTGAGTTACGTCATAAAGGTTCTGAAGCAGCCGAAGGAGGTAATCTAGCAAGGAACACTTCTTTGGCACAGGCCTTCTTTTTCCGTGAAGAAATTCGAAATTCATGGACGAGTGGTTCCTGCAAAGATCACTCACTCAAGCCTGCTGAACAATCAACTGACTGAACCTCTGAGAAGATGAGTTTCATTTAGCTACTCAATTCTGTATCACTGAGAGCTTCTTAATGAGACATGTGGTAAACCCTAGATTGACGAGCTGAACTCTCCAGAGTACAAGTAATAAAGGCGTGAACCTTGGTCTTAGAGCCGTCAACAGAAAGGTATTTCCTTATGCGTGAAATGTAAATGAAAGAAAAACGAGTTGCAAATAGCATTAACTTGTCATATTCAGATTGAAATAAGTACCAAATATAACTATGTCCAGTGTTCCTGGCTGCTTCAGACTAAGAGTCGATAAGATCTTCACCGACACGAACTTGAAGAAGAGATGGTCTAAGACGAAACTTTGAGCCAAATACAAGAAGTTGTACGTGTAACCAATCTTTGATTGCACCTAACGTCACGCGGTGGCCATGCTGGTGAAAAGAACAAAAGCGAAAAAGTCTTTCAATGAGAATTTGACTCTATTTTTATGCAAAACTTGAACTACATTTTTCTATTGTTTTGGCACCAACATGGCCGTCTTATCTCGTGAGTACAATCAAATAATTTACTGACGTCACTTATGCAAACTAGAAGTTTATACTAGGCGGACTGGATTCAAACGAGATAAAAATCTGCGAGTTCGTCAGCAAAAAGCTAAGATGGTATAGCATGCCATGATTCTTCACAATACTTCCTAATGGCGACGTACACAACAAAAAGCCGTGATCTGTTTTAAAACCGACTCTTGTGGTACTCCTGTGATTAGTGATTGTAAAGGAACAAACAAAGAGTATTATGGTATTTCCGATGCTGGCTAATAGACCTCTTCACAGTTGTGTGCTTAGTTACCTGGCCTTTAAATGAAAGTGAAGCTGGTGTTGACCTGGTTATGATACAAACCTCCCTCCTTTTCTTATGTTAATGATGTTGTTGTCATGCTAATTAGTAAGAATTTACATAAGAAAAGATGTGACGTTTCTATCAAAACAAGGTCAACTCCAGCCTTACTATCATTCATAGGCCAGGTAACTAAGCACACAACTGTAAAATGGACAATTGTCTCAAGGAGTGACAGTTTGAGATGAGCTCACTTCTAGCATTTTTGGGAGATACTACTTATGTGATTTATTTTTAACAACACGGAAGCTAAATGCTAAATGCCAGCTATATTTTGGCTTGCACTCACGTGATTAGAAAGCCATGTTGATGGTATAGGAAACAATAGCAAGACTTTTTTAGTTCACCAACATGGCTGCCATGACATCAGGTGGAAGCCAAGGATGTTTTTTCTGTTCAATGGAAAAATATGTGGCCTTATTCCCAAAACTTTCACTTTGAAATTCTCCTTTTTCTCACCATCACTACAAAGCTTGTCGTCGACTTTTGATGTCTTAGCCATATAACGATACGTTTAAATTGTTTTTTCACACTTCGAGGATGGAGTGCACTTCCACTACAAAAAGCAAAGACATATTTTAATGTATCCTCTTTACAAACAAAAAAAAAAAGTTCACGTAACATAGGCCAAAACAAAGAAGAACTTGATTTTTAATGTTGATAGTTTCAATGGCCAACAGTCATCGAAACTGTAAACATTAAAAATCTTTGTCTTTGTTTTGGGAAATGTCAAATGAACATTCTAACGCGTTCTTCAAAGAAAAGAAAGCAGGGTGCAGGCCCATGGTTGTGTCACGTGACCTTGTCAATCATAGAAAACCGTCGTGGTACAAAATAGATCTCAGAAATGGAAAGAGCGTAATAAAATTAGCAAGGATGTCAATTTTGAGGCCACTGACATTTTAGGTGAGAGAGTTTACAGTGATATTAGTGGGGATTAGAGAACACAAGCAAATATTTAAAGGGAAACCCTGGGAGGGCGTTATTTTACAGTCAAATGGTTTTCTTGAATGGGTATAATTTGTTTGATTGACATCGAATTAGAGGGGATCTTTGTTTACATTTCTTTTTTTAAGGGAAAGTACGGTCTAGAAAAAGTTTCTCTAAATTACGAAAACTTTTCCCCAGGAATTCAAAAATAATTGCCGTTTACTCCAGTTCCCTATTAAAATGTGACAAGAGCACTTTGAAGTCGCCTTTTTTGTGACTTGGAGAGCGCAATCTTGGACATGACGTGTTATGACAATAGATAGTTCGACCTTACTAAGTTCTTCGATCCCAGATCACTTTCTCAATGTTGCCAGCCAGAGCAAATGAAAACAAGACAAAAACCTTGAACATGCGACAAAGAAATATTCGACAAGGGTACCTTTTTCACTTTCTTCCTTCAGCGACAACCGTCTTAGATGCTTCAGCAAACGTATTTGTTTGCTTTCACACGGGACAGTGTTTAATTTCAAACTAGACGCTCCATAAAGCGTACAGTAGGTTGCCTGTGGTACGTGCTACACAAAAACAGAAGGCACTGCAGCGTTCCAGTTAATTTTTTCAAGTGGGGGGTCATTAAGACCATTTGAGGGTCACACACATGTCGCGCCAGCAGAGGCCCTTTGGCTCACACGTTCACACCTTTAATTATTTTGTAATGTCCTGTCCCATTTTGAGGTCTTTTAGTTTTTTAAAACAAAGCACGCTCTTGAGTAAAATTCAATCGATACTGCTTTAAATAAATAGTTGCAAAAAACTAACTGCAAATTGCTCTGACGGACGTTTTCTAGCATGTCATGCATTTCTTGCAGTTGCACTAAGCAAACGTTTATTGCATCCACTAAGAAAGGACTGAAGATGTTGTTTGCGACTCATAATTCCTCTTCTTGTTAGTCTAATCTGATGCCAGGTCAAAACATTGTTTGGCTTTACGTTTGCACCAGAAAGTACCATAAAAGCCAGGAGTTAACAGAAAAAGACAAGCCAAAAGACAGATAAAGAAAAAAATAACATAGTTATTACTCGGTTTAATATGTTCTACACAGTCACCCCTAGTATTACAATGTAAGAAAGAACGACTCAGTTTATGCTCTACACAGTCACCCCTACATGTACACAGTGTACACATATACAAGAGTCAATCAAATAAATAACAAAAACAATGTCACCATAAACAAAAATTATTTTAATAATAATATTCCAAAAGCTATCCATTTTGTTGTGCTTAGGACTATGTATATGTACATGACTGTATAACCTTCTCTGGCTTCAGTTCCAAACAATATAATCCTGAAATCATAGCCTTTCAGCCTCTTTGCCAAGATCTTTTCCAAATAAATTTGAAAAAAATATATTAACTGCCGGAACTGTAGTTACAAGAAGGGTCCTCACAAGGATTGTGCAAATTTCAAAACTGGCCAGAAGTTGTTCTTTTCAGTGCACCAACAAATTGAAAGACTGTAGGGAAGACACAGGATTTGTTTACAAACAATCTTCTTGCCAATAAAACACACAACCACTGATACACTGTACATAGAAACCCTTTCTTGTGAGGGCTGATAACTTCCTCTTGTTGGCACATTATTAACGATATGTGATGTTGATCAATATTTGTTTGACAATATGTCTTTTCAGTGTTACAGCTTAAGAGGACTAGTTAGTACATTGTACATGTAAAAAGAGGACTAATGACGCATTAGAACAAGCAACATACACATGTACTGTACATGTAAAATGGTATATAGCGATAACCCAAACAGATTGCTCGCTTTGACACCTAGCCCAACCAAGTAAGAGCAACATGGCCAAATTACGTACTGTAGCCTATGTGTAGCCATACCCTTCCCATAAAAGAAAAATGGGAGGAGGGAACCTCTACAAAAAGCTGGCCCAAATCGTGTTCTGTAATGTCACAGTAATTTATGCAATTTCTGGAAATAATTGGTATTTCCGCTAAAATTGTTGTGAACAAAGGCTTGGTATTTCCTTGACTTTCGATTGTTTTAGATATACATGAATTTCTGTTATGTGGAACTCATTTGCA
>BLFP01003200.1:185673-198560 GCA_014634505.1 Montipora efflorescens | reverse complement strand
ACAAACAATGATTAATGACCTTTGTGATTAAAACGGTTTGAAAGTATATATATGAATATAAGAGCTACATAATGCATGAGCAGTAGCACAAAGACATTCAATGAAATATTTTGAAAGTTATTGTAGGTTATTTTCTTCCAAAGGCAGATGAATGAAGCACTCAGTTTCTAGCTACATGTTGTACTGTAGCACAGGGCCAAACAATTAGTTTTTTAAAGTTATTGTTATCTTTTTGCAAAGACAATCGAATGAACACTGAGTTAGTTATAGCCTATTACACCATTTTACAAAAAAACCAATTAGTTATCTTTCTAATTAAATCAGTTTTCTGTAAACATGCAAAAAAAAAAAAAATGTAACAACTACGTATTGTAAAAGCAATAGCACAAAGGATCTAATTAGTTATTAAAGTTGTTGTTATCTTCATGCAAACACAGTTGAATGGGACACTTAGTTTCTGAATTACATATATCCTGCTACATCATTGTTACACAAGGAATAATAATGATCGTTCTGATTAACACAATTTTGCGGCAACACAACTATGCGGCAAACAAAAATTATATATAATAGCCATATTTTGCATAGGCAGTAGTTCAGTTTTGTTAATTGTACAATATTTCTACCAATTTTTCAATTAAATAACACTATATAGATATAGTAATATTGTCACTAAACTATATCCCATAATAAACTTATTTCAGTAAACAACGGCGACTTCGTCGATTTTCCATACTCTGTTCATTCCAAACATCCTATTGCCTTTTCCGCCTTGACTTTTCTAGCCTGGACTTCAGACTATTACTTCGACTCATTTTCCCCCTGAGAGAGTAAAAACAACTCAAAGTAATCGTCTCAACTTCAGGCTACACCTTCTCTGATCTGAGTTAAAAGACTATTACAACATTACAACAGTCAACGCATACGGTATCGACTATAATAATCTGCAAATAAAAATAATGCAGCACTTTGCATCGCGGGGGCAGCTGTAGTGTCAACTACTACTAGTTAATTAATACCTTTCGATTTATAGGCTTTTTATGTGAAAGGGATGTCCAGTCGTGAGCTGCTTTGTTTGACTGTGAAATTGCAGTAGAGTAAGCGAATTACGTCTACGATTTAGCTTGACTTTTTAATTAGTAATTTCCGCTGTTGTTCTAGACTGAAGAGAGAGGGTGTAACGAATTAATTAAGATTATCAGTCAAACGGAAAATGTTGTGAAAGAGATTACTGTGCATGTAATTTCAGTGTTAGTTATTGATTAAAGTTGTTGGTTATTGTTTGCAAGGCTTCTTTGCTTACTTCTATCAGCTCAGAGGTGTTTGATCACTGTATAAAACTGTCACAGTACACTAAATAATGACGATTAATTTTGTACAGTTTATGCAGATGAATGATTATTTCCATATTGCTTTCTGGGGTTAGAAACGGGAGCTCAGCTTTAGGCTTGGCTAAATCTATATACTGCGTTACGAGAGCTGCTACATCACCCAAAAATTCATCGTCACAGTGTGTCTATTTTTTCAAAGAAACCCGAGGCAAAATTTTCCCGTTGACGAAGCACAAATTTTCCATTGACAGCTAGCTCTCATCTGCATGCATACTGTGATAGTTTTTTGTAAACGCACACGTTATAAGAAGGAACACTATTTCCACGAACGGTGTTAACATCTGTTTTTCATCACAAACCGAATCGCTACAGAAACTATCAAGATAAGCATCAAGATTATCAGCTGTTCACTTTCATTTGCTTACCGCAAAGCTTGTTGGTTGGTTGAGACTGGCGGGAAAAACCCAAAATAATCCCCCTATTAACCTTTTGTTACGCTAAAGTCCATTTTCACCTGCGAAGCATGGATTTATTGCGGGACATTACGTCTGCATTCCCCGGCAAAAGTCATGTGCACTCAGCTCATGTAATAGACCTCTTTAGCTTGTACATTTTGTTTTCCCATTTCAGACCACGTGATGTTACTCTAGGGAAAACTTTCTTTCAAATGTCGTCCTATGCACGTGAATATGTACGCATAACTTATGAAATGGGAAAACAAAATGTACAAGCTAAAGAGGTCTATTAAGACTTGTGAACGAAGACAGCTCCAAATGGGGGACAGCTATTCTTAGAGTTATTTTCATAGAGTTATGTCGTAGAGTTAGAGTTAAGTTTCCAAAATCCTGAATTCACGATTTTGGACTGCCAAAATCCTGAATTTCAGGATTTTGGCAGTCCAAAATCTTGAATTCAGGATTTTGGCAGTCGTTAATTCTAACTCTAAGTCATAACTCTACTGAAATAACTCTATTGATAGTTAACCTCCTCAAAATGTGAGGTTTCGTCACTGATAAGCAGTCAGCTTATCAGATCTTGCAAGTTGTTGACTGCGGTGTTGCTTTCAACGGGCGTTTGCGCTCTATTAGTACCCGAATAGGTGATGAAATGCGCTAATTTGTAGAGTTCCTGTGGTTCTTTAGGCTGGCTTGCACATGCATACGACACAAGCATAAGAAAAAACAACGTACCCCGATGATCTTTGTTTTAAATTTAATATAGAGCTCGCGATCGTCAATGGATGATCAATATTTACTGATCAAGTTTTGTTGGTTTGCATACTTAAACAAATCTTGTCATGCGATCAAACTAACACAATTAATTACTTTACTGAAATTAGATAAATGTGACCCACTCCTTTTAAACTCAATCAAAGATAGTTGACCTTGTAGCCTGCGAAAGAAACGTCCCCAGCGGCGAAGAGCGACGGAGAAACGGATGCTTTCGCAGGCTATTGACCTTGTAGATCTTGAGTTACGTTCTTTGTCTATCCTTTCGAAAACTATTCAAGGAACGATGAATCAGTTGACATTCTCTTACTCTTCCATTCCGGCTTACTGTAGTTTGCGAAACGAAACCAAACGAAACGAAACCGAACAAAACGAAACCAAACCAAACGAAACCAAAAAGAAATTGTAAGACAAGCAACGTACACAATATATGATTCAATCAAAATCATTTTAAACTTACACCGCTGGATCTCTGAAGAACCTCTCTTCCGATCTCATCCCATCATCGAAGTTTTCTAGGGTGTCCGGAAAACTAAGACACTTTTCATTTTAGTTCTCACAGCAATCCCTGAGCCGTCAATTATTGTGACAATCCCGCATTTCACCAGAAAGGAAAAAGAAATCGTTATTCTAAAATGCCTCGCCTGTAACTGAACGAATTCTTCATTTGTTCTTCGGAAATTATTGGCAATTATGCGGCAGTCATTCATTCATGCGGCCTTGACTCGCCTGGCGTGACATTTGCGGTTGTGGCGTGAAGAATTATCAAGCGCCGCTAGATTTTCTCCCAACGCTGTCATTATAAAGCCTTATTGTCGTCTCAAAATCGAAGTTAATTTTTTTGATATACAAAACATTTCTTTCAGGAATAGAGGGTGTTTTTTGCCGTTCTTTTCCATGGCTTATTTACTGCTTTGCCCGTGATTTATTCCTGATTTCCTTCGCATTTATTATATAGTTTACGGCCCAGGGATTGCTGTGAGCATTAAAATGTACTTAGGTCTTAGGTCTCAGGTCTTAGTTTTCCGGACACCCTAGAAAACTTCGATGAGATCGGAAGAGAGGTTTCTTCAGAGATCCAGCGGTGTAAGAATGATTTTGATTGAATCATATATTGTGTAGGGTACTTGTTTTACAATTTCTTTTTGGTTTCGTTTCGTTTTGTTTGGTTTCGTTTCGTTTTCGTTTCGCAAACTACAGTAAGCCTTCCAGTCCTGCGTGGCTGGTAATAAAATCAGTCCCACTGGGTGGAATTGCCGGCAAAAAAGACGTTAGTGTAGGTAACGGTGAAATAAAATTTGGAGACATCTTTAAGAACGTGCTGCTCTTCCGTCTGCCGTTAGCTGGTCAATTGTGAGTGCAAGTTCAGTGAACGAAATGACCGTGTTTCACTGAGTCCTGCGATTTCCCGTGTGTGTGCCCTTCACGTACTGCCGCTCTGAAAATGCCAAGTTTCTTTGGCCGGAACCGTCGCAGTCCAACGCCAAAGTAAAACGTGAAAACTAAAACTAAAACGTGTCCCTAGTTTCTGCTAGGCCATCACTTTGCAATTAATCAACAATGTTCACTATCAATGATTCATTTGCTTTAGCTAATATATTTTTTGCCTCGTTTCGAATTCATTGAAAGAAAATTGTATCTTGCATCCACGTTCTGGTATCCTCAAATTAATTAATAAACTAATTGCTTGGGCACTAGTAACTACGTTGTTCTTTATGTCAGCAACCTAAAAAAAAGGATGACGATAAGCGAAACTGAAAAGAAGATGGGTATATCCCCCTGGCTGGAGAGACTAATTTGCACCATTCTCTTCAGATCTGATAGGCTAAACCCAATAACAAGAGTAGTACAAAACACCCGAAGCCTTGTTTACAGGGCTCAGTTTAGTCATTGTTGGTCAAGGCGTTTACAATTCGCGGTATAGACGCAGAATATGTCAGTACTGATCTTGTTATTTGTCTGTCTTAATTTGATCGGTGAGTTTGCCGCTCTTAAAGCCCATCAGCTTATTTTTTTTAAAGGGATTTTAAGTTTATGTCGCACTCTGTCATCGGCCTTAAGCTTGTTCAGTAAGCATATATGTCATTTCAAAGGTTGACTGGGATCCACGCATTGCTACAAGAACGGCTTGCAACGTTCTAGCGATAGAAAATTAAGTCTGATTATAAGAAATCTGAATTTTTCAAATTAGCATGAGCACAAGGGACTGTTTTCTTATCAGATTTTGAACCTTTAAAATTCGCTACGGCTCCGTTTTGAAGCCCGTATACAGTGAAAATAAGTATAGAACTGTAAGGTTAAAACTTTCGGCTGAACGACACCTAGTACGCAAAAATGTTACGCAGAGCTTGAATGGTTGGGTAAAAAAAAAATTACATGTAAGGTTCTGAGATAATGTGTTGTTTTGCTTTGCTTTGCTTTTTCTTGCATGCATTTTGTGTTAACTAGTTTTGTCTTGGTTATTTTGTTGCGATGGAAAAACAGAGTTTTAACAACGCTTTGGTTTGGAAATAATGTATGTTATGAAGTTATGAAGACAAAACTGATTAGTTTGAGAAATTTTCTTTCATGCTGTGCCTTTTTCAGTATTTTAAGTGGCCGATAACATTTGTTAACGGATTAATCGTTGCCAGCAATTTCCTTAATCTGTTCCGACATCATCAGCCATTTTCAAGCTTTTGAGAACTTTCAAGATGTGACCATATCTCTTAGCACTCAAATCATCTTTACTTATTATCCAACGTTATCGTTTGGCATTTTTTTTATCCGTCAGGTGTCCAAAGTGTCTGGAGAGAAATATGCGTGGAGCAAGAGATAGAATTAACATGTCCTCCACTGGAATTAGCGACAAGAAATAAAGACTATCGGGAGCAGTTTTGGATCGTGACCGACCCAAATGATAGCAAAGTTAAGGAATTCATTGCCTATTGTGGGCTAAATCCAAATAACTGCTCTACGTATTCCTTGAAGGAAAATATTGATAAAAGGATCGAAGTCAGAACTTCCTTGCGTGGCAAAATATTCGTAAAGCAGTTAAGAAAGAACGATGCCTTAAGGTACAACTGCCACGTAGTACGTCGTGGAAACAAGCGCATGCGGGTCACTTCAGTGAACCTGATTTCATCTGTAAATTGTAAGTAAAAAGTCTGATAAATTTTTTTGTAGCCTTAATGTTTTCTTGTTAGTGAGAAACCTATGCTAGTTGGTCATCAATGTCCAATACCGACAATACAAGACGATATCATACGATACGATACTTTACTTACGATAACTTAATGTAGAAAGGAGAGGCAATTAACCTTTTTACAGATGAACTGAGACAATTTGATAATCCGATTGCCAAGGCCTTTCTTGGGTGGCAGCTGGCCGAAAAAACAAACAAAACAAACATCCAAACTAAAGAAAAACCCGTTTGCGGGCCAGGCTGCATTGAATGGGATAAAGAGATGATAGCCAATTGGCCTGGTCACGAGACGTATTTTTAGTCAACAGAAATACATAACAAATATTTCTATCTTCTTACGAATCACGCTTTTCTACAGTTACAAAAGCCATACCGTAGAGTTCCGATAGTAGCGACCCTCGTTACTTTTGGAATTAGCAGCCTTTGGGGGTCGCTACTTTGGAGGGTTGTTACTTTCGGGCGGTCGTTACTTTCGGGGAACAACAACATAAAATAAAAAAAGAAACACATTTTATTTGCATTCCATATGTATAAATTGTGTTTCATAAAAAGAAGATTACAATGAGAAATAGAGCAAAAAAATTATATAGAAAACTATTTAGAGTTTTCTATTTCAATTTGAAGAAACGTTCCTGTTGTTAATGCGAAATTAAAATATACCGGTTTACGGTAGTTCTTACATTGCTGCATCAGACGGTGAACTGATGTCAAGGACGAATGGTGGCATAAAGCTTCCCTTGTTGTAAATTAATTAAAGTGCTTCATCGTGAACAATTTGTGACACTGCACGAAGGTATTATTGCACATTATGTTGCAATCTATTTCATAATTCCTGGGGGGCTTTACAAGATCCCAGCAAAACTGCAACCATTCCGGATAATCTGCAAGCCAGCGAGCCACTCTGGTTAGCCTATTAACATAACACATTGATTGGCCTAAATAACACTCTGGTTAGCCTAAACTTCACACCGGTTGGCCTACAGTTAGCTTAGGTAGCTTACGGTTTGCCCTTATAATGGGATAAGGGATTTCTTGCTTGCTCGGTTCACCCGGGTGTGGTTCACATGGCTCCAAGTCATAGGAGTCATGCAAGCCATTACGGTTAGCCTAAATTACACATTGGCTAGCCTAGTTAGCACTGCAGTTAGCCTACAGTTCGTTAGGTAGCCCAACTCGGAACGCCATCACATTGCTTTCATGTTCAACTTTGAGGTACTCAGTTTAGAAGTGGACTGTAAAGAGGCTGAACAAAAATTATACTAGAGCAGAGTTAGTAGAGTTAGTAGTTCCCCTCTACTAACTCTGACTAGAGCTATTTTTCAAATTAGACCATGATCAACTAACTTCAATGCTGCTTTTACATTTGTTTTGGAGATTTCAGTCCTCTTTTAAGGACGTTCGCGCCAATTGTTTCTGCGCATCCTTACTGCGCACGCAAATGCACACGCCACGTCATACACGAGCGCGCGCGCTAAGTACTAAAATAAGAAATGATAGGACAAAAGGCCATTGCTATAGCTTCGCCTTGATTTAACGGTCTTGGACGTTCGGTGACCCCTATTTTTCTTTCCAGAAACGGATTTTATTTACAATTATATCCACGTTGTCCAAAAATGAACAAAAAATCAATGTGGGAAGTTAAAAAAATTTCAAGATTTCTGCTCACGGGACATCGAATCCTGCCATCTTGCGGCTGCAAGGCGCGTGAAACTGTGGTCGCTAAACGCGAACTTGATCTTAAGGAACCTCACCTGTTGACTAAATTCACTTAATAAGTCCACTTAAACAATATTTGGCAGAGAAGATTTCACTTCAAAGATTTAATTGCAATATATTTGGGTTTACAGACACTGGCCTTATTCGCTAACGAAGCCCGATTTTGTCACATTTTGGGTGTTTTTCCGGGCATGTTCTCTCCAAAACGAAGTCGGTGACCCCTTATTTTTTTCACATTTCTGACATAACTAACTCATCATCTTACAGTGGTAAAAGTTTCAGAAAAAAATCAATGTTGAAAAATTTTCGCGCGAACGTCCTTAAAAAACTTAGTCTTGCTTCTTTCGAGGGGCGGAGGGGGGTCTCTACTTTCGGGATTTACTAGCGGCCACAAAAAATGATCTTACTTTCGGGGGGTTGTTACTATTGGAACTTTACGGTAATTACATAATCAGTGTTAACTTCATTATGCAGTGCGCCATTGAACAAACTTCGAACTCGCATCAGACTTAAGATGCCTAAGATGTCACGTCCGGTGCTTTCAGAAATATGAAAATGATTTCTTTTTTTCGGACATTCACTTAAAATTATCTTCAAATGTCCAAGCACAGAAATGATGTACCAGGCTCCTGGATGTACCCAACAGTGTTAACATCATTAAGCTAAATTCAGCCACCAGAAAATGATAAAAAGTGTTGCCGTCTAGCTGAGAAGATTTATGTGCTAAAAATAACTTTGACATGTCACGTGATAATATCATCCTATGTAGCGGTTAAGGTTTCACATCTTTATTGCTGCTAACGATGTCCTAAAGTTATTTCGTGTTATATAAAATGGATCAATAGTTAAACCACCCACTCACCTATTTTCATAAAATAGATCTGGGCCCAGGCCTTAATTCACCGGAGCCCCTTGTTTGAAGTTCGTTTTATAATTTTCTTCAGGTTTATCCTTGTTCGCTGGCCAAGACATCAACCTAAGCGAAGCATCAGGAGAGAATGAGATTTCTCCAAAAGCAGTGCGAGACAAATGGTGGTCCATAATCCGAGCCGACGGCGAAGAAACGTCGATCGTGTACTGCAACGCCACGGTATGCTCTGACATCTCCTGCCCTGCATACGTTTTAAGAATGGAAATGAAGAGAATGTCTTTAATTCTAAAGGACGTACGAATGGCTGACAAAGGATTGAGAATGCAATGCAGGATTTACCAAAACGACAAGATTGCTCCACTACTCTACAACGTCGTTATTACAAATGTCTCGGCCATTCCGACGACAGGTTAGTTACTACATCTCCAAGGGTTTGAACGTCTAAATGAAAGAGTTTTCTACTTGCGGACCGGGAATGTAACCTTCCCGGGCCTGTCTCAGTTTGAACGGCGCATGAATTCATACCCCCCAACCCCCCGGCATATACTGTTTTCCGTTTTTGCACCAGAGGGTTAAATGGTTTTTCTTCTGATTTTTTTTATTAATTATAAAACGAATTCTGAAGACTGTTCATATCTCAGTATTATTTTTTATTCTCTACTTGTGAAAAGTAAGGGTTCAAAGACACAGAACGTTGGTCCCAAAGCAGTTATCTACAACCATTACGAAGATGCAACCAAGCTCTCCAGTTTTCTGCGGAGGCATGCTAGGCACGAAAAGATTTACTCGGGCAAGGAAAACCGTGACGTGAGTCTCGTTTCGATCATTAGGATTTCCTACTGGTGTAGTACTTGTGGCTTTGCCGCTTGCATGATTTTCGCTGCCAAGAAAAACTGGACAGCTTGCATGCTTCGGATGCTCATCCTACAATAGGATGTGTTGAGGCCTGTTTTGTATGACTTTCTCTCACCCTTTTCGCACTACTATTTCAGATTCTAATGACACAAGGCAAGATACCCCAACAACTGAGAAGCCCACAAGAGTCCACAACACAAACAGAAACTCGGACTCTGACTCTGCCGCAAGTCGCTCATATGATGTGACCGTTTTCATCATCTTAATCATGTTAACATCTAGATCAGTTTTCTGATTTGGTATTGATTTTGTATCAATACAATGATTCTTTGTAGATTAAATGTTCGTTAGAAATAGGTAAAATTCAAAAGAACCAACAATATTACAGAGAACACAACTGACATAACGGTAAGAGTTTAAAAGCGTAATGCTAAACTGACATCATCAACTTGTTTGTTGAGTTCGGGTTTCAACCGCTCAATATGGAAGCTCTCCTTGATTTTGAGTTGATAGAAAGAAGTAGCATATATCATCTCAAAATCAAGTTTGAATTTTACCTATTTGTAACGAACATTTAATCTACAACGAATCATTGTATTGATAGTTATATATATATATATATACGAATTATCTTGAAAAAAGTTAAATGTTACACTCACTATGGCTTAAGATAATGTTTGAAACATCGAAACATGTTCCTTAAACTCAAAAGTGTGGTTGTATTTTTAAAAATATTAAAAAATATTGCAATTTATTGTCTAAGAAATCTTTCTTAGGATAATTATCCTATACAAAAATCAAATATCTGATTTAAGATTACTTTTAACCACTCTTCACGAAAAGCAATAAATGACGAATTAAGTAACTAAATTTTACATTGATAATGCATAAGGATGTTTTATTACGGTTTACAGCTGTAGTTTCTAGGAGTAGTGTATATATTTAGAAAACCTCTGAGCCTTTTACTTACGGCAACCATCTTTGCAGTGTCTTTGGTCTTGGCAACGGAAACAATTCTATTAACCATGCTATATTTGAACAAACGTTTGTAAATTTTATTCAGTGTGTATATTTTTAAACAGAAATAAAAAATGACCATTTTTTTTTTCATGTTTCTTAGTTCTTTTCTAAGAAAATCTCTTCATTTCCACAATTCAAGACGTGGAATTGTGAGAAAATATGATTCGTGAGTTACGTCATAAAGCTTCAGAAGCAGCCGAAGGAGGTAACCTAGGAAGGCACATTTCTTTGGCACAGGCCTTTTTTTTCCTTGAAGAAATTTGAAATTCATGGACGAGAGGTTCCGGCAAAGATCACTCACACAAGCCTGCGGAACATTCAACTAACTGAACCTCTGAGAAATGATGAGTTTAATTTAGCTGCTCAATTCTGTATCAGCGAAAGCTTCTTAATAAGACATGTGGTAAACCCTAGAGTAACGAGATGAACTCTCCAGCTTACAAGTAATAAAGGCGTGAACCATGGTCTTAAAACCGTCAACAGAAAGGTATTTCCTTATGCGTGAAATTTACATGAAAGAAAGACGAGTTGCAAACAGCATTAACTTGTCATATTGAAATTGAAATAATTACCATATATAACTCTGTCCAGTGTTCCGGGCTGCATCAGAAGAGTCGATAAGATCTTCACCGACACGAACTTGAAGAAGAGATGGCCTAGGACGAAACTTTTAACCAAATACAAGAAGTTGTAACCAATCTTTGATTGCACCTAACGTCACGCGGTGGCCATGCTGGTGAAAAGAACAATAGCGAAAAAGTCTTTCAATGAGAATTTGACTCTATTTTTATGCAAAACTTGAACTACATTTTTCTATTGTTTTGACACCAACATGGCCGTCTAATCTCGTGAGTGCAATCAAATAATTTACTGACGTCGCTTATGCAAACTAGAAGCTTATACTAGGCGGACTGGATGCAAACGGGATAAAAATCTGCGGGTTCGTCAGCATAAAGCTAAGATGGTATAGCGTGCCATGATTCTTCACAATACTTCCTAATGGCGACGTACACAACAAAAAGCCGTGATCTGTTTTAAAACCGACTCTTGTGGTACTCCTGTAATTAGCCAGTATGAAAAAATACCATAATACTCTTTGTTTGCCCCTCCAACATTTTTCATAAGCGTTGTTTTTATTTTCTCTTGGGACTTACAATGGTCCCAAGAGAAACAAATTGAATGCTTATGCAAAATTGTGGAGGGACAAACAAAGAGTATTATGGTATTTTCGATTCTGGCTAATAGACCTCTTCACAGATGTGTGCTGAGTTACCCGGACTTTAAATGAAAGTGAGACTGGTGTTGACCTGGTTATGATACAGACCTCCCTCCTCTTCTTACGTTAATGATGTTGTTGTCATTCTAGTTAGTAAGAATTTACAGAAGAAAAGCAGTGACGTTTCTATCAAAAGAAGGTCAACTCCTGCCTCACTTTCATTCATAGGCCAGGTAACTAAGCACACAACTGTAAAATGGACTATTGTCTCAAGGAGTGACCATGTGAGCTGAGCTCACTTCCAGCATTTTTGGGAGGTACTACTTATGTGATATATTTTTAACCGCACGGAAGCTAAATGCTAAACAAAGCTATCATCTATATTTTGGCTTGCTCTCTTGTGATTAGAAAGCCATGTTGATGGTATAGGAAACAATAGCAAGACTTTTTTAGTTCACCAACATGGCTGCCATGACGTCAGGTGGAAGCCAAGGATGTTTTTTTCTGTTCAATGGAAAAAAATGTGGCTTTATTCCCAAAACTTTAGCTTTGAAATTCTCTTTTTTCTCACCAACTCTACAAAGCTTGTCGTCGACTTTTGATGTCTTAGCCATATAACGATACGTTTAAATTGTTTTTTCACACCTCGAGGATGGAGTGCACTTCCACTGAAAAAAGCAAAGAGATATGTAAATGTATCCTCTTTACAAAAAAAAAATGTTCACGTAACATAGCCCAAAACAAAGAAGAACTTGATTTTTAATGTTGATAGTTTCAATGGCCAACAGTCATCGAAACTGTAAACATTAAAATTCTTTGTCTTTGTTTTGGGAAATGTCAAATGAACATTCTAACGCGTTCTTCAAAGAAAAGAAAGCAGGGTGAAGGCCCATGGTTGTGTCACGTGACCTTGTCAATCATAGAAAACCGTCATGGTACAAAATAAATCCCAGAAATGGAAAGAGCGTAATAAAATTAGCAAGAATGTCAATTTTGAGGCCACTGACATTTTAGGTGTGAGAGTTTACAGTGATATTAGTGGGGATTAGAGAACACAAGCAAATATTTAAAGGGAAACCCTGGAAGGGCGTTATTTTACAGTCAAATGGTTTTCTTGAATGGGTATAATTTGTTTGATTGACATCGAATTAGAGGGGATCTTTGTTTACATTTCTTTTTTTAAGGGAAAGTACGGTCTAGAAAAAGTTTCTCTAAATTACGAAAACTTTTTCCCAGGAATTCGAAAATAATTGCCGTTTTGTCCAGTTCCCTATTAAAATGTGACAAGAGCACTTTGAAGTCGCCTTTTTTGTGACTTGGAGAGCGCAATCTTGGACATGACGTGTTATGACAATAGATAGTTCGACCTTACTAAGTTCTTCGATCCCAAATCACTTTCTCAATGTTGCCAGCCAGAGCAAATGTAAACAAGACAAAAACCTTGAACATGCGACAAAGAAATATT